>OZ030021.1:10402500-10737500 GCA_964023405.1 Apodemus agrarius
CACCCACAGTGACACACCTACTCCAACAAGGCCACACCTTCTAATCGTGCCATTCCCTGTGTTGAGTATATACAAACCATCACATTCTCTCTCTCTCTCTCTCTCTCTCTCTCTCTCTCTCTCTCTCTCCTTCTTTCCTCCCTCCACCTCAATTCCACCCTCTTTCCCTTCCTCCCTTCCTTTTGTTACTTTATAATGTAGAAAGGATATATCAAGTGACAGCCTAGGATCTCGAGGAAAGACATGCATGGTGACTCACATCTATAATCCCACACATGTAAAAAATTTTGAAGCCAGCCCAGATTACATAACAAGACCCTCCCTCAAAAAAAAAAATTCAAGACAAAAGACAAAAGCATGGATGGGACAGAGGGTGGTGAAATATCACCCTTCGCTGAAGAGCTATTGGCAATTGATGGCCACTAGGGGAGGGAGTCGGTTTGCTCCGGTAGATGGTCCTACGGCCATGCGCACACAGGCAGCACTGAGCAGACACAGGACGCTGAGAGAGAAAAATGGTAGAGGAGGAAGAAGGGGGGATTGGGGAGGAGGGAAAGAGGGAGGACTGAGGAGGAGGGAATGAGGGAGGATTGGGGAGGAGGGAATGAGGGAGGACTGGGAAGGAGGGAAAGAGGAAGAACTGGGGAGGAGAGAAAGAGGGAGAACTGGGAAGGAGGGAAGGAGGGAGGACTGGGAAGGAGGGAAAGAGGTAGAACTGGGAAGGAGGGAAGGAGGGAGGACTGGGGAGGAAGGAATGAGGGATAGTTGATCAAAACCCATTACATGCATATATGAAAGTATCTAACAATAAAAATAAAATTTTAAAGAGAAAATATGTTGAAGTTGAGATTGAAAAAAAAAAATGTGTGGAACCCTTCATGGGCCAAAACAAGAAGAGGAAGCTGACTGGTTTCTGCTTCCAGCCCTTGGTCTAAACAAAGAGGTCCACTTTCTGCTGTTTTCTATCTGCTGGGCTCCTGCTAAGAGTTTAGTCTTAAAAGTCAATTTTGAAAAATAAGTTGAAGCAAGGCATGATGACACATGCCTATAATCCCACCTTTGGAAGCTTGAGACAGAAGGAGTGTGTGACTGAAGCCTGTCTGAGCTTCACAGTGAGGCTGTCTCCATAATAATAATTTGTAAAACATCATAGGGACTCGTCTTTCAGACCTTTCCATCTTTACACTTATTCCTGTCATCATCTTTGAATAGCTAAAGCCACACAGATCTTCAAGGACACTCTGAGGAAAGTCTCTGACTGTCAGAGAATTTTCAGTTTTATATATGCTTTTGTTCCAACTTGGTCTAATGTATCTCGTTAGAGAAATATTTGGAGACTAACAAGATGACCCCGCATGTTTAGTGTTTTATGTCAAGCCCAACAACCTGGGTTCAATCCCCAGGATCTGCTCTTTAGTAGGAAAGACCAAACCTGAAAGTGGTCACCTGGCTACGTGAGGTCTACAATGCACACCTATCCGCACACATGCACACAAATAAACAAATGCTCAAGTGTAAACAAAACTTTTTTAAATAAATATTTTGAACATAACACATTTTATTTCTAAGTGATCTCAGAGTCAAAAAAAATCATAAACGCAAAAGAATTGAATATTATCTGACTCAAAATACAAGGAAATATGTTATCATTTATTATATATATAATATATATATATATTATATATATAATTTTCAAATTAGGGAAATTAACACATGTTCCTCGAGTTCTATACTCCACTAAGTCACACAATGAGCACTATTTAAAAACACAATAATTTAGTAATACAACAAAGTATTATTTTATTTCTTAATTTCGTCCACAAAATCTGTAGGTCAGAAGTCTCTTACTCCTCACTAGTTGATGTAAAGAAAAAGAAGCCTCTAATTTCCTGCCTTTCCTCCCATCTTAGAAAGCCTATGCATATGCAGATGAAGACGAAGGCCGACCAGCCAATGACTGCCTGCTCATTTATGATCACGAAGGAGCTGGGTCACCCGTGGGCTCCATTGGCTGCTGCAGTTGGATTGTGGATGACTTAGATGAAAGCTACATGGAGACTTTAGACCCAAAGTTCAGGACTCTGGCTGAAATCTGCTTGGACACCGAGATTGAGCCTTTCCCTTCACACCAGGCCTGTATACCCATTAGCACTGACCTCCCTCTGCTGGGGCCTAATTACTTTGTCAATGAATCTTCAGGAATGACTCTCTCAGAGGCTGAATTCCAAGCAGAAATGTCAGCAGCCTCTGAACCCATGATTCACGGGGACATCATAGTGACTGAGACCTACACCACTTCTGACCCATGTGTACAACCCACGACGATTGTTTTTGACTCTCAGCTTCCGCCCAACGTCGTCGTGACCGAAACCGTAATGGCACCTGTCTATGATGTCCAAGGAAACATTTGTGTGCCTGCTGAGATAGCCAACACACACAATGTATACTATGCCGAGAGAGTGGTGGCTAGCCCTGGTATGCCTGACATGGGCAACGGTAACATAAGCGAAGCGTGTATGGGGCCAGTGATGAGCGGTGGTATTTTGGTAGGGCCAGAAATTCAAGTGACACAAATGATGAGCCCAGACATTCATATAAGCCAAACCACAGGCTCCACCTCCCCAATGACGTCTCAACACCGAGTAACCAGATATAGCAACATACACTACTCCCGACAATAAGTCCTCCGTGGAGACTCCGTACGCTAATGCCCACCAACACCCCATCAAAGACATATAATGTGCTGTAGTCAATATTTTAACACTCGGCAAACATTCACACATTCTAAGTTCAACGGGGCTCTTTGATGACGACTTTGGGAGGATAGATATGACTTCACGCTTTAGATAAGCCTCTTTTTAGTTCTTTCTGTTTCTCAATAGTGGGCCAAAAAATACACAGTAAAATTAAAGGTCTTGTATCCTTTAAGTGCTGGCTACCAAGCAGCACACAAGTCACAGTGCTAATCCTGAAAGCCCCCAGGCTGAATCAACAACCTGGGAAAGATGTAGCACGCAGAAGTTGCAAGTGAACTTTTATCTGTATCTTCTACCCATATTTTTCTTTAGAGAAATATTTTGATCATTTTTTTTTAATTCAGGTTAAAGCTATATAATGAAACCCTGTCTCGAAAAAAGAATAATCGATTACTTCAGGACTTCAGGTGGAGCCCAATGGTACTATTTGGCCGGCATGCCTGAAGCCCTAGGTTCAATTCCCAGCGCCAGAAAAAAATTAATTGAAACAAGTGAAATGCAAATTTCTGAAAGGTGGCACATTTGTCAGTTCATAGGAACTGTATTTTCAGTTTTGCAAGACATGCAACATTAAGGATTATCATGGCACTAAGCATGCCTTATATGAGGAAAGAGTTGGAGGCTAGAGAGAGCGAGCTGAGTGACAAAGTAATTACTGCTCCTGCAGAGGACCCAGGTTCATTTCCTGGCGTCCACACTGTAGCTCACAACAATATGTAACTCCAATTCTAGGGGATCTGATGAGCTCCTACAGCTCCACTGGGCACCAAGAATGAACATAGTATGCATACATACATGCAGTCAAAACACTTAGACATGGGCTAGAGAGAAGGCTCAGCAGCTAAGAGCACTGACTGTTCTGCCAGAGGTTCTGAGTTCAAATCCCAGCAACCACATGGTGGCTCACAACCATCTGTAATGAGATCTGATGTCTGGCTCTGGTGTGTCTGAAGACAGCTACAGTATACTTGCATACAATAAATAAATAAATCTTTTTAAAAAAAAATACTCAGACACATAAAATAAATCTGAGAGAGAGAAAGAGAGAGAGAGAAGAGAGAGGGGGAAGGGAGGGAGAAAGGAAGGAAGGAAGGAAGGAAGGAAGGAAGGAAGGAAGGAAGGAAGGAAGGAAGGAAGGGAAAGAAGGAAGAGAGAGAGAGAGAGAGAGAGAGAGAGAGAAGGGAGCGGGGAAGAGAAAGAGAGGTTTGTTAACTAGAAATCCTTACTCAAAAGGATAAATACATACATATATCCAGAAATATATATAATTGTACTTTATTGATTTATACTAATTTAAAATCACAAAAAGAAACATATCTTGGAAGATGTATTAGTATTTTCCCTATTACAAGCAATTTTTTTCTTACTTTTGCTAGTTATGTCAAAAAATATGACATATCATTTAATCCATTTCCTTGGCCTGAGTCATGGCGGTTCCACTTGGCCACCAGAAGTTTTCCAGATACACATATATAATTATTATATTTTTAAACAATATTTACTTGGAAACTGCCAGGTTCTGAGCATTGGTCTTAGCTTTATTGAAGGAAAGAGGACAGACTTGCCCGCCTAAAGCTTCGCACTCATTTCTAGATGTAAAAAGAAGACATGAAGGTATGATAACTTTGAATGTCTCCAAGAATAATGAGAGAGCAGCTCGAGGCCGTTACAGAGCTGTGCCTCTCTTGCTGATACTGCGGGTGACGCTGAGTGAATGAAATACACACAGTAACACCGGTTCCCTGTTTTCAGTAGGCGTACCTCAGGCTCGAGAAACAGAAACTATTTAATTCTGTAAAATATGTAAACTATTCAGTACAAACTGTAATATGACTGGAAAGACAATGTACATGAAATAAATATCTTTTCAGGGCTGATTCCTTTTAGAAGGAAATGGTGGGAGTTTTTGGTTTTGTTGTTGTTTTTGTTTTGTTTTGAGTTTTAGTTTTGTTTTTGTTTTAGTTTTTGCTTTTGCTTTTGTTTTTGCTGTTCCCTTATTCCAAAGCTTTTGCATTGGAGGTCTCTGCCACAGGCTTTCATTTGATTTTTGTATAGGAAAAAAAAAATAGAGAGATAAAGTAGTCATAGCATATGAGTTTGGGTCCAAAACTTTGAACCCTTGTTCAACCCCTCTGGGTCAGTGTTCTGATAGTGTAACCGCATCCGAAGGGAGAAGAGCTGGGGCTGGTGGGATGGCTCAGGAGGGGAAAGTGCTGGCCAGCAAACCTGGCGACCCACCCAACCCGAGTCTGATCTCCAGAAGCCACGTGGGAGAAGGAGAGAACCAGTTCCCGAAAGCTGCCCCGGAAAGAATGGAGAAAATCCGATCTTGCCTATTGTGCGAACTGTGCTGTCTGTGAATTAGAACAGAAAATACGTCTCTTAAAAAGCTGACCTCATGAAGTGTAAGGGCAGAAGAGCTAAGACACCGATAGCTGAAGACTCTTGGCCTATCACTGGGTAATTGTGTACCCTAACTATTCTGAAACAGTTTTCAAATACCACATACTGTGATGGACATCTTGAGTTATTCCCATCAGAGATCCAGCTACATTTCTCTTCTTTATAATCTGGTGAAATCCGTGGAAAAGTCCAGCACCTATGCTTCCGAAGTCATCTCAGGGACAATACCTGGGCATTGGCTGACCACACAGTGGCTCCCAGGCACCCACTTTTGAGACATATCCAGATATGGACATTTCTCTCTTAAGGCTTCTTCTGATCCACTGAGCCACTGACTCTAGAGATCAGGAAAGAGCCAGTGAATCACTAGAACACCAGTCAGTCAAAACTTAAAACACTTCTGTTAGGTCTCAAACCCGGGACAAACCGCTGAGGAGCCTGTCTATTTAACATATCAAAGCAGAGGCTTTCCCTAGCTGTTCCTCCAATGGTTGGATACAATCCAACCATTTTTACAATGCTGGTCCTTTTTTACTCCTTTTGCACTTTTGGCCTCTTGGTCTCCTCCTCCCCCACCCCCTCACGTGTTCTGGCTTGGTCTGCTGGTCATGTCCGGTCTGAACTCTTTCAGATGTCCCTACCTCTGGCTATGCTCTCCCTTTTATCTACAATAAATTTTCCCCTCCACCATACCTGGAAGCAATGACATTCTCCTTTTTAATTCCTTTTTTTAATTCAGCTATGAGTTTTGAGAAATGAAGAATAAAACAGACCCAATCGTGAGAAGAGAAGGAAACATCTCTGTGAATGTCTTCTTCTTTCCCGTTTATCACTGTGCTTCCAAAAGAGGCAATTCACGCCACGCTAGGTCCCTCCTCTGCTGCACACTGTCTGTGGATTCAAGAGCAACCGCAGTTCCCTTTCTCTTTCTGCAGCTGCTGTCAGCAGGAAGCCTTTCAACATGCTGAGGTAGTCAAGTCCTATCAAACACAACCCAAGTTTCTGAAATTGGCTTATTTTTGAAGATCTTAAACAAAGGGAAAAATCAAAAGTTGTACTATTCGGTTGGGAAGTAAACTTGAAATGACATTTACATTAAAGACTGATTTTAAAAAAACTGAAACCCTAGGCAATAAATTTTGATAAGTAAGCATAATAGCATACATTTTCCTGACATGCAAAATTTATTGGGAAGGCAGAATTATTAATGAATAAACAGAGTCTCTTGGAAAAGCTTTGGGTGTAGAGAAAGAATTTAGGGTATGACAGTGTTTATAAATTTATTCAAAAAATTCTATTTCAAATTTGTTTTCTTGGGGGGCTGGAGAGATGGCTCAGCAATTAACAGCACTGACTGCTCATCCAGAGGTCCTGAGTTCAATTCCCAGCAACCACATGGTGGTTCATGACCATCTGTAAAGAGACCCGATGCCCTCCCTCTTCTGATGTCTGAAGACGGATATATATATATATATATATATATATATATATATATATATATATATAATGGTTAAGCCATTCAATTAAAAAATTCTCTTTGGGACTAAATATTTTCATTATAGCATAGTACTAAATATGATGACATTTTATATGTTTCTTCAATAAAAGCACATGCGCTGAGAATGAAGGTGCTTCATTTGACTCTTGGGGGACGGAGCATTTCATGCATGAATGCAGGTGTGCTCATCCTGACAATCTTCACTATTGTGTCAGTTGGCAGTGCTTCTGCCGGAACATCCACACATGTTCCGTTCCCAGGTTCATTTTCAATTCTGAATAATCAACATCAATAGGATCACTGTTTTGGACCACAGGACGCTCAAGAAGAAGGAAGACTGAAGTGTGGGTGATTTGGTTCCTCTGAGACAGGGAACAAAATACTCACAGGAGCAATTATGGAGACAAAGTATGGAATAAAGATCGAAGGAAAGGCCACCCAGAGAATTCCCTACCTGGGAGTTCATCCTATAAACACTCACCAAACCCCGACGCTATTATGGACAACAAGAAATGCATTCCGAAAGGAGCCTGTTGTGGTTGTCTCAGGAAAGGCCCAGCTGGAGCCTTACAGATACAGAGGCAGATGCTAGCAGCCAACCATTGGACTGAGCATGGGGGTCCCCAATGGAGGAGCTGGACTGTCCCGACCCGCAGGACAGTCAACAGGGTCCCCGAACCACCTAAGAGAAGGCGAGAGACAAGAGACACGAGAGACGGACAGCAAGACAGTATTCTGATCAAGCTGTAGAATTTTATTTTTTTACACAGGCTTTTTAAAGGGGAACAAGCAGGTGTGGGGAGGGGTGAAGGGGGGAAAGTCATTGTATTCGGGGAACAATCTGGGGGGCTAGTATCATTTCTCAGGAACAGTTTCTCAGAATTGTCTCTCAGAATCTCAGGGAAAATCTGGAGAATGACTTGGCACTTGGCAGGAGAAATTGATCATGAGGAGGTGAAGTGGAAAGGGGTTGCTATGGTAACCTAACCACACGTGAGCTTTCGTTTGTTCCAGCCCACTCAGGTGAGCTCTGCATGTACTGACCATCCAGCTTACTTGGCTAATCTTTAAGCTAATACTTTTCCTTCTAAAAGCAGGCTAGGAGAAGCAGGCTAGAAATGGCTGAAAGGAGGTTTTGAGATCTCTGTGAGAATGGCTTCTGGCATTGGAGGGCAGACTGGAGGAGCTGAAGGGGTCTGCAGCCCCATGAGAAGAACGATGATGTCGGCCACCCAGACGCCCCCGGACTCCCAGGGGCTAAACCATCAACCAAGGGATACACATGGTTCCAGCCAAAAGTGTGGCAGAGGAATACCTTGTCGGGCATCAGTGGGAGGAGAGGTCCTTGGTCCTGTGAAGGCTCAATAGATGCCCCAGCATAGGGAAATTGAGGGGGGGTAGATAGGAGTGGGGTGGGTGGAAGGGCATATACTCGGAGGCAGGGGGTAGGAGGAGGGGTTGGGGGTTTTCGGGGAGGGGGAAACCGAGAGAAGTTTTAGCATTTGAAATGCAAATGAAGAATATATTCAATAAAGTTTTTAATTTAAAAAATAAAAATGAATTATTCCAAGCATTGTAAAAAAAACAAAAACAAAAACAACAACAACAACAAAAAAGAATCACTGTTTTGCTTATGAATGCCCAGTACAAAATAACAAACCAATTGAATAAACATCAGAAATTGATGTAGACATTGAAATTACAGTTAGGTACACCTCTTCACGTCCCCTTTTGAAAATGAAACAAAATTACCACTATTATTTCTGCAGTAGACTAGGAAAGAATAATTTCATTGTCAATTGAGAAAGGCTCCATAAACATGAAAAAAATATAGGGATGGCATGTAGAATTTTGCCTAATAAGATGTATGAGCCGGAACTACAGAATATACCCAAAGACAAAAGCAAAATTAAAATCTGAATTAAAATAGAAATCACAAAATTATCGCATAGGCAGCCATTTTAATTGCAAATTATGTCAACATCATTCCACTGTCTTCTTACTTAGCTGGCTCTCCTGAACACACTGCCTTTCTTATGTAGATTAGCCTGTGTGCTCATAGAAAACAAAGACAAGACTTCTCTTGTCTTCTGTATCTCCAGTATTAGTATACAGCATGCAGCCCTTAATTTCAGAACATGGTCTAATTCACCCTTAGAGCAAGTATCTGCAGTTCACCAGTGCTGCCTCTAGAGGGCGCCCTATGGAACAATCTTCCCCAAGAGTAGAGCAGAGTCACCCTTAGTAAGAAGATGCAAACCCATAGCTCACAAAGCTGTGTACATTTCAGAAGAAATTGACTTTTTGCCAAAAGGATACTGAAATAGTTATGAAAAATAACCTCTAATTCATTTTTAAACGAGTTTAGGGAATACTTGAATAAAATAAATATGACGGAGAAAGCAAGTCAGAGAGGCAGAACTCCTCCAACGTTGATCTCCAATCCGATGATCTGTTCCAGATCAAGCAATTTAACAGGGCACCAGGAATAAGGTAGAACAGACCCTACCCTGATTGATGAGCTGCTGGCAGGCGATGGCTGTAGGAAGTGAAGAGAGCCAGTTTTCTTCGATGGTGTGGCCCCTGGGAGGTTGCCCGTCCTCCAGTGCATGGCCCCTACACTCATGCATATATGGGCATCGCTAATTGTGTTCCATGGGTTATAAAGGAAGGAGGAAGAGGAGCCATAAAATTGGAAGGAGGATGTCAGGAGGAAACTGGAAGGAGCTGACAAAACGATGCAAAGTAGATATGATCTACACTCATTGAATTTGTATACGAACTTACCAAAGAATACATCATTCTAAACAGTGGTGCCAGGCTATGTATATATCTCAAGCCCCTCTGCCCCATATCCCAGAAAACCACTTCCAGCTAGATTGTACCTGCTCAAGGTCCCACAACATCCCAAAAGGGTATTGCAAGGGAGGGACCAACTATTCAAACACAGGAGGCCATTTTTTTTCTCCTGAATCTGAAACACAAAACACACAGGGGACATTATATATCCAAATTATAACAGGTAATTTGGAGATGCCGACAAATTACGTGACTGAAGCTAACTGAATATCAAAGGCTATCTGTACATGTTGCTATTGCCATGAAACATAAAACCAGGAATCGGGAAAAAGTTGCTGTGGGCTGGACAATGGTTAAGAATGCCTGTTGTCGGGCTGGAGAGATGGCTCAGTGGTTAAGAGTACCGACTGCTCTTCCGAAGGTCCTGAGTTCAAATCCCAGCAACCACACGGTGGCTCACAACCATCCATAATGAGATCTGATGCCCTCTTCTGGGGTGTCTGGAGACAGCTACAGTGTACTTACATACAATAAATAAATAAGTCTTTAAAAAAATTTAAAAAAAAAAAAAAAGAATGCCTGTTGTCGCTCTGGAAATCAGTCTGGTGGTTCCTCAGAAAATTGGGCATAACACTTCCAGAGGACCCTGTCATACCACTCCTGGACATATACCCAGAGGATTCCCCGGCATGCAATAAAGACACATGCTCCACTATGTTCATAGCAGCCTTATTTATAATAGCCAGAAGTTGGAAGGAGCCCAGATGTCCCTCAAAGGAGGAATGGATACAAAAAATGTGGTATATTTATACAATAGAATACTACTCAGCAATTAAAAATAATGAATTCATGCAATTTGTAGGCAAATGGTTGGATCTGGAAAATATCATCCTAAGTGAGTTAACCCAATCACAAAAGAATACACATGAAATGCAATCACTGATAAGTGGATATTAAAGAGCCCAGAAGCTCTGAATACTCAAGGCACAATTAGCAAATCAAAGGAAGGAGAGGACCCTGGTCCTGAAAAGACTGGATCCAGTTTTGTAGGAGAGTACCAGAACAGAGAAGTGGGGGCAGGGGGTGATTGGGGAATGGGCGGGGGGAAGAGGACATATGGTGAGGGGGTAACTGGGAAAGGGGAAAGCCTTTGGAATGTAAACAAAGAATATAGAAAAAAAAGAATGCCTGTTGTCCTTCTAGAGAAGGCAGTCTCAGTTCCAGGACCCATCTCCAGCAGCTAACCTGTAACCTCGGCTCCAGGGGGTCTGAGGCGCTCTTCTAGTCTTCATAGACACTGAAGTCATGTGCATACGCCCACACACAGACAACACTCATGCAAACACATAATTTTAAAACTAGATGTTTTTAAAATAAAAAGGTTTTTAAAAAAAAAAAAAGTATACTTTGGTTAGAAATCCATAGGCTGGGCTTCCCTGGGAGTGGCCAGATGACTGATTTCTAGGTGAGGGAGATGCTGAGTGTGTGTGTGATTAGGAAGCAGTGTGTGTCTGTGGTGAGTCATTGTGAGTGTTAGGACAAAGGTAACAGGGCAGGCATCAAACACATATTGACTAGGACAACTTCATTATAAGTTTAAGAGGAAGGTCCTATCTGGGTGGAGACTTCAGTATCAGTGAAGTGTGAGCCACCAGGTGTGAGAGAGATAGAAACTAGGTGGAAATTAAATTATAAAAAGCAAAGAGTAACAAAACCAAGAATTTGCTATCATGTGTCTCCTACTATGCTAACTGATTCTCAGAGTTTTTCCTCATTAAATCTCATAATTTTCTTTTTGTGGATTAGGAAAAATAGAATTTCTATTTTAGATTAAGAAAAATTAAAAAAAATGCTATATGAAGGCACCGTGACCATAAGAAAACCCCATAATCATGTGGTTTCTGTGTTGTTTGGTTGGAATTACCTTTTGTTTGTTTACATTTTCCTTATTTGTCTGTGAACAAATCACTAAAGATAGAAAAAAAATCGGGGTAGACATCAGGCAGGCTCTCACTGTCAGATTCAGGAGGAAATAAAGAATTCGAATCCAGTCATATCCAGCCAAGTGTACCTGAGAAAGACAGAAAGACCTTTGACCCCAATTGAAAGTGTGTTAGTCAGTTTTTCAGCATAGCAACATAACACCTGTCACAAGCAACTTAAAAGAAGAAAAGATTGGCTTTGACTCGTAGTCACGTGACTTCGTGGTAAAGCAGACCATATTGTTGAGCACACCAGAGTCACTCAGCTCACAGTGGTCAGAGAAGCAGACAGAGAAGAGTCTATGTATAGGTCATGTCCTTCAGGGGCATATCCTAGAGAAAATCTTACTGCAGTGGGCTCCACTAATGTCCATTCAGCTGCGCACCCATCATGAGTAAGCACACTGATACGTTATAACCTCCGTGACCAGTTTTCAAAAGTCCAGAGTAGAAATTAAGCCTTTAATGCATGAGCTTTCAGGGGCACTTCTAGATTCAAGTCGTAATAGGAATGAACAACAAACAGCCAAAGGAAGGATAGAAAAGGCACTTCAAGACAATAAAACACAACAGGAGAAAGATGGCGAAACTGGAAAGGTTCAGATACAGACGAGACAGACCCTCTGAAGCAGAAGTGATTGGTAAGGCTTTCAGCAGGGGCAGCCATCTTGCCCCAGACCCCCGCACGCAAACAGCGGGCACACTGGACGCAGTGAGCGGCTGGAATCAGGTGCGTGGCCAGAGTTATAGCTTAGCTTAGCTCTGCAGCAGATCCGGGCACAGAAAGATCAGCTGCGGGTGCAGACTAGCAGCCGGGACCAGCTCTCCGAGCGGACTAGCAGCGAGGGGCCACTGGGCCGCCTCGGGGCACAGCTCGGCACTCTAGCAGCTGGAGTCAGGGGCCTGGACTCAGAGCGAGCATAGTCCAGCACAGACAAGCTGCCAGAAGGGATCTGTCTCCTGGGGACAGGCGTGCTGTGCTTTCAGCAGGGCGCCATCTACAATAAGACCAACTAGCGCCAGAGATAAAGAGATGGCAAAAGGCAAACGTAGGAACATTATTAACAGAAATCAAGGCAATATGGCACCATCTGAACCCAATTCGCCAACCACAGCAAGTCCAGGATACCCCAGCACACCAGAAAAACAAGAGTTAGATATAAAAGCACAGGTCATGATGCTCCTAGAGGAACACAAAAAAGACATAAACAAATCTCTTAAAGAAATGCAGGGGAACATCAATAGAGTAGAAGCTCTTACAATCCAAACACAAAAAACACTTAAAGAACTCCAGGAGAATATGGGCCATCAGACAGAAACCAATAAAGAGGAAGTGAGAAAATCAGTTAAAGAAATGCAGGAGAACTTGAAACAACAGGCAGAAGTCATGAAAGAGGGAGCACAAAAATATATTAAAGAATTACATGAAAACACAAACAAACAAATGATGGAACTGAGCAAAACCATCCAAGATCTGAACACAGAGGTAGAAACAACTAAGAAATCACAAAAGGAGGCAACCTTGGAGATAGAAAACCTTGGGAAGAAAACAGGGGTCGTAGATGCAAACATAAACAACAGAATACAAGAGATAGAAATAAGAATCTCCGATGCTGAAGATAACATAGTAACCATTGACACCACAGTCAAAGAAAATGCAAAATCCAAAAGGCTTGTAACCCAAAACATCCAGGAAATCCAGGACACAATGAGAAGACCAAACCTAAGGATTATAGGGATAGATGAGAGTGAAGATCTACAACTTAAAGGGCCAGCAAATATCTTTAACAAAATTATGGAAGAAAACTTTCCTAACTTAAAGAGAGAGATGCCCATGAATGTACAAGAAGCCTACAGAACTCCAAACAGACTGGACCAGAACAGAAACACCTCCCGTCACATAATAATCAAAACCCCAAATGTACTAAACAAAGAAAGAATATTAAAGGCAGTAAGAGAAAAGGGCCAAGTAACATATAAAGGAAGACCTATCAGAATCACACCAGACTTCTCTCCAGAAACCATGAAAGCTAGAAGATCCTGGGCAGACCTCATGCAGACCCTAAGAGAAAACAAATGTCAGCCAAGACTACTATACCCAGCAAAACTCTCAATCAACATAGATGGAGAAATCAAAATATTCCATGACAGGACCAAATTTACACAATATCTTTCCACTAACCCAGCTCTACAAAGGATAATAGGAGGAAAACTCCAACACAAGGAAGGAAATGGCACCCAAGAAAAAGCAAGACAGTAAACTTCTTCCATCAAACTCAAAGGAAGATAACTACTCAAAAACAAAAATAACATAAAAAATGTCAGGAAGTAATAATCTCTATTCCTTAATATCTCTTAACATCAATGGACTCAACTCCCCAATAAAAAGACATAGACTAACAGACTGGATACGGAAACAGGACCCTACATTTTGCTGCTTACAGGAAACACACCTCAGAGTCAAAGACAAACACTACCTTAGAGTAAAAGGATGGAAGACAATTTTGCAAGCAAATGGTCACAGGAAGCAAGCTGGAGTAGCCATTTTAATATCAGATAAAATTGACTTTCAACCCAAAGTCATCAAAAGAGACACAGAAGGTCACTTCCTGCTAGTCAAAGGAAGAATCCACCAAGAGGAACTCACAATTCTAAACATCTACGCTCCAAATGTAAGGGCACCTTCATTTGTAAAAGAAACCTTACTAAAGCTCAAAGCACACATTGCACCTAACACAATGATTGTGGGGGACCTCAATACTCCTCTATCTACAGTGGACCGACCAGGAAGACAGAAACTAAACAGAGACACGGAGAAACTCATCGAAACTTTTGAGCAATTGGATTTAACAGATATATATATAGAACATTTCACCCTAAAGCAAAAGACTATACCTTTTTCTCAGCCCCTCATGGTACCTTCTCCAAAATCGACCATATAATTGGACACAAGACAGATCTCAACAAATATAAAAAGATCGAACTAATCCCATGCCTCTTATCAGATCACCATGGAGTAAGAGTGTTCTTCAATAGCAACAAAAACAACAGAAAATCCCCATACGCTTGGAGGCTGAACAATATTCTACTCAATGATACCTTAGTCCAGGAAGAAATAAAGAAAGAAATCAAAGAATTCTTAGAACTTAATGAAAATGAAGGCACAACATACCCAAATCTATGGGACACAATGAAAGCAGTGCTTAGAGGAAAACTCATAGCCCTGAGTGTCTCCAAAAAGAAACAGGAGAGAGCATATACCAGCAACTTAATGGCGCACTTGAAAGCTCTGGAACAAAAAGAAGCAATTTCACCCAGGAGGAGTAGAAGACAGGAAATCATCAAACTCAGGGCTGAAATCAATCAAGTTGAAACAAAAAGAACCATACAAAGAATCAACAAAACCAGGAGCTGGTTCTTTGAGAAGATCAACAAGATAGATAAACCCCTAGCCAGACTTACTAAAGGGCACAGAGACAGTATTCAAATTAACAAAATTAGAAATGAAAAGGGAGATATAACAACAGAAACTGAGGAAATTCAAAAAATCATCAGATCCTACTACAAAAACCTATACTCAACACAACTGGAGAATCTGGAGGAAATGGACAATTTCCTCGACAGCTACCAAATACCAAAATTAAACCAGGATCAAATAGATCGTCTAAACAGACCCATAACCCCCAAAGAAATAGAAGGGGTCATAGACGGTCTTCCAACCAAAAAGAGCACAGGACCAGACGGTTTTAGTGCAGAATTCTATCAGACCTTCAAAGAAGTCCTGATACCGATACTCTTCAAATTATTCCACAAAATAGAAACTGAAGGAACACTACCCAACTCATTCTATGAAGCCACAATTACGCTGATACCAAAACCTCACAAAGATCCAACTAAGAAAGAGAACTACAGGCCAATTTCTCTTATGAATATTGATGCAAAAATACTAAACAAAATACTTGCCAACCGCATCCAAGAACACATCAAAACGATCATTCACCATGATCAAGTTGGCTTCATCCCAGGGATGCAGGGATGGTTCAATATACGGAAATCCATCAACGTAATCCACTACATAAACAAACTCAAAGAAAAAAACCACATGGTCATCTCATTAGATGCTGAAAAAGCATTTGACAAAATTCAGCATCCTTTCATGCTAAAGGTCCTAGAAAGAACAGGAATTCAAGGCCCATATCTAAACATAGTAAAAGCAATATACAGCAGACCAGTAGCCAACATTAAGGTAAACGGAGAAAAACTCGAAGCAATCCCTCTAAAATCAGGGACTAGACAAGGCTGTCCCCTCTCGCCATATCTCTTCAATATAGTACTTGAGGTACTAGCTAGAGCAATTCGACAACAGAGGGAAGTCAAAGGGATACAAATTGGAAAGGAAGAAGTCAAACTATCACTATTTGCAGATGATATGATAGTTTACTTAAGTGACCCCAAAACCTCCACCAGAGAACTCCTGCAACTGATAAACATCTTCAGCAAAGTGGCTGGCTATAAAATCAACTCAAGTAAATCAGTAGCCTTCCTATACGCGAAGGATAAGCAGGCCGAGAAAGAAATTAGGGAAATGACACCCTTCACAATAGCCACAAATGATATAAAGTATCTTGGAGTGACGCTAACCAAACATGTGAAAGATTTATACGACAAAAACTTCAGGTCTCTGAAGAGGGAAATTGAAGAAGACATCAGAAAATGGGAAAATCTTCCATGCTCGTGGGTTGGCAGGACTAATATAGTCAAAATGGCAATCTTGCCCAAAGCAATATACAGATTCAATGCAATTCCCATCAAAATCCCAACTCAGTTCTTCATAGAGCTAGAAAGAGCAATTCTCAAATTCATCTGGAATAACAAAAAACCCAGAATAGCTAAAACTATCATCAACAGCAAAAGAACTTCTGGGGGAATCAATATCCCGGACCTCAAGCAATATTACAGAGCAGTGGTATTAAAAACTGCATGGTATTGGTTCAGTGACAGGGAAGCGGATCAATGGAATAGGATCGAAGACCCAGAATTGAACCCACACATCTATGGCCAATTGATCTTCGACAAAGGAGCTGAAAACATCCAGTGGAAAAAAGATAGCCTTTTCAACAGATGGTGCTGGCTCAACTGGAGGTCAACATGCAGAAGAATGAGAATTGATCCACTCTTATCTCCTTGCACTAAGCTCAACTCCAAGTGGATCAAAGACCTCCACATAAAACCAGACACACTAAAACTAATAGAAAAGAAACTGGGGAAGACCCTTGAGGACATTGGCTCAGGGGAAAAATTCCTGAACAGAACACCAATTGCTTATGCTCTAAGAGCAAGAATAGACAAATGGGACCTCATAAAACTACAAAGTTTCTGTAAGGCAAAAGACACTGTCAAAAGGATAAATCGGCAACCAACAAATTGGGAAAAAATCTTCACCAACCCCACATCCGACAGAGGGCTAATCTCCAATGTATACAAAGAACTTAAGAGGTTAGACCCCAGAAAACCAAATAACCCTATCCAAAAATGGGGTACAGAGCTAAACAGAGTCTTTTCACCTGAAGAAATTCGGATGGCTGAGAAACACCTTAAAAAATGTTCAACATCACTAGTCATTAGGGAAATGCAAATTAAAACAACCCTGAGATTTCACCTCACACCAGTCAGAATGGCTAAGATTAAAAACTCAGAAGACATCAGGTGTTGGCGAGGATGTGGAGAAAGAGGAACACTCCTCCACTGCTGGTGGGAATGCAAGCTGGTACAACCACTCTGGAAATCAGTATGGCGGTTCCTCAGAAAACTGGGTGTGATACTTCCGGAGGACCCAGCCATACCACTCCTGGGAATATACCCAGAAGATTCACCAGCATGCAATAAGGATACATGCTCCACTATGTTCATAGCAGCTTTATATATAATAGCCAGAAGCTGGAAAGAACCCAGATGTCCCTCAACAGAAGAATGGATACAAAAAATGTGGTATATATACACAATGGAGTACTATACAGCCATTAGAAACAATGAATTCATGAAATTCTTAGAGAAATGGATGGAGCTGGAGAATGTCATACTAAGTGAGGTGACCCAGTCTCAAAAGAATACCCATGGTATACAGTCACTGATAAGTGGATATTAGCCTAGAAGCTTAGAACACCAAAGACACAAATCACATATCAAGTGATGTCTCACAAGAAGAAGGGAGTGGACACTGGTGCTAGAATGGACCAAAACATCATTGTGGGAGAGTACAAGAACAGTAAAGTGGGAGGGGGTGGATGCGGAAGCAGGGGGAGGGAAAAGGACATGTGGGACCTTTGGGGGTGGGGAACCAGAAAAAGGGAAATGAATTGTAAATATAGAATATATACAATAAAAAAAATCAAAAAAAAAAAAAGAAGTGATTGGTAAGACTGATGAATACATGTTGGGGTTAGGCCACAGGGAAGGCTTGGGATGCATCTAGGTTGGTAGCGTGTTCGCTTAGCATGCTCAGAAGAAGCCGCAGGTTCGATACCCAGCACTGCATGAAACCAGTTGTCCTAGTGCATACCTGCAACCCCGCTCTTCAGAAGGTAGAAGCAAGATGGTCAGAAATTCAAGGTCATCCTTGACTGAATATTCAATTCTAGGCCGTCCTGGACTACGTGAGACATTGTCTTAAAAGAAATAAAAAAGACCAAAAAAGCTATATTAATCTGAAATTATAGCTGCTGAGAAAGAAAACAATGCTGGGAAAGAATCCTTCCACACCCTTGGTAAACATCTGTATGTGTAGCCACAATACACATCTGTGTAGAGATTCACCAAAGAGTTAAGGAAAGACCAACCATATAATCCAGCTATACTACTCTTCATACTTAGCTGAAGGAGTCAAAACCAACATAAAACAGATATACCAGCACACACATGTTTATTATAGCAGTGTCCACAAGGGGTCTAGTATGGAGTCAACTTATGTGCCCAGCAACAGGCGAGTAGATAAGGAAAAGCTTTTATTTAGCCTCAACGGGTATTATTTGGTCTTGAAGAGCAAAGTAATGTCGTATTCAGAAATAAAAAAAGGATATATCTTGGGCTTCATCATATTAAGGAAAGTCAGTCAAACTCAAAGTAATTTGCATATTTTCTACCATATAAGTGGCCTATTAAGGTGACTACGTGGCAAGAAACAGGTGACAGAAGAAAAGAAGAGGGACAACGGAGGGTAATTGGGAATGAATGCAATCAAGTTACATTAAGAATTTTATTAAAATGTATTATTTTATACAATTTATACATGCTAATAAAAATTTGAAGATAAATAAAAGTAATTGCTGAAATACTTGATGGGGAACAGTGAATTTGAAATCCCTTCCGATATCTGCTATAGCGCAAGGCAGACGAGTCCAACAAGGAAGGTTCGATAAAACAAAGCAGCAAGGGAACTACTGGGGTTCCATCTGCATCCCCGTCTGCCCTCCCTGTCCTTAGGATCACTGGCTGGCTGACGACTGCCATTCATGGCACCAGATTACAATTGTGCATCAAGTCAGGACACCCATGCATCCCAAAGATGGCACTGCAGCCTAAAATTCCAGAGCCCAGGGAATCCTTCACCCTGTAAGACTCTCCCTGCAGGTCTGTGAGCTGAAATGAGAAGAATGGAGAAACCAAAGCCCAGAATTTTATCTCAACAAATAATGTAATGAATGAATGATAATGGATGAATAATGATGATGAATTCTGCAAGAAGAAGGAATAGAAGTTGTCTCTGCTCCTGCTGTGACAAAACACTGTGGCTGAAAGAACCACGAAAGAAAGGATGCGATTGGGACTACAGTTTCAGAGGGTTAGAGTCCAAGATGGTGGAGCAAAGGCACGGCACCAGGGACAGTTGAGAACTCACACATTGATCCATGAGTAGGAGACAGAGACAGAGACCCTGGGAATGGTACAGGTCTTTTAATACTTCAAAGCCCACCACCAATAACACTTCCTCCGACAAGGCCACACCTTCTAGTCCTTCCCAAGCAAGCCAACCAACTGGAGGCAAGTATTCAGACATGTGACCCCGTGCAGGTTGATCTCATTCGAACCACCACATTCCACTCCCTGTTTTCCACACTGGGGCCCATAGTCTTGTGATCTTATCATAATTCAAAATGTATGTACTCCAATTTCAAAAGTCCCTATCATCTTTTCAGTCTCAATACCATTTAAAAGTCCCAAGTCCAACATCTCTTCTGAGACTTCAAGACAATCTCTTCCCTTTTTGTATTAAAATGACTATATAAAATATGCATTCCTAGACAACCAAGATTTAAAAATAGGCAATGCTATAAGCTGAAATACCAAGTAGCCATAGGATGTTTAAATTATAACCTTTTGCCATTATAATAATAATAATAATAATTATTATTATTATTATTATTATTATTATTATCTCATGTATTACTTTGAACTCCAGTTTCCCCTCCCTTCTCTCTCCCCAGTCTCTTCCACCTTTCCTTTCCCCAGTATTTCCCCTACTTCCACCTCCACTCAGAAAAGAGCAGAGCTTCCAGGGACAACAACCAAATACCAAATACCAAGCTCCAATAACACCAGTCACAAACCAACACACCAAGGCTGGTCAACTCTGTCCTGTAAGAGGAAAAGGTCCCACAAGCAGACCAGAGTCAAGGACAGCTCCCACTTCAACTGTTGGGATTCTTACAAGCACACCAAGCTACTCAGCTATAATGTATATGCAGAGGACCTAGGTCAGATTACCAGAGGCTTCCCCAATCTCTGGGAGCCCCCCTGAGTCCTGGTCACTTGATTCTATGGGCTGTATTCTCATATTCTCATATTGCCCCTGACCACCCCTCTGGTTCCTCTGACCCTTCCTTACCCTCCTCAGCAAGACTACCCAGAACTCTGCACAATGTTTGGCTACGGTACTTTGCATCTACTACCCTCATTTGCTGGATGAAGTCTAGTTGGTCTCTTTGATGACTATTCTGCTGATCTCCAGTCCCAGAGCACTCTGCAAACAGGAAAAACATGCATATATTTCTGGATCTGGTTTACCTCACTCAGGATGATTTTTTTCTCTTTTTAGTTCCATCCATTCGCCTGAAAACTTCATGGCATTGTTGTTTTGAATGACTGACTCCACTGTGAAAATGAGCCACATTTTTTCATAATTTATCCATTCTTTGGGTGCTGTTATCAACATAGTTGAGCAAGTGTCCTTGTGATAGAATGTCCTTTGAGTATATGCCCAGGAGTGATATATACCTTTATCTTAGATAAGTCAATTTCCAATTTCCTAAGAAATTGTTATCTCGACTTCCAAAGTGGTTATACAAGTTTGAACTCCTACCAGAAGTGAAGGAGTGCTCCTCCCTCAAGGCAATCTGTTAATTGCCTTGACAACCTCCTGTAAAATCAAATGCAAATTACATACTTCCAACATAGAATGGTACAGACTGTACCTTATCATTACAAAGGGTAAGAGCATAGGATAGTGGACCAAACCAAAGCACGACTGAAACGTACCAGAGAAAATCCACTTCCTGTAGCCCCATGTCTGATGTTGATGGGATTTGACAGCAAGTCTCCCTGATGACTAAGGATGTTGAACATTTCTTTAGATGATTCTCATCCATTCAGTATTCCTCAGTATTCAATATTTCCATATATTGAACCATCCCTGCATCCCTGGGATTTTTGTGAATGATCGTTTGAATGTGTTCTTCGATTCAGTTGGCAAGAATTTTATTGAGTATTTTTGCATCAATATTCATAAGGGAAATTGTTCTGAAGTTCTCTTTCTTTGTTAGATCTTCATGTGGTTTGGGATTAGTGTAATAGAGGCTTCATAGAACAAGTTGGGCAGTGTTCCTTCCGTTTCTATTTTGTGTAATAGTTTGAAGAGTATTGGTATTAGGTCTTCTGTGAAGGTCCGAGAGAATTCTGCACTAAAACTATCTGGTCCTGTTTTTTTTTGGGGGGGAGACTTTCAATGACTGCTTCTATTTCTTTAGGGGTTGAGATCATTTATTTGATCCTGATTAAACTTTGGTATTTAGTATCTATCTAGAAAATTGTCCATTTCATCCAGATTTTCCAGTTGTGTTGAGTATAGGCTTTTTAATAGGATCTGATGATATTTTGAATTTCTTCAGTTTCTGTTGTTATATCTCCCTTTTCATTTCTGATTTTGTTAATTTGGATACTGTTTCTGTGTCCTCTGGTTAAGCCTGGCTAAGGGTTTATCTATTTCATTAATTTTCTCAAAGAACCAGCTCCTGGTTTTGTTGATTCTTTGTACAGTTATTTTTGTTTCTACTTGGTTGATTTCAGCCCTGAGTTTGATTATTTCCTGCTGTCTACTACTATTGGGTATATTTGCTTCTTTTTGATTTAGAGCTTTCAGGTGGGCTGTTAAGCTGCTAGTATATGCTCTCTCCAATTTCTTTTTGGAGGCACTCAGATCTATAAGTTTTCTTCTTAGCACTACTTTCATTGTGTCCCATAAGTTTGGGTATGTTGTACCTTCATTTTCATTAAATTCTATCTTATTTGTTCCTTGACCAAGTCATTGAGTAGATCATTGTTCAGCTTCCACGTGTATGTAGACTTTCTGTTGTTTTTGTTGCAATTGAAGATCAGCCTTAATCCGTAGTGATCTGATAGGAGGCATGGGATTATTTCAATCTTCTTATATCTGTTGAGGTTTGTTTTGTGACCGATTATGTGATCAGTTTGGGAGAAGTTACCATGAGGTGCTTAGAAGAAGGTATATTCTTTTGATTTAGGATGAAATGTTCTATAGATATCTGTTAAATCCATTTGGTCCATAACTTCTGTTAGTGTCACTGTGTCTCTGTTTAGTTTGTGTTTCACTGATTTGTCCACTGATGAGAGCAGGGGGATGCTGAAGTCTCCCGCAATTATTGTGTGAGGTACAATGTGTGCTTTCAGCTTTAATAAGGTTTATTTTATGAAGGTGGGTATGAAAGGATAAGGTTGTAAGCTAGGAATCCCCCGTGCCTGAGTCTAGGGTGACCCCAAAGGAGCAGAGGTTCAGTCCACACTTTGTTGGCCTGGAAGTGTGCACATATCCCACCCGCCTCCAGGGTCCGACCACGAACCTCTGGGAGTGTCCCTGGCGCCTTTTCCCATCTTGCCCCACAGAGTGGTTGTGGCAAGGACAAGCACGGCTGGGGGCTGGCAGGATCACCGCGGGGGCTGCGGAACTCCTGCTTGAGGGGGTGCTTAGGTCCCCCCCTATTGCCAGTGGGGGAGGGTGGGTGAGACCCTGTGCGTGGTGGCCACGTAAGCGGAAATGACTTAACTAGTTCTTCCGGCCTCTGTGAGAGGCTGGTAGGTTCTCAGAGAGCGCGGGTTCGGATGGTTTGAACTGATTGGCTTAGAAGCTTGTGGTAGGCGGGTTCTGTTATAAGCCTATAAAAGGCCAATCCAAGCCAGCCCACATGGGGCTTACTTCTTTTACCCTGCATGGGGAGACTGTGGCCCCCCAGAGCTCTGGAAATTAAAATCCTCTTGCAAATTGCATCACGTCTGTCTCTCATGAGTGTTTTGGGATGTTGGTTTCTGAGGCATGGGGTGCTGGAGTACCCCTGTTTTTTCTTTCAGATCTTACAGGTACCTTGCATTTGGAACATAGATGTTCAGAATTGAGAGTTCTTGGTAGATTTTTCCTTGGTGAGTATGAAGTCTCCTTCAGTGTCTTTTTTGATGACTTTTGGTTGAAATTTGATTTTATCCAATATTAGAATGTCTACTCCAGCTTGTTTCCTGAACCATTTACTTGGAAAATTGTTTTCCAGCCCTTTACTATGACGTAGTCTTTGTCTTTGACACTGAGGTGCATTTCCTGAATGCAGCAAAGTGCTGGGTCCTGTTTGTATCCAGTCTGTTTGTCTATATCTTTTTATTGAGGAATTGACTCCATTGATGTTGAGATATTAAGGAACAGTGATTATTATTTTCTCTTATCTTGGTGTTATTTTTATGTCTGTGTGGTTATCTTCTTTTGGGTTTGTTGAAAGAAGATTACTTTCTTGCTTTTTCTAGGGTGTAGTTTCCCTCCTTGTGTTGGCATATTCTATGTATTATCCTTTGTAGGGCTGGATTTGTGGAAAGATATTGTATAAATTTGGTTTTGTCATGGAATATCTTTGTTTATCCATCTATGGTAACTGAAAGTTTTGCTGGATATAGTAGTCTGGGCTGATGTTTGTGTTCTCTTAGGGTCTGTATGAGATCTGCCCAGGACCTTCTAACTTTCATAGTCTCTGGTGAGAAGGCTGGTGTAATTCTGATAGGTCTTCCTTTATATGTTACTTGGCATTTTTCCCTTACTGCTTTCAATATTCTTTCTTTATTTAGTGCATTTGTTGTTTTGATTGTTATGTGATGGGAGGAATTTCTTTTCTGGTTTAATCTATTTGGAATTCTGTGGGCTTCTTGTATGTTCATGGGCATCTCTTTCTTTAGGTTAGGGAAGTTTTCATCTATAATTTTGTTGAAGACATTTACTGGCCTTTTAAGCTTGAAATCTTCGCTCTCTTCTATACCCATAATCTTTAGGTTTGGTCTTCTCATTGTGTCCTGGATTTCCAGGATGTTTTGGGTTAGGAGCTTTTTGCATTTTGTATTTTCTTTTATTGTTGTGTCAATGTTTTCTATGGTATCTTCTGCACCTGAAATTCTCTCTTCTATCTCTTGTATCCTGTTGTTGATGCTTGCATCTATGTCTCCTGACTTCTTTCCTAGGTTTTCTATCTCCAGAGTTTTTTCCCTTTGTGATTTCTTTATTGTTTCTATTTCCATTTTTAGATCCTGGAAGGTTTTGTTCAATTCCTTCTTCTGTTTGGTTGTGTTTTTCTGTAATTCTTTGAGAGAGTTACTTATGTCCTTCTTGAAGTTCTCTATCAGCATCATGAGCTGTGATTTTAAATCCAAATTCCTGTATGTTGGGGTATCCAGGACTTGCTGTTGTGGGAGAACTGGTTTTGGATGCTGCCATGTAGCCTTGGTTTCTGTTGGTAATGTTCTTATGGCCTTTCACCATCTGGTTATCTCTGGTGGTAGCTGGTCTTGCTGTCTCTGACTGTGGCTTATTTGTCCTACAAGCCTGTGTATCAGTACTTCTCGGAGACCAATCCTCTCTGTATTCCTAGGTATGTAGGCACTCCTAGGAGACCAGCTCCCTCGTAGCAATTTTTGTGTATGTAGCTCTGTGGCCCAGGATCAGCTCTAGGTACAGATGGAAATCAGAAGACCCTTTTTTCCAGTTGCTGCTGGGTTCTTATATCCTGAGGATTTCAGGACTATTTCTGAGCAGCAGGGGTGGTCCAACCTGCACTCTCAGGTTTGTCTGCACTGCTGGAAGGCTAGCTATCTCCACGTGCCACCTGAGTATGCAGCTTCATAGCTGAGAGAGGCCTCCAGAAGCAGACAGAAACCAGAAGGCCCTGATGGTGCAAATTCAATGTGGATCAGGCCTCTCCTTCAGCTCCATATCAACTTCAGTACAATTCTGGACTCCAACATTAAATTTCCTGGTTCTCTTTTCTTCTCTAAAGTATAGATTCTCTGTTTCTATTTGCTTGGCTTCCTCTTTTCCTTTGTCAACTTGCAGAGAAGTGATTACTAACAACCATGTTACACAGTCAGTATTAGGCTTTCTTTAAATCACCTCTACTGAAGAAATTTGTCTGGTATTTTTTTTTAATTCAGCTGTGGGCAAAAATTATCAGGGAAAGGGGAAAGGCCAAATATCACAAGAACTGAGTCAATCTCAGTTGCCAACATTGTTTCCCTATGAAATCCCTTGAGGGCTAGAACTCAGTACCAGTATCTTCTAAGGTCCTACTTGGATGGCCCATTAAGTTCCCCTTACAGTGTTCGACCATTTTCTTGTCTAAAGTCTCAAAATCTTCTACATTCTTCCAAAAAAAAACAGCATGGCCAAACCTGTCACAGCAATACCCAATTCCTGGTACCAATTTCCCTATTAGTTACCTCTCTACAGCTGTGACAAAACACCGTGACAGTGGCAACTCATCAAAGAAAAGTGTTCAGTTGAGCTTATGTTTTCAAAGCCTTAGAGTCTGTGATGCGGGATCAGGGAACTGCTAAGAGCTCATACCTTGGTCTGTTAGCAGCTGGCAGAGAAAGATTAAAAAAAGAAAACGGCAACAGCTCCAGGCCACACCTCCCTGTGTAAAGTGAGATTGTGAGGCTCCAAGGTGTGGTTGAAGGGAAGGTTTTAATTATAGCTATAAGGGAGAGAACAGCCAGAGGCATCTGGAAGAGTCCAGCGAAGGAAGAGAAAGTACTAGGTTGAATATGGCCATGAGCGCATAGGGTACAGGGAGAAAGGAAGAAAGGAGGACAGAAGAGAGGACCAAGAGAGAGGGACCAGAGGGGAGGGAGGCAAGAGAGCGCAGGGCCAGAATGACGAGTTCTATAGGGATGAGAAGCTGGGGACAGGGAAGCTCATGAGCTGAAGAAGTCTAGGGAAGAGGACAGGGGAAGACAACCAGGATGGCGGCATGGGCTCACCCCAGGTATGTGTGATGCTGAGGGGACCCTGGAGGGGAGCGTGTGCTTTGGTGTGCTCGTAGGCACCACAGTTAGCTATTTGTCCAGACTTTCTTTTGAAACTGACAGTTTTGAGGACCAAGTATCCAAATACAGGAGCCTAGGAGGCCATTCTCATGCAAACCACCACAGAAGTTAAGAGAACACATTGTTGAGACTTTGGGCTATTTTTTCTCTCTGACAAACTGTTAATCCTTCTACTTGTACAATGTATGCTCATGATTGAAAGCTAAGACACTTAAGGAGAAAGTGGACATCATATTCCAGCATCTAAAAATGTCTAAGGGCCTAAGACAGCTTTCTCAACCAACACCAGCACAGAACCCTGCTCTACAGAAGACAGGTAGTTCCTAAAAAATGCAACCTTCTCACTGCACATAATATGCGCCTCACTGTGTCTTTTAAATTTGGATTTATGTCTACAAGCTTTCACTTACCTATTACATTAAGCCTCTTTAGTAAAAAGCATCTTAAGAGCTCATTCCTCCTCGGAGTGGCCAATAAGGTTACCCCAACTCTTGCATATTATAATAATACTGATTTACGCTTTCATATACAGGGTTCCTATGTGCTTTACATTATTTCTGTCAGAGCTACATTTCCAAAGAGAGGGGATGCATCATCTATAACACACCCACCTTACAACATGAGCATAACCAGACAGCCCCGAATGTTGCCCCATAGCAGCTTATAGGCAGGCAGGAATGAGCTGTGATTATGGCACCCCTGAGTCTGAAATCCCAGTTTCCTTTTCAGCTCTAAACCAAGTCTGTGAGTTCAGTATATATGCCATATCATTCTGGAACCTTCCTACAGCATTTCGTACTATGGTGAACTAGTTGAATAGACAACCCTGCATCAAACCTGAGGCTGGCCCAGGCTATTTTGGCCAATGCAAATCTTCCTCTAAGGCTTGATGAAGTTGCTGCAGAGCCTGGGGCCCTGGATTCTGTCTCCTGTGCTGAGACAAGATAAAGAGACCAAAGTGTGACTTGGTACTGCTAGATCCTCAGTCAGTGGCACCCCTGAGTCACTACGGAAGAGGACTTGGTGATTAGCCATCGGTGCACATAGCTAACAGCCATCAGAGATCACTCGCAAATCTTACCAGCTTGCCACATTTGTTTGACAAGGTTGACTATGATTGCTATGAAAGTGATGGGTGTTCCTTCACATACCCAAGCCTTCCATCGTCTTTATTAAGGGGTAAAATTCAACCTTTTATGGCAGCTTTTCAGTCTCCCTGCCACAGCCGCTCTTCTCCTGCTGATGCTTTGGGGCAGATGAGACAAAGAATTCATGTGTCCTCAGGGAGGAAATAGAAAAGATAAAGGATTGGTTAGAACAGGATCAGACACAACATCCACAAGCCATGACAGCCGGGCCTCAACACGATGTACTACACACTGTGTAGAAATCTCCAAGTGTTTCAGATCAAGGATGAGGCCAAGCAGTGTGAACATAGGATAGTAGGATAAGACTAACACAATCACATCAGATCACATCCATCACTGCTAAGAATTTCACCCCATAAAGATCACCTTTAAACCCAAGAAACTTTACCAAAAAGGGTTGTGACCCACAGATTGAGAACCACTGTTTCTCCCTTCATGGTTTCTGATAGGAGTCCAGAAGCTGTGTTCTGCGGAGATGAAGCAAGCTGGATCTGTGGACAAGTGTGAGACCCAGTGTTGTGTTTTAGGCTTTCATTACTGAGCCTGAGAGATCCATGAAATAAACAAAATAACACTGCCCAAGGATGCATGCTTCCTAGAAAGTTGGAGGCTGTTGTTTATGGGATAATAAGACACATGTTTGCACTCCCCTAAACAAGTTTGTTTGACTCAACTGCTCCAGATGTGCCTGATCACATGTGGGTGAGAGGCACACGGGCAGGAAATATGTCAAGATGTTTACTGGCCCCTGATTGGGTGGGGGTGGGGATACCTAGACAGGAAATCCATGCTTGCCCCTGATTGGACTGAATGGGAAATAAGGTGGCCTTGAGGGGTGCCTTTTTAAGCCTCTACTTGTTATGACTCAGAGCCATTTTCTAGAAACCCAGAGTGGACTTGGCCAGAGTCCATCAACCTAGCCAGTATTTAATTAAAGCTTGCTTCAAATCATTTGTTTTTAAACTGTGGTAGTGGTCTTATTCTCTTCCGGTGGGATTTACACAGAGTCCTGGCAGAGAGCAAGAGGGAGGGAAAGCCTGGGTTCCCTTGAGCCTCCCTCTCTTTGTCTCTCTCAGAGATGATGGCTCCAGCGGGCTAAGTGAAGTGGTATTCCCAAAGCCCTGGAGTGAAGAAGAAACCAGCTCTCTCGGAGCTTCTGCCTCCCTGCAGGAGGGCAAAAGGGGAGGAAAGGTAGAAAAGTATGACCAGAAAATCCTGCTGGTTTAAGAACTGCGGTTTCTGTGGGTAAAAAGAGAAGTGCTTTTCTGAATGCCAGGGTGTGTTCAGTTTGCTGCATGTCTCAGCAAAGTGTTTGCGAAGCACCGTTGTCTACCACAGAAGAGTGTACGCACCACCCGAGTTTCATGACAGACACATTATCCACTGATGCGCGGAGAAGCTTTAAGGGAAAACAGCCTTTGTCTTGTCAACTAGAGAATACCTAGTGAAAATAAGGAAGCGCTTTGTAGTTCGCCCGAAGCTGGGTCGAGCAGGTAATTTCAAGGTGGGGTTGCATGATGAGTTCCCCTCTGTCCCCGTGTGTCCAACACACCCAGATGCAAGTTTGTATCTTGCCCTTGTATCTTGAGTTACAAGCTGTGTCCACACCTTCAGATATTTGGAAAGTTCTTATGGAGTGAATGGTTGGTTGATGGTTGAATTGGATTTCTGTAATAATTTCTTAGTATTAAATGTTTTTTCTCTAAAGGAGAATACATAAAAATACATTATCAACCTATCAGGGATGAGGGAAGAAATTCTACATTCAAGTTCTACCTGTACACTTTGAAGTTCTGTGAAACTGGATGGAGAGTTCTGTTCACATATAGATACAATTCTCCAGGAAGTCACTAGTGTTCCCATGACTGCTTCTTTATGAAATTAAAGACGTGCACTAAGTCACTGTTTTCAGACAGGTGAGATCATTACAGAGAATTCCTCTTCCCGGGAAGCACTGGGGAAATAAGGTAGTACTAAACCCTGAGATGCAAGAGAAGAATTTCTAAAAATGAGGCTTCTGGGATCTGCGTCCACCAGGAGCCTACAGTAATTGTTCCTCAGGAGAATACTCATCGGCATGGAGAGGAGGTACATATTTCTTCATCAGTTTTCATTACCACACACACACACACATACACACACACACACACACACACACACACACACACACACACACAGAGTTTTAGGCAGGACCTCTCTACATAGTCTCGGTGTGCCTGGAACTCAGGATCTTCCCACCTTAGCCTCCCCCGTGTTGGGATTACAGGCATGGATGAACACAAATTGACTTCGATTCTTTCTGTCATCCTCAACTTCCTTTTGCATAAAGCACACTGCATTCTGTATAGGTGGGTACTTGGTCTCATCATCCAGTGGCACTCAGTCATCCTAATCTCCAGCCTAAGCATGGAACTCTGGCCCCAGGTCTGCACACAATGAGTAACTCAGTGGCCAAGGAACCTGTTATCTGGGCTTCACAGCCATCACCTGCAGAAATGTGAGTTTCTCCAGCCACAGGGTCTCTAGGTATAAAATGGTTCCGTGATCAGTTGTTGGGGGTAACGAGGGATGTGCGTGTTTGTGGGTAAGTGCACACTTGTGCTCATGCATGTACACAAATCAGAAAATAACCTTGACACAGTCTTCCACAGGTACCAGCCACTTTTTATTTTTGGAGACATGGTCTCCCACGGCCTGGAGCTCATGTTTACCCCACCAGTCAAGAATAAGACCGCTGCCACAAGTTTGAGCCATTTGAAGCAAGCTTTAATACTGGCCAGGACGGACTCTGGCCAGGTCCATTCCTGGGTTCTCGGACAATGGCAACAAGTCACATTTTGGAGAAGCTTAAAAAGGCCAAGCCATAAGGCCACTGTATTTGCATCAGGTACAATTAGGGGCAAACATGTATCCTAACTACCTCCCACCTACACATGTTCAAGCACATGCAGTGCAGTTGAGTCAAACAAACTTGTTTAGGGGAGGGAAAACCTGTGGCTTGTTATATATAAACAGCAGCTTTCAGCATTTTAGGAAGTATCTGTCCTTAGGCAAGGAGCTTGCAAATTAGAGGCATTTGGGTTTCATAGATCTCTTCGGCACGAGAATGAAGACTTAAAACATAATTTTGGTTTTCACACTCACCAATCTATCTAGGTCAGTTGGCCATCAGCTGTCTCTGTATCTCCCCAGCACTGAGATGACAAGCACACATCATCGTGTGTTTTTGTCTGAACCCATCTCCCCTCCCCCCCACCCACACACACCACACACACACACACACACCAGTGGCTTTCTTAGGCTTGAACAGGTCCTCATGCTTAGGTGGCCAGGATTTCGCCAACTGAGCTCTAATATCTGGGAAAATATTAGCTGTCTTCTGATACAAGTGAATGAAGCATTCCAGGCATTATATTGTAAAAAAGAAACCTATTCTGACAGGTGCTCTTCATGCATAACATGGTCCCCAGGACGCTTGTGGTCAGATAAAGAACAAAATGGTGTTCTGGGAAGGCAAGGAACAGCTGACCCTGAAGCTAACCTTTCTGGAAGGCTGTGGAATTTTTTGGTGGGCCAGTGCCCTATCCCTTTCCCTGTCTGACACTCTTGATAGGGTGCTTCAGCTTTTACTAAGGTCAAGTTCAGAGCGACCCAACCCACCCACACCCCTATCCCCAACAGCTTGCTTTTATCACGTAAGTTTTAATGATTTCTAAATGAGGATTCAGGATTGTAACTAACTGGTCTCTCAGAAATGGGGGTGGGGAAGAGTTACTTGAGGGGAATTATCTTTTCAAGTGAAAGCACAAAAGGTAAATTTTCCTCCGATCAATAAATGAATACAGATTTCAGACCTACCATGCTCCCAGTAGGAGCAAAAATGAAGAAAAAGAAAATAAGGGAATAATAAAAAACAAGAAGAGAGGAAGGAGAGGCAGAAATGGGGAGAACGGGGCGTCAGAGGGGAGGAGAAAGGGGAATGAGAGACTCACGTGTCTCAGAGGAAGGGCGCGCACGAGGGTGTGGCCGGCTGTGCTCACCTGCCTGCTGGGGATCCAACCACACCCAAGTCTGCCCAGCCTTCTCCAATCGCACCAGGAAGCAAGCCACACCCAGTTCTCAGCAGGGGCGAAGTCGAGGTCCTGAGAAAGAAAGTGGCTTCCTGCTTAGGAGTTAGAGTTGGGAGGACGAATGGCCGACCTGATTCCCGACGGATTGCTCCTCGTTTTTCACTCCACAGTTCCCACTGTTTCGTGCACTTGTTTTTCTCTAGCTAATCTTAACTCAGTAGTGCCCGATTTTTCTTTGTTTCGGTTTCCAAAGGCTGAGCTAACAGAAGCTCTCGGACACTGAACCTGGCCCCGTCCTTCAGACTGACCTGGTATCTCTCACCCTGATTTTTGACTTGCTCTCAAGACTCCAGCCATGACTTCAGAATAAATTGAAGTCATAATCAGAGCCCTAGCTTGTTTTGTGTAAGCTTTACTGCTGTCCAACAAGTTTTGATTGACAGGCACTGAGGCGAGAGGAGGGGGGGGAGGGAGCTGGGGGGCCGGGGGAGGGGCGGGGGAGGGGCGGGGCGGGGGAGAGGAACAAAGTGTGGTTCCTACCACTGGGGAATACCACAGACTCATTAAAGAAATCAATTTTTTTTTATCTCTTTTTAAAGATGGGATTTGGCTATGTAGTCCTGGCTGCCTGGAACTGGGTTGACCCTCAAAGGCATAGACAGGACTTGCCATGCCTCTGCCTTCCAAGTGCTGGGCTTAAGAGATCAACTCTTAAGCAACAGTTTAGTATAACAGTAAAGGAAGTTCTCCCAGGAGCTCTGGGCGTGCAAACACAGGAGGAGACCATTCTGAGCTTAGCCTGGGGGGGGGGGGCGGGGGAGGAGGGCGACCAGGAAAGTGGGTAGAAATAGCCAACTGCAGCCGTCAGGCAATAAAGAGTTAAACGTGCATGCTGGGAATGGCAAGAGAGGTTGGGAATGTTCTTGGACCAATGCAGGGAAAACAGCCTGTTATCTCTGAAACGCTGAGAGCGGAGAATAAAATTAGCTGAGGATGGTTAATGAGGACACTGAAGCTTTCAGCTCTTCAGCTCTCTGCCTCTTGGGCCCTGTGACATGCTCGGCACCCTTGGAGGTCTTTAGACCTTGAAGAACCCCGATAAGACGGCTTAATATCTTCTGATGGCATGCCAAATGAAGCAGACGGAGTGTACTGTGGACCAAAGGGTCTGGTTTGAATCTAATGATCCCTTAGTGACAAAAAGAAGAAGGTAAAGAATTGGGACTAGTCCAAGGATGGGGCCGCGAGATAACTAGGAAGTCGATGCAAAAAATGGAACATTTTTCCAGTGAAAATAACTGGCCCAGACATGCATAGGTGACGCCGTTACAGATCATAAAATAGAAGGGAACTAGTGCGGTGCTCTGGCTTGCTTAGCGTTGCTATAATAAAGCATTGACCTAAAGCAACCAGGAGAGAAAAGGCTTCACCTGACTCACAAGGTACAGAGAGTCCATCAGTGAGGGAGGCCAGCGCAGAAGCCTGAAGGCAGGAACTGGAGCAGAAGCTACTGGTGAGTGCACTTACTAGATTTCTCCCCTGGTTCCCGCAGCCTGCTTTCTTATACAACCCAGGACCACCAAATGCCCGGGGATGGAACCACCCACAGTGCCCTGGACCACACTGTGTCAACTAGCAATCAAAAAACAAAAAATAACAAAAAAAAATCAACAACAACAACAAAAAAAGCCTCGCAGACATACTCACAGGTCAGTGTGGTCCAGGCAACTCCTCGGTTGAGATTCCTCCTCCCCAGGGACTTCAAAGTTATCATCCAAGAGTAGCCATCCCAGAATAAACAAAATTTACGGCAGAACTGTGACTCTTAGATCCTTGGTTTGGACAAATCAACTCTAAAAGTTCTTATTGTTTGGTTGTTGTTGGTGATGATTTGAGATTTCAGCAAGAACGGGGTGTCAGAGATGTCCATTAGCATAGAGAGGCTGAGGTCACCTCAGAACAAGAGGAAAGGACAGTGCGGCACACACACACACACACACACACACACACACACACACACACGGTAGACTCTTGGTTTCAGAAAGAATGTGATACAAAAGCCGCAGAAAGAGCTCCTGCGAGCAGGGGTCGGGACGTCGGATTGCTTCATACTCCTTGCTCTCCCCATGCTTGTGTATGAGGACCCTCTCTCCTCTTCTCCTTCAGAAAACATCTGTATATTTACAAACACAGTGTGTGTTCGTGTGTGTGTGTGTGTGTGTGTGTGTGTGTGTGTGTGTGATAACAAACTACAGGCCAGTCTAAAAATTAGGTAGGTCTCAATACATTTTATGTTATTGGACCAATATTCCTAGAGATTATTAAGTGTGAATGTTTTGATTTCAAATTTATTCAGATTTTTTTTTGCTGGTTCCCAAACAGCCAGCAAAAAAAAAAAAAAAAAGAAGAAGAAGAAGAAGAAGAAGAAGAAAAAATTCATGATTTTATAGACAAGTACTTAGAAGGGTGAGTAAAGGTAATCTCAGAATTTGATGACAATGGTTTTTCATTTGAACTTTCTACAAACATTTGTGTTTTTATTTATTAACTAAGAAGTCAATAATATGTGAACCTAAGAAGTCTCAAGTTTAAATATCTTGAACTAAACAAAAGCATGAGTTTTTAAAACACTGTAGGCTGTGGAGAAAGAAGTATTTACAGGGAAATTCACAGCACTGGCTATGTATGTTTAATATGGAGAAAAATCTAAAACCAATGATCTAGTTCCTAACATTAAAATTAAAAATGAGCTGGGTGTGGTGACACGCAGTCATCCTAGCACGCTGAAGGAGGAGGCAGAAGGTTGGTGAATTCAAGGGTAAGTTGAGCTACACAGCAAGGCCAATAATGACAAGAAAGAAAAAAGAAGAAAGAGAAAGAAGGAGAAAGAAGGAGTGAGAGAAAGGGAAAAGGAAGAAGACAAGAGCAGAGAGAAGGTAAATGCAGATCCAAAGAAAAGTCGGATCTAAAGAAAAGAAATAAACTAGAGCAGTAATCAGTGAAATCAAGAAAGCAATAAAGACAACCAATCAAACCACTAGGGTCCTTTACAAGTATTAATAAAATTGATGAGCCTCTAGCTGGGACAAAAAAAATGGAGAGATGGCACAAGTTACCAAAACCAGAAACATAAGGGGGTGGGGGGCTGCAGCAAGGCTCTTTGGTTAAGAGCATTGTCTGTCTTTGCCAAAGATGCAGGCTGTCTTCCCAGTACCCACAGCGTGGCTCAAAACTGCCTGTAACTCCAGTTCCAGAGAGCCTTACACCCCCTCTTAGCAGATACTTGCACAGAGCTTTTTAACACGTGAGTCCAACTCTCTGACACCCAGGAAGAGGTAAAACTATGGAACTAGTAAAGATCAAATCAAAGGCCAAGAGGAGAAAAGGATGAGTTGGCAGAGTGCAGGCATCTTTGGGGCGATGAAAATAGCCAGTCATCACATGTTTCCAAAACACAGAGAATTCCAGCCCTTAGAGTGAATGTGACCCAGCCAGGGCAATATAACAAGACCATGTGTCAGAGAGATAAAGAGTCGGGGAGTAAAGCTGAGTGTTAGACAAATGAAGACGCTGTGTTTCTCCTGTCAAACCACAAGCATCTACGAAATCAAGAGAGCAATAAAGACAACCAATCAAACCACTGTTGTGGCGGTGAAAGTCAAAGGGACTGCTAGCCAGCAACAAGCAAGCCATCTGAAAATCTGCAGGGTGATTGGTTTAGGGTGATCCCCCTAAACCAATTCAATCCGGACACCACCCACCTGCAGCCAGGGTCAACCTCAGAAGCGCAGGGCTGGGTTCCCAGGCTGCCCACACATGCTTTGGACATCAGTAACAAAGCCCAGATTGTGTTACTATGCTTCTGAGCCACCCATTAGAGACCAGCTTCCGCCTCCAGGTTCCATTCATTTGCTCCAGGAACTTCCAGCACTCCGGAAAGCCTTTCCTATGCTTTGCTATAAAGGATACTGTAGAGGACACAGGTAGAAAGATGAAGAGGGTATGGTCTAGGAGAAGGAACAGGAAGCCCCAGTGCCCTCTTTGAAGCATTGGTCTTCCCGGAGATAAGGCCCCAGAAGTCCTCGGAGCCCAGTCTTTGAGGTTTTATGCAGACTCTATTGTGTGAGAAAAATTGCTAACAGACCAGATAGAAGAAGCAAGGTGTGTCCACTTCAGCATTTCCTTGGCTTCTCCGGGTACCATTCCTCCCTTCTGGGCATTGGCAGAACCTCTCTGGGATGAGGAGGGTATCTTATAACGTTCCATGGGGCAAGGATGAACCAGAGAATTTGTAGGGCCAGCTCTAAGACAAAAGGGCAAGTCTAGTTCACCAGCCAGGAAATGGGGACGAAGACCAAATAAAATTCCCACCATTGGAAACATAACAGATCGGAAGATATTTGACATAGCAATCAATGCCATGATTCTAGAAAAAGCAAGGTCATGGCACATAAGTCTACTTTGTTTCCAGTCCACCAGGACTTGTAGGCACTTGTAGGTGGAAGTCCTACTTCCTGCTAAGTTACTGCTCCATGATGGTGTAGTGGTGGCCTTCTTTTTTAGACTGACATCAGCCCAAATCCTCAGCATACCACCATTGTGCTTTGGATAAAATCCAGTCTTTATTACATCAGACTCTCGACTGTCTGGTATAAAACAGGGTTAATAACATCTTCAGTGAAAGGTGTCCAGGGTAAGCTAACATATTTAACCGAGTACTGAGCAGCACAATTAAGTGGTCATTGAGTCTCCTCTTCCAGGCCTGGCTGAAGTCAACTGTGCTTGGGTGTTCCCTGTCTTAGGCTGTAGCCTGAGGGGAATCAAGGGCAGCCAGTGGGACATCCTTTGCTCTGTCTCTGGCCCATCTGAACCCAGCTAAGAAGCACATTCAATTCTCTTCATCTCCTCCCTCTGAGCCAAAGGTTTGCTCATGTTCTTACAAACTCCATGTACATAGTGAAAGCCAAGCAGTGGAAGATGAGACGTGACCCTTCCCTTTCAGAGCCCAGGCTGTGGCATTTGGAAGAGACCTACTCACCTGAACTGCATGGTGTTTCACATTACATACTTAGAGACAGCCTTGTTTTAAAAAATAGCAACATGACTCAAGTCCCCACCTAGAATCTTTATCGGCCATCTTGGATTAGACCCAACCGATGCAGATGCTGGTGCAGTCCTCAGTAGACTTTCCCCAGGCATTACCTTGGAGTGATGATGGAGACAGCTGTGACCACATTCACCTCTCGGGACACGCCCATTTACACTGAGCAGTATCCTCCATCAACAGATCGGGGATCTTCTTCCTCCTCCTCCTTTCTTTGTTTTTGATAATGCCAAGAAATTAACCCAGAATCTCGGCATGCTAAAACAAGTACTCTTCCATTGAGCAAATATCTCAGCCCTGGTATCCCCTTTTGAAATCTTTTGTGCCCCTAGAAATTAGTAGTGAATCTCAGGACAACTACCAATGTTATTTTTTTTTATAAACCCCCATTCCCAGAACTGCTTTTATTTTCCACAATAGGAATGTTATTTCCAAATAATAATAAAAGACGCTAGTTAGGATTTTACCTCCAACCACAAGTTTAAAAGGGTGTGCTTCCTCAGACCCACTCCTGTCTCTCCCTTCAAATAATCATCTCTGTCAGCCATAATTGAAGGAAATGCGTGCAGTCAGTAGGTCGGTCATGCTGCCAACACCTTCCACACAATGTGTATAACTGACTCCTGTCTTCAGACATTTTCCTTCTCGATGAAAGAGAAACATGTAGTTTAAAGAAATTCAATAGTTTAATGTCCGTATGGTATTTTTTTATTAGTAGATAAAGCCCTAACATAACATTTATATGTAACTTTTCATGCTAGGGCCAAGTTCCTTTTTTCTAGGTGACTTTGAAAAGTAAAAATGCATTTTAATCCAATTATTTTATTTTTCAGATTCATATGTTACATTTGACATACGTGACTGAATGTGATGTATTAGCACATAAATTAAAATAGTAACATAAAAATAAAATAGTAATAAGAGGTTCCAGAGACCTCCTTTTTTATTTCCTTTTTAGTTGAAATGACACTCCCCCCTCTACTTAATATATGGTAGTGGCATCATTTTATGTAAAAAATTCACCCTAAAGACTTAGTATTTGTCTTTTTTCATATTTTCTTTGAATTCAAGCAATCATTCGCAGCCATACAAAAACATTTACATATATCGTCACATACTAGCACATGTAAAAATACATACTATTTTCTACCTTGGTCTTATGCAAAAGAATGACATTGCAAGAAGTCATCTGGGATATATTGTATTAATTCTTTTTAATGTCTGCATAATACTTTCTGTATTGTGTTTATCTTATTTATGTACTTGTGGAGCGGCGCCACCCTCACGGGGTGTTGGGGCACTAATATTTTTCAACTTTACTTGGCAGGAGCAATTGCAGAGCAATCAAAGGAACAGACAGGAAAAAAAAAAGCACTACATGTAACCTAAGTGGTGCCTGGGATGGGTGGGATAGGCAGACACAAGGTCCACTCCCATCTCAGAATCTGACTTACCAAGCCATAGAAAGCTTTCTCTAATGCTACCAGGGTATGGCATGGGCCCTGCTGAAATTACAGCTAGAATAAGCTTCAAATGTTCATCAGTATAGCTCCCTAAAGAAAGCCCTGGATGGGGAACCATGGAGACAAGGTTATGGTAGCTGAACCAGACAGGCTTGATATCATCTCCCAAGCTTACAACTAGATGATTTCTTCTATCCAAAACAGGACCGAAGAATTAGAAGCAAAGTCAGCCTTGCTGTAGTCAAAGCCTTCCTAGAAAGTCCTGAGTCCAGAAGAAATGGTTCTTTTTTAAAGAAAGATTTGTTTTTATTTTGAGTCACAGGCATGTAGGAGGGGCATGTGCTCATGAATGCAGCCACCTATGGAGACAGAGCATCCTCCCGAGGCTGGGGTTACAGGCAATTGTGAGCTGCCCAGTGTAGGTGCTAGAAATCAAACTCAGCACCGCTCTTCTTCTGAGGCAACTTTCTAAGCCCCGGAAGCAATAGTTGTATCACAATAGTTGTTTTGGGGATAATAGAGGCACTAGGGTAAATTTAGATGCCTGGTAAAGCAAGGCCCTTCAATATTTTTCAGAATTATGATGCTTCTGTTCTTATCGGGTCTTCTTGGGTAGACCGTGCCAAAGGTTGAGCGCAGGGCTTTGCACATGGTAACTGTGCACTCCACCACTCAGTACGATGACAGCCCAAGCTTGCCTTTGCGAGCATTTTGAAACAGTTTTCTTCTTTCTTCTTTACGGCCCTCTAGTCCCCAGTTTTCTACTCTGCCTGTCCTCCAAGTCAATCCTGGAAAAGACATGTAGATTGTTTAAAAGGAGGAGGGGGAGGAGGAGGAGGAGGAGGAGGAGGAGGAGGAGGAGGAGGAGAGAAAGAAGAAGGAGAGGAAGAAGGAGAAGAAGAAGAAGGAGAAGAAGAAGAAGAAGAAGAAGAAGAAGAAGAAGAAGAAGAAGAAGAAGAAGAAGAAGAAGAAAAAGAAAAAGAAGAAGAAGAAGAAGAAGAAGAGAAGGAGGAGAGGAGGAAGAGGAGGAGGAGGAGGAGGAGGAGGAGGAGGAGGAGAAGAAGAAGAAGAAGAAGAAGAAGAAGAAGAAGAAGAAGAAGAAGAAGAAGAAGAAGAAAAAGAAAAAGAAGAAGAAGAAGAAGAAGAAGAGAAGGAGGAGAGGAGGAAGAGGAGGAGGAGGAGGAGGAGGAGGAGGAGGAGGAGGAGGAGGAGAAGAAGAAGAAGAAGAAGAAGAAGAAGAAGAAGAAGAAGAAGAAGAAGAAGAAGAAGAAGAAGAAGAAGAGAAGAAAAAGAAATTTTGCTTTACAGGAATAGTTTGTTTCATCCACGAACATAATGTCATACTATTATTTTCTTTTATTTTATATTCTTCTTTAATGGTCTTCCATGTATCCTCAAGAAAATTACTTCCAAATATTTGATCATTCTTAGCTGAGAATCTAAATAGATTATTTTTCTCATGTCACTATCTAAATTCTCATCACTACAAACTACTTGGTTTTTGTAGTTTTTGCTACTTGTTTTTTTTTTATGTTTATTCTATAACCTCCCTTAAATGTTTCTAGGAATTAATTTAATTTCCTAAAAAAAAGTACCACATACAATATGATGATAAATGAAAAAAAAAACCTGAAGGTATCACTTGATTCCTATGCAAATACTAACTTTAAAAATGAGTCCCTCTCCAAAAAATAAGAGAACATTGGCAGACTGGTTGGACGTTGAGAAGATTTAGAGTGGTGAACCTCTTTCCTAGAGTTTAAATAGCCTGAGCTCGGTGCTTCCTCCAAGGGATGCCTGAGCGGCCTACACTGGGCTGCTTCTACCTGTAAAGAGACAAAAGGGTGTCTTGAGAATGTGTCAGCCTCATTCTGCAGCGCAGAACAGAGGATTAACACTAAGCCACTATATTGCACAAGATGAGGGATGAGAGCAGACATCCATCAAACTTGTCTTTTGTCTGATACATCAGAAACCCAGCCTGGCGTGACTCATGGGGCAGCAGTCATGGAGAGGGAGGAGAGAGGTGGAGCCTTCTCTGCTTTCATCCTTCTTTTCCTCTAAGAAAGGGGCCACACGCGCTGCATCCAGACCAGTCTTCAATCAAAAATAAATAAATAAATAAACCTCTACTATAAGGATTATTCTTTGAGAGACACTACTAATGTTCAGACTAAATAATCATTGGGATCCTAGAAAAGTTTAAACGCAGGCAGTCAATTGTAATCATAGTCCAAAACAAAGCAATGTGAAATAATATAGACAATTTCTATAGACTAACCAACATCACGATAAGACAGATTCATGGACAGTTGTAGCAGACAAGTTGAAGCCTTTAATGCTGATGGATAGAATAATGGTAATGATGCAAAGAAAGGCCAACGAGACATTCCAAACTGTAAGACAACGTTTTCCCAATCACAGGCGAATACAAAACAGGCTCTCATGAGGGAGTATCATTCTGTCCCCTGAAAAGCAGAAGTGACAAACGCACTTGAAAGTTATATCCCCACCAGTTAATCCTTCCAGGAAGCGGCTTATAACTTCTGGTTAGGATACAATAGAAAAAAAAAAAAACACTGAGCACAGTAAGTTCTACGAGTTTTACAGGTTTGGCAAATACACTAGGAGCTTACTAATCACACAGGCATAGATACCCAGTGCCTCACTAGGTACAAAGTCAGGAGTACATGACTCTTGAGGAAAAAAAGATGAGCAGATCTTGAAGAACGAAGCATGACACATTACTTGCAGTTAAATATATGCCCTTACCTTGCCGTGTCAGAGTCGCTGGTTCCCACCTACACCGAGAACTGAGATCTTCACATTGTTTCTTCTCAACATGCCATGCTGCTTTCCGGACACTGTCCTTCCGTAGATCTGCATCTGTGACATGGCAGACAGCTCAGGTGCTACTCAGTGGTCACTACATCTTCTGGCACGAGGTTAAGAAACCAGAAGAGTGTTCTACTTGTTGTTTCTTCCCTTGGAAGAAGAATTGGATTGCAATTTAGCTCAGGAAAAAAAACTTTTAAAAAAATCTCTCTAAGACTTACTAGTAAAGATACTAGTACAGTTTAACCAATAGAAGGCAGAAGTCAAGGATCCTGTGGTATTTAAAGCTGCAACAGGCAGATCTGATTCTGTTCTAAATACACTGGGAGATAGTATCAATTCTGTTGTTTTAAATGAGAATAGATTCTTCTTGACACACACTGCTTCTCCCCTGAACTCCTTGGCAATCTACTCATGAAAGGTCCGTGTCACACTCTCTTCCCCTCCTCAGTTTTCACAGACCACTTCAAGGATTAAATATGCAAGAGTACATCTCCATCCATGTTGGCCAGGCTGGTGTGCAGATTGCAAGGCCTGCTGGGAGCTCTACTGCCTGGAACATGGTATTCAGCCTGATGGCCAGATGCTAAGTAACAAGACCACTGAAGGAGGAAATGACTCCCTCAACACCTTATTCAGTGAGACAGATGCTGGCAAGCATATGCCCCAGGCAGTGTTTACAGACCTGGAACCTGCAGTTATTGATGAAATTCACACTGGTACCTTCCACCCTGAGCAGCTCATCACAGGCAAGGAAGATGCTACCAATAACTATGCCCGTGACCGCAACACCATTGGCCTTGTCTTGGACCAAATTCACAAGCTAGCTGACCAGTGAGTGTATCTTCAGGGTTTTTGGTTGTCTGTAGCTATGGCAGGGGAACTGGCCCTGGGTTCACCTTCTTTCTGATGGAGCAACTCTCTGTGGATTATGAAAAGAAGTTCACACCAACTAAAGAGTACACATGGAGGGACCCATGGCTCCAGCCACATATGTAGCAGAAGATGACCTTGTTGGACATGAAAGGAGAGGCCCTTGGTCCTGTGAAGGCTCAATGTTCCAGTGTAGGGGAATGCCAGGACAGGGAAGCAGAAGTGGGTGGGTTGGTGAGCAGGGGGAGGGAGGATGGGATAGGGGGTTTGGGGATGGTAAACAAGAAAAGAGGATAACATTTGAAATGCAAATAAAGAAAATATGATATAAAAAAGAATGGATGGAAGGAAGAAAGGAAGGAAGGAAAGAAAGAAAGAAAGAAAGAAAGAAAGAAAGAAAGAAAGAAAGAGAAAGGAAAGGAAAGGAAAGAAAAGAAAAGAAAGAAAAGAAAAGAAAAGAAAAGAAAAGAAAAGAAAAGAAAAGAAAAGAAAAGAAAAGAAAAGAAAAGAAAAGAAAAGAAAAGAAGCCGGGCATGGTGGCGCATGCCTGTAATCCCAGCACTTGGGAGGCAGAGGCAGGTGGATTTCTGAGTTCGAGGCCAGCCTGGTCTACAGAGTGAGTTCCAGGACAGCCAGGGCTACACAGAGAAACCCTGTCTCAAAAAGAAAAGAAAAGAAAAGAAAAGAAAAGAAAAGAAAAGAAAAGAAAAGAAAAGAAAAGAAAAGCAAAGCAAAGCAAAGCAAAGCAAAGCAAAGCAAAGCAAAGCAAAGCAAAGCAAAGCAAAGCAAAGCAAAGCAAAGAAAAGAAAAGAAAAGAAAAGAAAAGAAAAGAAAAGAAAAGAAAAGAAAAGAAAAGAAGTCCAAACTGGAGTTCTCCATGTAATTCCATCCTCCCCACCCACACCACCCTTTAGCACTCTGGCTGTGCCTTCATAGTAGACAATGAGGCCATCTATGACATCTTTCATAGAAACTGAGCACCCAATGTACACTAACTTTAACCACCTTATTAGCCAGACTGTGTCTTCCATCACTGCTTCCCTCAAATATGATGGAGCTCTGAATTTGATCTGACAGAATTCCAGACCAGTCCTGGTACCCTATCCTTGCATCCACTTCCCTCTGGCCACATATGTTTCTGTCATCTCTGCTGAGAAAGCCCACTGTGAGCAGCTTGAAATAGCAGATATCATCAATGTCTGCTTTGAGTCAGCGAAGCAGATGGTGAAATATGACCCTCAACATAATAAATACTTGGCTTGCTGCCTGCTGCTGTACCATGGTGATGTGGTTCCCAAAGATATCAATTCTGCCATTGACACCATCAAGACCAAATGTACCACCCAGTTTGTAGACTGGTGCCCCATTGGCGTCTAGGTTGGCATTAATCACTAGTCTCCCACTGTTGTACCTAGTGGAGACCTGTACAAGGTCCAGAAAACTGTGTGCATACTGAGCAATACCGCCATTGCTGAGGTCTAGATCACAAGTTTGATCTAATGTGTACCAAGAAGCCCTTTGTGCACTGGTATGTGGGTGAGGGCAGGGATGAGGGAGAGTTCTTTGAAGCCCATGAGAAGATGGTTGACCTACTAAATGATTATGAGGAGGTTGGAGACGCAATGCACCCTACCTCCATCAGTGTTCAGGGAGCAACCCACTGTTCTAACATCAGCCTGGGTTGCTTGGGAATTTCCACAGGACCTTCTTGGCCTCAACCGAATGCAAGCCAGGCCCACAATGAACGCGGCTGAGCAAGAGTCCTTTGGGTTTATGCCCAGGAGTGACATAGCTGGGTCTTAAGGTAGATCAATTCCCAGTTTTCTGAGGAACCAACACATTGCTTTTCACAATGGCTGCACAAGTTTATACTCCCACCAACAATGGAGGAATATTCACTTTTCTCCACACCCTCACCAGCATGAGCTACCATTTAGCCATCGTGATATTCCACAAATAGAAGGTGGAATCTCAGCGTAGTTTTATTTTGCATTCCCCTGCTGGCTAAGGATGTTGAACACTTAGGTTTTCTGAGCCATTTGAGGTTCTTATTGAGAATTCTCTTTTTAGATCTGTACTCCATTTTTAATTGAATTGAATAGTTTTTGGATATCTAGTGCCTTGAGTTCTTTATATATTTTGGATATTAGACCTCTATCCGATGTGGAGTTGGTTTAAAAAGAAAGAAAGAAAGAAAGAAAGAAAGAAAGAAAGAAAGAAAGAAAGAAAAGAAAAAGTTCCCATTCTGTAGGCTTCCTCTTCGTCCTTTTGACAATGTCTCTTGCCTTGCAGAAGCTTTTCCATTCAGTTCAGAGGTACCATTTATTAATTGTTGATATTAGTGCCTGCACCATTCCTGTTCTGTTCAGAATGTTGAGTGTGAAGTTTTAGGTTTGGTTTGATTTGGTTGTTGCTGTTGTTGACTGGTTGGTTTTTCAGTTATTTGTTTGATTGTTGGGGGTTTGAGACAGAGTTTCTCTGTGTAACCATAGCCATCCTGAACCAGGCTGGTCTCAAACTCAGAGATTATTTGCCTCTGCCTTGCGAATTACTAGGATCAAAGGTGTGTGCGACCACCGTTCAGTATGGGAGACATTACCTTTTTGAAACTGTATATGGGATGTTAGTGAGTGGCAGCGGCTATCCGAGGAAGACCGTGGCTCCAAATCCTTGCTTCTGCAGTGGGGAAGATGCGATGAATTTGGCCAGGGTAGTGGCAGAAGAAAGGAACTCATAACTTCAATATGAAATTTGTAAGAAGATTCAAATCTGTCAGTTTACCTCCAGCAAATCACAGGAACCAAGGAAAAGTTTGTTCTGATGTCATATCAAAGGTCATCTTGAAAACTCACTCAGACATTTTACTGTCTTATAAATACATTTCCACAAATAAGCAATTACCCAGATTAATTCAGAGCAAAGAGAAATCGACACTGGTTCACAGCCTACATTAATTTTTTTAATGTATATTTACACTTTGGAAATCTGGGCTGGAGTCAACATAAAAATTAGGCTGTAGCTCAGTAGTAGAGCTCTCAGGTAGCATGTGCAAAATCCTGGGTTTCATACCACAAGTGTGTCTCACACACACACACACACACACACACACACACACACACACACACAAATATTATATAATGATTTCTTTAAAAATATTCCTAAGAAGCTAGGCATTGTTGCCTCACAACCTTAATCCCAGCACTCGGGAGGCATAGCAGAGGCACGTGGATTTCTGAGTTCTGGACCAGCCTGATCTACAGGGTGAGTTTCAGGACAGCCAGGACTACACAGAGAAACCTGTATTGAAAAACAAAAAAGAAAAAAAAAAACAGAAAAAGAAAAAAGAAAAGAAAGAAAATATAGATTCCTAAGAATCTCCAAAGCAAGATGAAGCATTGTTGGGCCAGCAGCTCGGCTCCCACTAATTAAAATACGAACTGTTGTCTGCAGCACAGTCAGGCCTCCAGGCATGTCTGGATACTCCCTTGGATGATCAGAATGGGAGAAGTATACAGTCCCCACTGTCTTGAATGACAAAAATGACATATACTTTTACAAGCCATTTTAAAATACAGGTACATTTTTGACTGGTGTCAGTCCGTGAATTTGTGGACACTCAAGCACAATGAAACATTCAAACCTCAGTAAATGTGACCCAGACTAGATATCTGTTTCCAGTGGAAGCAATGAGAGTCAGCAAAGGCTTGCCAGGGAAGCTGCAATCTAATGAGCCTTCTGTACTTGATGGATAAGGGAACTACTGTAGAGAATGAGCTTCAAAAACAGCATGGAAACTTCTGGACAGTCTCTGCCCATTTGAATAAACATTCACCTTGGTTGCTTAGCTTCCGAGGCACAGCATGACATGGTTCAATTTCCAGCAAAGAGGGGATGCATTCTTCAGTTTGTGTTGGATCTGCTTTCAAACTCTCCTGTCTTCACATTGTATATTAATTCGTTGGGGCACAACCAAGACATACAACGAAGTTCCCCTCTAATTATTATTGTTATGATTCTCGTTTTGATATCAGTCTCCTGATTGAGAGCCAGTTCAAACTAGGCTTGGCTTTCCAAGCCATTATCCCAAAAGTAATAACACCATTGCTCAACCGGAAAGCACTGGAAAACACTCAATGGTTACGAGCACTGGCTGTTCTTCCAGAGGACCCCATGTTCAATTGCCCGCACCACGGGGCAGTTCACAACCTCTTTGACTCTAAATACAAATGAACAGCAAGAGAAACTACCACTAAGTGTAGAAGAAACTTAGACTACTTTCCTACAGCCACATAAACAGGGCTACACCAGGACACTTCCTTACCTTACTAAGAGGCTCATCCTTCTAAGAAAAGGATGCGTGGTCTTACAGCCACTATGGAAGTCAGTATGGAGGGTCCTCAAAAGACTGAAACTAGATATGCCCTAGAACCAAGCTACGCAACTCTGGATATTTACTAAACGGATTCCAAGTCAACATATCTCAACTATTCTTGCATATCCACGGTTCCTGAAGCACTTTTCACAATAGCTTGGTTATGGAGCCAACCTGCATCTCAACAGAGAAATAGATGAGAAAAATACCATCTATATACACAGTGGAATGTTTTTCAGTCATAAAGAAAGATCAAGGTACATCACTTGCTAAAATATTGATTCATCTAGAGATAATCATATTAACTCAATTACGCCAATCTCAGAAAGACAAAGATCATATGTTTTCTTTCATTTTGGGGGGTCCTAGATTTAACAGAGATGCATAAAATTATATACGCATAGATGGCATTAAAGTAGAAATGAAACTAGGGAAGTCAGAGAAAGAGATAGAACGGCATGGGGGACCTTGCCCCAAGTATTTTATACACTGGCATACTAGAACGAAATGTGCCTTGTGTGACCCAGAATGGTAACATAAAACATAAAGAAACTGTTAAGGGCACAGAGATGAGAGAGAGAGAGAGAGAGAGAGAGAGAGAGAGAGAGAGAGAGAGAGAGAGAGAGACCCATCTTCCTGTGGAACCCTTTGCCATTAGCTGAAGAATAATCTAAAGGATTTCAGGACATTGAGTCATGGGGAAAAAAATGAAAGACTTAGTTCATCTTTTCATACCTCCGGACAGGTTTAGAATCCTACTCATAAGGCCTTACTTTCTTCATGTTATTTTTCAAATAACTTTTTTAATTGAAAAATTAACATAGTCTCAAGCTGGATACACAGCCTATCCTACATCAAGATGGTAGTACACATCTACCACCCCAGCACACTGGAGGCAGAGGCAGGAAGATCGGGAGTTCAAGGCTACTTAGTGAGACCCTGTCTCACCTAAATCCAAACAGGGTTCTCATTACCAAAAAAAAAAAAAAAATCATAGAATAAGTCAGAAAGTAACCAAAATAAGTAACATACGGTTATAATCTTGAAAATAAGCTTGAGGTTTATGGTGATCCTTTCTATTGCTTTATCATTCTTCTGTATTTCTCCTTTGTAGCGTGTAATTTATAATAAAAAAAATGCCACACTGGGCTCTGGAATCAGCAGCTGCCCACTGGCTAGCTCCACCAGCCTCTAACAACGTCCCAGCCTCACTCAGCTGCCCTCCAGCTAGGTACCACTTTTCCCACAAACTCAATCACTCTACACCAACCATCCACTACCAACCGCCCTGCGACTGCACTTTCTCTCTCTTGCCCACCTGAGTAGTTGCAGATGGAAAACACCAGACAATCTTAATATTTAAAATCAGCCAGATGTTGCAACCGTTGGGTGCAGAATCTATTGTCCTAAACTCATCAGTTATCCTGTGTTGGAATTCATCCAGTGGCGGAGGCCACCGTGGGATCTAATAGCCCCCAAGCCTGCATAGTGTCTGTCTTCTCCACTCCATAGCCTGGCCGAAAAGCCCTTTCTCTCTCCCGTCTCATCCTCGTCCTCCTGGAACCCAGAAAACCTGCCTCCATGTCTTTGCCCAGCAATTAGTTTCTGCCATCTTTATTTAGTCAACCAAACTATTGGGGAACCTCCGTCTACACTCCCTGTGTGAACAGTCAGTGAATGTGTATACACCCCAAACCCCTCTGCACTCTTAGCTATGTTCAAACACTAAGTTTAGAAGGCTCCTAGCATTTGATCGCTTACATTTAACACTACACGAAACACTAGCCAACTTCTATCCACTCACATTTGCCCCCGAGGCTACCCACAGAACATCCACCCCATTGTCCAAAAACTTTGTCCTGTGCCTCAGCCCTTCAGTGTCACCAAGGGCTCAGTAGTCACTCCTGTTCTGATTCTAGTCCAAAAGTGTATAAAAATATGTTTGCTGGACTCACAAGGGAAGAAACTCTACAAGGAATGTCAAACTTGACCTCTTTCCAAGTAGATTTTAAAAGATTCACTAATTATTTTTCTGTCACAGACGCAAATGTCCAACAGATTTTTGTCACAAACACTGTTTAAAGAACATAATGGGGCCAGAGAGATGGCCCGGTGGATAAATGGTTGCCTTGTGAACATAAGGGCCAGAGTCCAATCACCAGAACACAAAATCCAGATGTGGCAGTGTGCTTGCAATCTCAGCGCCAGGGAAGCAGACACAGACAGATCCCTGGGGCTTGCTTGGCCATCTGGCCTGGCCTACTTGATGAATTTCAAGCCATGAGAAAAGTGGCACATACTTTTAATTCCAATAATCCAGAGTCAAAGGTGAATCGGAATGAGTTCAAGACCAGCCTGGTCCACATAGTGAATTTCAGGCCGGGCAAGGGCTACATACTGAGAGCCTATCCAAAATAAATAAATAAAGTCAAAGGGGGATTCCACCTTAAGAATAACACCCAAGGTTGTCCTCAACCCTACTACACATACACACAGACACACAGACACACACACACACACTCACACATTTATGGCATCCCCCAGAGGTCAGCAAATGAACAGGACAGATAGCTAATGAGTTTGCCTTTGCAGCAGTGCAGTCTCTTGGATAGCTGTTCAACCCGGCTCAGGAATCCCATGCTAGCAGGAGGGCAGCCATTCGCAATAAGACACGTGGGCATGGCTGTATGCATTAGCCTTTGATTCTCAAAAACCTTTAGGTCTAAAGCAATCGTTTCCTGGGGATAGGTGGCAATGGTGGTCACAGCTACACAACTCCGGGAATGCGCTGAATGACACTGAGCTGTATCTTAACTGTGGTTGCCACGAGGGCTGGAAAGATGCTTCAGCTGTGGAGGCATGTCTGGCCAAAGATGGCCTGAGTTCTGTCACCCTGACCCACATGGAGAGGAGGACAGTAAGTTGTCTTCTGATTTTTACACACAAACACATGTAAGTTTAAAACTTGTGGTAGCGTTCCTGTATATTTCACCAATATTTAAAAAGAAAACAGAGGCAAGATATTTCCTACCAGGTTTTTTTTTTACCTTCTGGCCTCTATACCATTTTCCGCTAAATACTCTAGGAATAAATGAACTCTTGGGCTGGGCAGTGGTGGCTCCCAGCACTTGGGAGGCAGAGGCAGGTGGATTTCTGAGTTTGAGGCCAGCCTGGTCTATAGAGTGAGTTCCAGGACAGCCAGGGTTACACAGAGAAACCCTGTCTCGAGGGAAAAAAAATTAAAAAAAAAAAAAAAAAGAACCCTTGGGAACGAAAATGCTTCTAAATCGATGCATCAATACTTCAAAAAATAAAACTGTTCTTCTGAAAATCCTTCCCTGGATATTGTGAAACCAACAGAGATCCTGTTCTGGCCCCCACCCCCTACCTGGGGTACAGTCCAAGTGTTTGGGTGATTCTAAGCATGCAGCAGTGTGCGGGCTGCCTGCCTGCCTGGGGGAATTAAAGGCGTAATTAGAAGAGCACTGTGATAACCTATCTCATAGTCAATCTACTTTCCCTAAGTTACAATCGAACAAAGGCACAATGGGATGTCACCAGCGTCAACACAATCTGATCCTGCCCTGCACGAGGCGCGCCCCAAACCCCAGCACACCCATGGACTGTCTGCTTCTTTTGATTTCTAGCTGATTTTATTCAGACTCTGTGTTCACAGTGGCTAGCTATGCTGCTTTTCTTTCTTTGTTGTCTGTAGGCCTTTCAGTAACGTACATTATTAATTAAGACACACCACTTACCCATACACAGCCTGTAAACAAGTGTCTTCTCCCAAGTAGATTTTGGGGGGATTTTCTATCTTTCCTCTCTACTTTTCAGTTTTCAGCTGTGACCTTAAAAAAAACAACTAGAAATTTTTTTTTCAGTGTTGCCAGGGCCCGCACTTGCACCGCCATGCCATGATTAATGTGTTATTCATCTGATACCTTCCCATTCAGCTCTTGTCTTTAGCCTGTGAACCTCTCATTTAGCTTCCAACAAAGGATTCCATTGCTGTCGGAACTGAGGTGTGTCTCCGTTCTTACCTGGGAGGCAGTGATGCAAGTGTTTCTGCTGAGACCAATCCTTGGCTTGGGGTGGGGAGGAACAGACTAACAGGCCACCAGGAGAGTCCTGAGGCAGACAACAGAGTCACCGCTGCCAGAAGGGAGCCTCAGCCACAGGATCCGGACACCCAGGCAAGGAGCTCCCACAAGAGGCTTGAAGTTATTCACCAGTGACAATGGCCTGTCTACTCCCCAGGGCCCTGGGGCCTCTGGCCCTCCTGATGGTAAGTCTCATCTTTTTCTAAAACCAGTAAACTGCTTCCTTGCTTACCACAGAAGATTGGATACAGTTTCTGAATCCCTGTCGTATGTTCTAAAAAGGATGAAGCAGAAGTCATTGTGAAAATGTTAAACTCCTTCCTCTTTTGCTTTTCTTAATTTCGAAAAGAAATGTGAAAGAGAGAAAAAAAGTTTATTTTAATGTAGTGTTTTTATATATGTCTTCTGTGATCAGATTAACCCATTCCAATCCCAGGTTTTATTTTTCCGCAATCTTTGCTTTCTTCAAGGCAATGCGTGCTTTCTAACACAAAACAGCACGCATGGTAGCAGCAAATCGGGTCTCCAGGATCGCAAACCTCTCGTTAAGGCATATGGCTAAGAGCTCTGCGTGCCTGATCTTGATACCCAGCGTGTTTTTTAGAATAGTCACCAGCCGTTGAACTAAAATCAAAGTCATTTTGACTCTAGAGAAGACGGGAGGATTATTAAGAAAACCGGTTTTACATTTAGCCAGTAGGTGCAAAGCAGATGGAGCTTTTGGGGGGGGAGGGGGTGGCAAGACCTTTGCAGGAGAATAATGTCAGAAGAATAGCTCTTCTGTTGACTGAGAGACTCCATGTTTTATAAAAGACAAGAAGAATCTGGAATGAAAGCATTAGCTTAGATGTTAAAGCTAGTGTATGCCTTAATTAGTGAGGCAAAAATATGTCATAACTCACCTCAAACATGAAGATCACCAAGACTTGAATATAAATAAAGATAGGAAAGTTTTCCAAAGTTGATTGTCAAATTGTGGATGACAATTGAGCCCAGGGTCCATTCCCACGATTGGCTCATTTCAAAACACAGAGAACAGAGAACGGAGACTTCTAAACCTTACATGGAGCTAGATCTCAAGAGCTGTCTAAAACTTAAAGTTGTCTGCCATCGCAACACATGCCTTGTGTGGAAGGAAGTCTCACGTCTCCCTCAACGACGGTGGTCAAACAGAACACAGACATCACGCAACTCTTCAGAAGGACCAGTACCTGAGCAAGGCCTCCTTTAACTGTGAAGCGGCTACAGTTCTCCTACCACGCAGGTGGGGAGAAAGTTGGAACATGTGTTTTCCAACACTCAGGAAAGTTTTGCCCATGCAGGAGGAGAGGAAGAAAAAGGAACAGAGAGGGAGAGGGAGACAGAGGAAAAGACAGAGAGACAGAGAGAGACCATACAAAATGAAGGGTCTAGATCTGACCTGGGCAATATCATAGCCACTATACATGCGTGGATGTTTATCATTTCGAATGCAACTGTTCTGAGATGAAATATAAGTATTTATCCATAACAAAAGAGTGTAAAATATATGCTTAGTTTTTATTTTGATTGCATATTGAAATTATAGTATTTTTAGTAGATTCAATTAAATACACCAGTAATTATCAAACTTTTTAACAAGCCTTTTAATGTGAGCATAAGAAATTTTAAAACCGTTTGTATGGGTGGCATCTGTGCTTCCCATTAAGCTAAGATGTATCCTTACTCCTGCTTTCAGAGGGCAGCATTAGGCGGATAAGCCTCAGTGGATTTAATGAGTGTTGACCTTCCTCCCAAGGTAGAGATGGACCAAACTGTTTCATTGTCAGACTGACAGGACAATTGTGTCCTTAGCCAGGGACTGTGGAGGCACCGGTTTGGCTGGAATGAAAGCGTATGTTAGAGAATCAGGGAGGAATTTAGAAAGGTGGATGAGTGGAGCATTGAACAGTTCATTCTGTGACTGTAAATGGAATCCTTTTACCAAACAGGAGCCGCCCAGACTCTTGACATAACACGGTTACCCGCAAAATGCAATGTTCCCAGAGCACGGGCACCATTTATTGTTGAAGGGTGGGGTCTGAAAGTTGAAAGACATGTCTGGAAAAGGTTTCTAAGTCTCTCTCCCTTCACACACACCATACAAGGTCATTGGATACCAGTGCAGTATGAGATGTAACAGCAAGGCCTAGGCTTGAGTGTGTAGCTCCTCCATTGACTCATTCCAAGTCCTGTGTTCTCTACTGTCAGATAAGAATCATCTTAGGGCGGGCATGGTGGCACACGCCTTTAATCCCGTCACTCAGGAGGCAGAGCAGACAGATCTGTGAGCTCAAGGTCAGTTTGGTCTACATAGTGAGCTCAGTGCAGCCAGGACTCTGTAGAGAGACTGTCTTAAAAAAAAAAAAAAGAAAGAAAGAAAGGAAGGAAGGAAGAAAGGAAGGAAGGAAGAGAGAGAGAGAAAGAAAAAGGAAGGAAGGAAGGAAGGGAGGGAGGGAGGGAGGGAGGAAGGAAGGAAGGAAGGAAGGAAGGAAGAAAGAAAGAAAGAAAGAAAGAAAGAAAGAAAAAGAGAAAAAGAAACAGCAAGCAGGGAGGGGAGAAAGAATCATCTTAGCCCTGTCTCTGCCTCCCTAAAATGTCCACAATAAGAAGAGAGAACCCTTGTGGTCACAGAAATACATTGGGAAACAGGAAGTGTTCTAAAGATACCATCCAACTGTAGTATTTCAGAACTGGGGGGTCGTTCTCGATCACACCTGTCACAGTATTGTGCTTTAAAGTGTTAAGTCAGGAAGGTCTTACGTGTTTCTTCAGTTAGAGTATACTAGGAATAGTTGTGTGGGGCAGGGAAGACGGCCTAGTAGAGTAAGAGAGCTTGTTGTACGAACCGGAAGGCCTGAGTTTGAATTCTCAGTACCCACATAAAAATGCCAGGCTTGGTCATGTGATCCGAAGCCCCAGCGCTGTGGGAAATGGAGACAGGAGGATCCCTGGGGCTTGCCGGCCACGAGGACATGTTCAGTTAGAGACCCTGTCTCGAGAGAATAAGGTAGAGTGGTGAAGAACACCCAGTGTCCTCCTCCGACCTCCATGCACATACCTGAGGAAATATCACACACACACACACACACACACACACACACACACACACACACACATATTCACCTATACAAGTACATACACAAATAAAAATTTAAAAGCAATATTTGTGAAACTAATGTCTCAAGGATGACAAGAATAAAGGCAACCTTAAATAAATATACTATGAGTGCGTGAAACTATGTGTTTCCAAATTTAGAGATTTTTCTCAAAAAATCTCAGCTATTTGAGCTTCAAGATTAATCATTTGGAAGACGTAGGCACAAAGCCCACCTGAATATCCTTTTAAAAGGTATAAAATTTATCAGTTCTCTATAGTTATCCTAATTATTTCCCATAACACAAAATTAACACTTTCAAGAAAGTCTTATAGTTGAAGATGCTCATTTTCAGAGATCTACTTGTGAAAATAAAACCTGTCTTCAATGAAAACCATTACTCCAGGTCTTAGAGTTAACAAAATCTAAAATGCGTTTCCAGCCATAACTTCCTTATCTGAGGAAGAGCTGGTCAATTCTACAAGGCTAGCTAAAGCTTTACTTCAGAAGTTAGCAGAGATGTTTAAAACTCAGAAGTTTAATACAGTTTGCGGTAAATGGGGGAAAGTGAAGGTCACTGAAATGTCAACGACATGAGTAGTGTGTCTGAGAAATAAAGTCATTGCAGCCATCTTTTCTATATTTTCTATACACTACCAAAGTATATAAAAATTGGATTGACGCTAAGTGCCTCATTTTAATAAATGGACGATCTCCGAGGTGTCTTTTTCCATTCTTGGTTAGTGAGATGGTTGTTTTCACTGTTAGTGAATATATGAAGACGTATGTCTCACTGAACGTCTTCAAAATTCAAGATTCTAACGGCAGAGGAAGCTGGCCAGCAATACTGCCTAACTCAGGCTGACTTTGGCAGCAGCCAGGAGACACAATTATTTCTAGCAATTAGCACTCCCCCTTGCTTAATACCAGAAACCAGTTCTTATCCCTAAGGAGAGCACTCTGTGTCCCAGAGGTTTCTCGTAAACCTCTTAGCCCTTGGTGCCTCCTTTCCAGTAAAAAGTCAATCGATAGCCTAAGGTGAGGGCTCGCTTGGGGAAATGCCTCCTGACGAAATTACATAGATGATGGGCTAGCCATAATTACATGACGAGTAACTGAATCTGCCGAATGCACACTTTCTTCTTAATGGAGTGCAGCCGGCCAGGCTGTGCATTGCACAACTTCAGTGGGTGCATTCATGGGAACCACAGCACGAGAAGCACACCTGAGGCTTGTAAAGTGGAGCACCCTCACTGGAATACAGTGGAGCACCCTCACAGGAAAACAGTGGAGCACCCTCACAGGGGTACAGTGGAGTACTGCTCCTTTGCTCAGAGAAGAAAGAAGTCACACACACACCCAAACACACACACACACACACACACACACACACACACCAGTGCTAAGAGATCTCTGCATACTTGTCAAAGGTTTTTGATACTGCTTCTCTTTTCTTGTTATTCTAACTGAAATGACTACCATTTACTAAGCTCCTACTGTACACTTGGGCTCACCTGTGGAGTTTACATCTGTTCCGTCTTCACAACGAGCCTACACATAAATATGTAGTTCTATCCTTCGATGGCAGATGAGAGAGGACAGATTGGGTCATGGTCCCAAGTCCTGCACTGGGACATGCCTGGGACTGGAATCTAAATCAGTCAGGAGGCCAGGAAGATGGCTCAGAGAGCTGCCTAGCAGTGGTGAGGAGCTGGATCGGAGCCCTAGAACACATCTAAAAACAGATGCAATGGGGTGTGTGCATCTAGAATCTCCTACAGGAAGATGGGAGGAAGACACAAGAGACCTATTGCAAACAAGGATGAAGGGGAGACCGACACCTAAGGCTTTCTCTAACCTCCACATACGGTGCCTGGAACCCACACTCCAGTATATGCCTGCATATACACACGGACATACACACACACAGAGAGAGACACACACACACACACATAGACATACACACACAGATGCAGACACACATATACACACACACAGAGAGAGAGAGACAGACAGACACAAAGAGAGAGAGACACACACACACACACACAATTAAAAAGAAAACCAGGATCCACAGTCCAGATTTGTACCAGTACAGCACCCTCTAATTCATTCAGATGGAATATTTGCAAACAGCCAAGGACATCAATTTTACTTACTTTAGTTGAAAAAAAGTCAGCTTTCTAAATTAATTGAGTTTACACATTGGTTCTTAAAAACTGAATTGTCAGAAATTAAATACTAGTTTCTAAATCACATATATTATCCAATTGAAGAATTTGCTCTGATGGATACTGTGTTTATTAGAACAGTTTGTGGCTTTCAATTTCAAAAATTCTGTACAGTCTTGGCTTACTCTTCACATTTTTCTACTTTATATTTGTAGACCCGTTGGGTTTTGTTTTCCATGTAAAATCCAATAAATTATGTGTGGTATTCAACGCTCCATTATAGAATAGTCCTTGTGTTGGAAAATAATCCAACCGTAGATTAAAATAAGTATTCTGAGGGCTGCAGGCCTAACTGTGGTGTTCAGAGGGTTATTGATGTTCAGTGTGTGTTCAGACTAGCATTTTCGGCTTATGCTGGGACTATTAGGACATATGCAGATTAGCATTTTCAGCTTGCAGTGGGACTGTTAGGACATTTTACAGCCTCAGCGAAGGAGCGTCCCCATGGACGTCGGAAGGGTAAGTCACTTACTTTTCGGAACTGTGCACTGTGTAACTCATTCAACAATGTGTCTTGACAGACTGCCATGCCCCGGCATGTTTACAGTCGCCGCTTCTGATCAGCTGATGAGTTGGGGCAGGGAAATGCCAAGCTGTGCGCATTTCATGACATTTCCCACCCAAAATGTATACACATGTAGGACACATCGAAGTCCTACTTAAAACCTGTAAGGATTCCTTTGAATTGCCCGAACTGTTCTCTGGGTTCCCACGGGGATGGAGGGGGTGGTGCCCTCCTGTGGGTGCATCTAGAAACCGGCAGTGTGGCTCTGTAAGCGGCTTTTTTCACAGCCTCTGCAAAGCACCCGACAGAAACTTTAAGGGAGAAGAGCTTTATTTGGGGGCGCACAGTTCCAGTCCGTCACTGGAAAGCATGATGACAAATTTCCTTCAGTAGCTGCTCGCACAGGAGGCGAAGAGGGCTTGCCGGGACTAGAGAGGGGCGCAGCTTTCTCAGCCCCGCCCTCAGTGGCCTGTTTCTCCAGCCGGGATTGATCCACTCCCGAGCCTCCACAGCCTCAAAATGAATACTCAGCTACAGTCGTAGTCCTAGCCAGCCTTAGAGTGGTTCAGCACTCGAAATGTTACCTGTCAAGTCCCCCGTGTTTCTGGAAACAAAGGGCATCTTCCCGCAACGCTAAGATAAGGGGATGTTCTTTGAGATCGGTATAAAAAAAGAGTTTAAAATTTAAAAGGAATAAGTCATCTGAGGGCTCTGACTCTGTGAGAACCCTGAATGGAACACACACACTCACACTCTCACACACACACACACTCACACACACTCACACTTATACACACGACTGACACACACTCACACACACGACACACACATACACACACAGAGATACACACCACACACACACACATACATACACACACTCACACATATACACACATGACACACACATACAGACACACACACACAGACACACACCCTCATACCGCCCCCCCCCAAACACACACACACACACTAGCCCATGGTATGCTCTGTTGACTCTCCACAGACTAGGCTTTGCCTCCTGGGAAGGCAGGAGCAGGGCTTTAGTATCTATTAGAAGACTCATTCTCCTCAGAGCTTGTACAGACATGACTCACGTTTTCTGGATGACTCCACTTTTCCCGTAAAGAGGAATATGCCTGGCCCATCCTTACCCTCAGAATCAGCTGAGAGTGGTCCATGACCACACCACACTGGCTCCTTCTTCCCTGATAGATGGCATGATGTTGGGGCATCATCTTGAGACGCAATTTAAAATCAGAACTAAGGGTTGATCATCCCGTATCTGGTGTAACTGCTCCTTTGGTCCAGACTTGGACCTGCCTTTTCATTACGATCTTTGTAATCGATCTACATTGTTTCAGAATCAACCACAGCCTTTAGCCAGATAAAAATCTAAAGAGACTGTCATACAACTTTCTTCTGTGTATCTCTGTTAGATTGGTGTTAGGATCTGGTGTCATGGCATGGGACACGCCCTGGCAATAAAGTGGCAGTGTTTCAAACCCTTACTCGTCAAGGACTGTTAACGGGGACAAAGTATTTGTGAACTTGTTTCTCTATATCCATAAAAACGGGGATTATATAATAGAATGTCCTTTGGTGGTTGCAATAAACAATAGCAATATTAAGTGCAATATTATGCAAATAAAAACTAATCAAGTCACCCACCACTAGGGCACTTCTAATTTCTCCTGTAATTTGTTTCCCATGGCCTTTGTTCTCCGGATCACTCAGTGGATCAGCCAGCGCTTGTTAAACACTGGAACGGGGGGAATGATAGGATAAGACCCGGGATTGGAAAGCTTATGGCTAAATTCCTCAACATACAGAGACAGTAAGATACAGGGGTGGGGGTGAACTAAATAGCATTAAACAGAGTGTGAGCTGTACAAACGCAGAGAGGGAGGCGTTAGAAAAGACAGCTTCATGGAGCTTGTTGGTACTTGACGGGATAAGTCACGTGCAGGTAGGCCGTAAGGAGAGAGGAATGCACTCCGGGTGGAAATCAGAACAGAAGCCAGGCCTGTGGGCTCCTGAGAAAGCAGCGGCCCCAGCTGCCCCACCTCCCTTCCCCTCGTTTAATTTTTTATATCAGTAATATACAATGAAGGCCTTGTTTGTTGATGGGTTGGTTAGTTGTTCGTTGTTTGCAACAGGGTCTCTTGATGTGGTCCCGCCTAGCCTAGAACTCACTGTGTCAACCAGGCTGGTCCCAGATTCTTAGAGATCTGCCTGCCAGTTCCTCCTGGGGGCTAGGATGAAAGGCTAGCGTCACCACATCTAGAGCTAGAAATGAAGTCCAATGTTTAAGTTGCAGCAGGACAGAGAAGAGCAGAGCCACAGCAAGCAGCAAGCAGCACCTGAGGCTGGCCTAGGCTAACCCTGCTTCTCTATGTATGAAAGGCTCCCGTTTCATAAACCAGGACAGTTGCATTCTATTCTCCTGACTCTAGTGCAGCTTTTAAAAGGGTAGAAGGAGAGAAAAGGACAGAACAACACAACGACAACAACAAACCTGTCTTGAAAAGGAGCTAAACTCTTTATATAGGGGTTATATATATATATACTTTTATAGAAACACTCAGATAATAGGGGTTTGGTTTTATTGTTGCTTTTTTTTCTTGTGTTTGGAGACAAGGTCTTGCTATGCCATCCTGGCTGACCTCCAACTCTCTACAGCCCTCCTGCGTTAGCTTCCCGCATGCTAGGATGGTAGGCATGTGCCACCGTGCCCAGCATGATAGTTTTGAATGATTCCGTGGCCACTTTCAGAAGTTATCACGACAGTTTCTAAAGCTCTGGGAGCTGCCCATGTGATAACCATGTAAGAAACACTAGTAGTGGTTGGAACTGGCTGAAGACATCGTTTTAAAGTCAAAGATATAGCGATGATGATGATGATGATGATGATGATGATGATGATGATGGTGATGGTGATAGTTGTGGTGATGGGTGTGTATCTTCTTCATATTTGTTTTCTTTTGTTGGTTTTGGTTTTGAGAGAGAATTTCACTCTGTAGCTCAAGCAGATCTAAATTCACCGTATAGCCCAGGTTTGTCTCAAACTAGCTACAATCCTCCGTCAGCCTTCAACTGCTGAAAGGCTCCTCTTTTGTGACATGAAAATCTGAAGTCACGCTGCTGGGGATATAACGTAGGAGTTGACAGTACTTAGTGCTTGCACAGAGGACCTGGGTTCGCTTCCCAGCACTGACATGGCAACCCACAGCCATCCTTAACCCTGATTGCCAGGGATCCAACACACACACACACACACACACACACACACACACACACACGGCACACATACATGCATACAGGCAAATATTCATACACATGAAGGAAAACACAAAATCTTTAAAAACTCTGAAGTCAGATTAAAGAGCTAGAGAGAAGAGTATTCCTTTTCCTGGTAGGATTTTCCACTTTGGGATGCTTCTGCACATCAAAATATTTAAAACTAAAAACAATCTATAATCTGAAGAACAGAGTGATAAAGATTATTAGCTTCATTTAGTCACATGTTTGAAGAACTCACCTGCATTTGGTTCTTTCTGATATGTACAGGTGGTGCTCCTGGTACACGGGGAACTGCATATAAAGGTAAGTACACAGTTTTTATCATTGAAATTAAAGTTTACTTTTAAAACTAAAAATCATATTGAGAAAAGTATTTAATCAAATTATTTGATAATTCAACTGTAGAAACATAAAACTAAAATTCTAGCAAATAACTCAAAATCTTTTAAGAGTATAAATATTATGATTATTATCATATGGTCTTGTTTATTTCATTTTATTCTTCTGTTGGATTCTATTGGTTGGTTGGTTTGTTGGTTGGGTGGGTGGGTGGGTGGGTGGTTAGTTCATGGTCTTTTGAGAACAAGTCTGGTACTCACCTAGCCTGGTACTCATATGTAGACCAGGCTAACTGAATTCCTGGCAATCCTCCTGCCTCAGCTTCTCCAGTTCTTGATTGTAGACATATCTGGCTCTTTTCTTCTTATCTTAAACAAATATCAAGTCAGTCAATTGTGGAATATATATGGAGAAAATCAAATCTGATCAAAGGTCAATATTAAAAGTCACATAGCTTAATAATGGCCTGTTTAATGCCACTTCTTGACAAAGGGAGCAAATGGTCATCAAAGTAGAAACCAAAAGTTCCTCAGCATAGGTACCTCTCTATGACAACGTTTGAAGCGAAGACTGTCAGGCACATACATGATAAAGTGGGATCTCTTTCAACACAGCCGGGAGAACAGCACGGAGAAGATGGGACAGCATTGCAAGTGGCCAAACGAAGGTACAAACGTGAATGGGTGAAATTTGCAAAACCCTGCAGAGAAAGGGAAGACAACTCAAAACGAAACCCAATTGCCAAGGTGAGTCATCTTCACAGAAGCCCCGTGAGCCTTAGAATAAATGCATTCCATGCAAATCAAAAATGATATAGAAATCCCACCTAGTAATATATATAACCTGCAGAGTCCACAGAACAACAACATAGTCTCTCCAACAAAACTACAATAAGCGTAATGTTAAAAAATTAAAAGATAGAGGAATGATAGCCTTTAGAGTTATAAAGTGGGGTTAAGAAATGTATCAGATCATTTTAATGTAAAAACTGGTGTGTGTCCAGTCTCTAGTGAACAAGGATAAAGGGAGAGAAAGATGACAGGTAGATGACTGGGTTGACCATGGTTGGGGAAACTCATGAGGCAGGATTATGAGCTGTCTCGTGAGCGATGTGCTAGTCTCTCTGTTAAATAGCTTTAAAATTCTAAAAATAGAAAGCAAGTTACGTTCGTGCGTAATTTGGACATCTGTTGCCTTACTCTTTCATTGTCTCTTCTTTCAACTGAGAGAAGCATCCATTAGAAAAGTAAGAATGTTGTATCCAGAAGAAGTCTTCTCAATACTAAGTCCCTGTTGTTTCCTTCCAACTTTTGAACATTTCCACCACGGTACCACTACCCAAATAAGCATTCAAAAGCTGTAATGACTAGTCATGCTTGGTCGTGCTGGTGAGCAGAACAACCATACTTATTACTCAGTCCTGCTCTCCAGTAAATAAGGAGAGTAAGAAGTCAATGCACCGTGACGGAAAGGAGGGACGGAGTGAGCAGATGACTTTAGACCGCGGAGGTGGAGGAGGCAGGAGAAGGGTCATCAATGGTTAGCTTGACATTTAAGCCATTCTCTTTTCTGTTTGTTTGTTTGTTCCTTTTCTTACAGATCACTTCAGATTTCCAAAAAACCCAGAAAATTACCTACCGCATTTCCGGAGTGGGAATTGATCAGCCCCCATTTGGGATCTTTGTCGTTGACCCAAACAATGGTGATATCAACATAACGGCCATAGTTGATCGTGAGGAAACCCCAAGCTTCCTGGTAAATTCTCAATCAAGTTATCCTTCGTGTGCTTTGTGAAGTTAGACTGTCTGGTAGGCTTATAAGAAAAGGGAAAGCACGGGTTGGTCTATTTGAAAAAATAATATTAGTCCCTCTATCAACAATCTTCTGCAATGGCTCATGTTTCTGATATAATATACCCGGGGAGTACCTAGGGTAGGCTGGGATTTAGACACAGCTTTCTAGAACTTTTATCCTGCCAAAATACAACAGCTTTAAGGAAGGAGCGACTGGGAACCTTTGTCTTCACCCACAGATTGGAGAAGAAGCTTTTCTTTTCTCACTAGGTTCTGTATATGTCAATTGGTCTAATTTCTATGAGTTTAATAATATGCAAACGAACTCCATACAGTGATGATGTATATTCTCCCTGTGTTTCCAGATCACATGCCGAGCACTAAATGCCCTGGGACAAGATGTAGAGAGGCCACTTATATTAACAGTGAAAATTTTAGATGTCAATGATAATCCTCCAATATTTTCACAAACCATATTCAACGGTGAAATTGAGGAAAACAGTGCTTCAAGTAAGTCTTTTGCAGCGCCAACCACCTCCAATTCACATGGCTTTCAATTACAAGTGCCTTTATACCATTTTTACAAACAGTTTCATTAGTTTTCTCAGTCATTTGATAACAAAAAACATCACTATGATAGTTTGAGATTTCATTTCTAAAATTTGTAGTTAATTCTCAATTAACAGTTACTATTTGCAGATTATGGTTCTGTCACCAATTTAGTGCCTAGGTACAGAACCTCTGTGTGAGCCACAATGCTGAAGAGGCCAGTTAGCCTGGATGCATAAGCACTACATTTATATATTGTAAGGGACAGAGACATGGTCACATTATTTGGACCATTTAGAAAAGAAATGTACAAGTACATCTATGTGAAGAAGAACTCCAAACAGAAGATAGCCCCAACTTCAGCCAGGGCTGTAAGAGCATTGTACTGGCTGGTTTTGTGTGTCAACTTGACACAGGCTGGAGTTATCACAAAGAAAGGAGCTTCCGTTGAGGAAGTGCCTCCATGAGATCCAGCTGTGGGGCATTTTCTCAATTAGTGATCAAGGGGAGAGGGGCCCCTTGTGGGTGGTACCACCTCTGGGCTGGTAGTCTTGGGTTCTAGGAGAGAGCAGGCTAAGCAAGCCAGGGGAAGCAAGCCAGTAAGAAACATCCCTCCATGGCCTCTGCATCAGCTCCTGTTTCCTGACCTGCTTGAGTTCCAGTCCTGACTTCCTGTGGTGATGAACAGCAGTGTGGAAGTGTAAGCGGAATAAACCCTTTCCTCCCCAACTTGCTTCTTGGTCATGATATTTGTGCAGGAATAGAAACCCTGACTAAGACAAGCATTGAATGATTTTTTTTTTCTGAAAGCCAATAAATTCTAGAAAGAGACTGTAACCCTGACGTACTTTTTTTTTAAGCACGTAGGTAGTTTTAGAGTGTTCTTTTTTAAATAGGAATCAGTGCTGAACTATTTTGACTATTTAATGTGAATGTAATCTAGGACTTTGTATAGTCTCTGACGATTTTCCTATTTTCCCAGACTCCCTGGTAATGATCCTAAATGCCACGGATGCAGATGAGCCAAACCATATGAACTCTAAAATTGCCTTCAAAATCGTCTCCCAGGAGCCCGCGGGCATGCCCATGTTCCTCATCAGCAGAAACACCGGAGAAGTCCGCACTCTGACCAGTTCTCTCGATCGAGAGGTAAAACGAGCGCCTCGAAAGCATCCAAAACCTAAAGAAAGGGTCTTGGGGCAAGCCACCCAAGAGAGAGGGATGCCTCCAGGACTGGGGAGACAAACAGAAGTGGGCAAGGCTCCTAGCTCTTCCCTGAGCCACTCTGGCGGAAACTGCCTCCAGGGCGTGACTCTGCTGTGGTAGCGTGCGTTCCTGTGACAGCAACCTGTCACACCACAGCCCAAATGGGGAAATTAAGGAAAACACAGGTATGCAGAAGCAAAGACTGCACTGCGATGAATTCCTAAAGACTGGGAGAGAATTCTTAGATGAAGAGATTTCTATTTGTCATCAAACTTTGGTGGCGTACCTCTCCTCTAGATGTCTCCATTTAATTTTACCTCTGCTTACCAAACACCAAAGAATCCCTTCCTGTCTTCTCTCATCGTCTGCCCCACCGTGTATCTCCACCACAATGGGCTACTCAGATCCATTACTTTCACATGATTTTTTTTTCTAACAGACTGGTAGAGAAACTCCTCGCGTGAGCTTCTCTCAGATAATTGCATCCCCCTGCATTACTGTAGCCCCTCCCTCCCTTTTCCCCTCTGAGTCCTCAACAGGAGTTTACTAAAGAGGAAGCCTCCTGTAGCGCTTTCCACTTCCACCCAGTCATCTGGAGCCCCACCAGTCTATCCCTGCCATGGACAACTAACAGTGTGTGAGAGCCATGATTCAGGAGCTTAAATATTTTCACTATCTTATTCAAGAAAAGCTACTACTGGCCATTCATAACCTCTGACAATTAACCTTTGTTCTTTTTTTTTTCTCCAAATTTAGCAAATTAGCAGCTACCATCTGGTTGTGAGCGGCGCAGACAACGACGGAACAGGACTGTCAACTCAGTGCGAATGTAGTATTAAAATTAAAGATGTCAACGACAACTTCCCAGTGCTCAGAGACTCTCAGGTCCACCCGCTTGTCCTTGAAGAACCACCTTTATATGTGCTTTATAGTTTAGCATCCCGATTCATTGACTGCCTGTATAGTGGCTTTTTAATCTTCCGTGCTTTTCTGTTAAAAAAAAAAAGAAAAAAAGCTTAAATGTAAGAATTAAAGAGTCAGTGTGAATTAACACATGCTTTGAGAAGCAAAGATTAATAGTATTTAAAGTGAATGTAATTCTTATAGGTAACTCTAGAGTTGAATCTTGAGTGTCCATCTAGAGGTTCTAGCAGGGGAACAAAGCTACTCATTCTAGACTGAAGAGCAGCCTCCTCTGTTGGGAGGGGGAGGGGCATGCTTGCCTAGCCATCGAGATTAGCCACACAACCCTGGCAATGGCCAGAGTAGCAGACTGTGCAGTCAGGTCATCTTCACAACTCCTAGCACCGAATCTGAAAGCCTGTGTCTCTCTGTTTCAGTATTCAGCACGAATTGAGGAAAATACTTTGAATGCAGAGTTACTCCGATTCCAAGTGACAGACTGGGATGAAGAATATTCGGATAATTGGTTGGCTGTGTATTACTTTACCTCTGGGAATGAGGGGAATTGGTTTGAAATTGAAACAGATCCTAGAACCAATGAAGGCATCCTGAAGGTGGTTAAGGTAAGGTCTGAGTTTCCTTAGTGGGTAAAAATATTCTATAGTAACTCAAACAACTATCTCTACAAATAAATTACATTAATAATGTTACCACTTTATTATCTAAAGAATAGAAAACATACCAAAGTAGATAGTATTTGTTTTACTATCATCATGGTTGCATTGTCTAAAGACAACTTCTCTTGATATACTAATTATTTTCTTCCAAGCTACTGTACTTTCATAGAGCACACACACACATACACACACACAGGTACACCACACATGGGTAGATTTGCATGTTCTCGGGACAGGAAAGCAAAAACATTTCATATATTCATCAAATTCACTGTCTGCAATTGGACTGGAGTTCAGAAGAGAGGAGAGTGCATGGGACTGTGGCGTGGGAACTCAACATGTTTTAAATGCATTAGCTATTGTCCTCACAAAAAGAAGTCCCAATTTCTCCATAAAATGGGAACTGCTAACAAACTCCCCATCCGGAATCATGTCGGGACAGCTGGGCCTGTAAATAGCATAGATCTGCTGATATTCTTTGGCATGAGGATTTAGAACATTCTGGAGCTTCCTTAACACCTTGTTGGGTCTGGTGTCATGATGAAGTGATAGTACTTCTAGAAGTACTTTGCAGAAGCAAAGGCTGCACTGCGATTAATTCCTAAAGACTGGGAGAGAATTCTTAGATGAAGAGATTTCTATTTGTCATAAATAGAAAGGTGGCGTACCTTTTCTCTAGATGTCTCCATTTAATTTTGGTACCTCTGCTTACCAAACACTAAAGACGCCCTTCCTGTCTTCTCTCATCGTCTGCCCCAAAGTGACTTCTTCTAGAAGATTTACAAATACTTCCCTATCACTTCACAATTCATCGAGAGTGTTATGGCTTCTGAACCGGCTTCGCTATAAACTCCCACTAACATCGTAAGCTCCTGTTTCCTAGACTGGGGTCATTCTGTTTGGCAAGCCCAACACCTGGCTATTATCCTTGGACCATGGCATTTCCTCACAGCATTCAGACAGCCATCAAGTTCCGCCTCAAAGATGCCTTTGAAGGATGGCCCGCCTCTACCTTCTGCACCCCTCCCCCCCTCCTCTACCTGGCCTTCCTCTGACCCTCTTGTACAACTGCAGTGCCATCTAGCAGGTGTCCCTCCTGCCTGTCCCCCCCCCCCCGTTGTCCTTGTTCTCACTGCTACTACGTTTCTAAGAAACAAGTTAGGTGACATTCCTCTCTTCAGTGTTCCACATTCCCATCAACTGAGTGGCAGACCTCAACACTGATGGAACTTCCAAATCATCTGCAACTTTTTCTAGCTGAAAAGATTTGTGTGGTGCACTGTGGGGATAACCTTCATCTTATTGGGTGTTAAGTTAACCAACGTGATTCTAATATGCCATCCAGGTGGGTAACCACCTAATGCCTTTCACAATGAAGCAGTAGGTCTTCCTCACAACGGTGCCCCAGGCCCTACGGCATCACCAGCCTGCTCAGATCACTGTCTGCAACGTGAGGAGGAGGAGGAAAAGGAGGAGGGGGAGAAGGAGGAGGAAAAAGAGGAGGAGGAGAAGGAGGAGAAAGAGGAGGAGAAGGAAGAGAAGGAGGAGAAGGAGGAGGAAAAGGAGGAGGAGGAGAAGGAGAAAGAGGAGAAGGAGGAGGAGAAGGAGGAGAGGGAGGAGAAGGAGAAGAAGGAGGAGGAGGAGAAGAAGGAGAAGGAGGAGGAGGAGAAGGAGAAGAAGAAGAGGAGGAGAAGGAGGAGGAGGAGGAGGAGAAGGAGAAGGAGAAGGAGAAGGAGAAGAAGAAGAAGAAGAAGAAGAAGAAGAAGAAGAAGAAGAAGAAGAAGAAGAAGAAGAAGAAGAAAGAGGAGGAGAAAGAGGAGGAGGAAGAGGACTAATGAATGACAAATGCTAACCAACCCTAGTATCCCTTGGGACTTGACTTGGGCCACCTTAGTTTTAAAAAAAAGCAAGCAGCTATAAATAACAACTCTTAAGCCTGGTTCTCTGAGGAGTTAGGCCAATCGCTCACTGCAATAAAAAAGACTTGGTTGGGTTTGTTTTTCCCTAACTAGAATGAGGTCCTTTGAAACTTGGAATTGTATTTGTCAGAAAAGACATTACTATGTATGCATCCAATGAATATTTTATCAATAGCCAATTTTGCTCTCTATAACAATGTGTCAGAAGACTTCACTTGTTTGGTCTCACAACAACTTGATGAGGTTAGGTTTGCTTTTAAAGAAGAAAAGTTAAGGCCAGGGACGCGGCAGAGTGGCCGTGCACTTGGCTGGGTTCAGTTCTCCGCATTGAGAAGAATACATTTTTAAACAAATCATAAAACGCACATAACATTTACAAGTGAGAAGCAGAGGGTCAGAGGAAGCAAGCCCCGGGCTTCACAACGCACAGTTCAGCCGTTACAGGATCAAAGATCACTCCACGTTACCACCAAAAATTAGAAATCCTTTAAGTTCTACCTCACAACCTAAAAAGGTTTAATGATGTTTTGATGGTCTAGAAAAGAGACATTGTTTTATAAACATGTTACCAAAATATGGCTTGTGAGTTAAGACTCCTAAGACATTCTCTATTTGACATTACGGTGACTTTTTAAGCCACTTTTGTTCTATGGACACAGACGCTCCTGTCCACCTGCATAGATGGCTGTGTCCATCTCTTGGTCTTTCTGGGCTGTGTTTGTTTTGTTTTTGTCTTTTGTGACACTTCCCTCCATCTACGTTGGTTTTACTCCAGGCTCTGGATTATGAACAAGTGCAAAGTATGCAGTTTAGTATCGCCGTCAGAAACAAAGCCGAGTTCCACCAGTCCGTGATCTCCCAGTACCGAGTGCAGCCGACTCCGGTCGTAATTCAAATCATTGATGTCCGAGAGGGGATTTCATTCCGTCCTTCTTCCAAGACATTTACTGTGCAAAGGGGTGTAAGCACTAACAAGTTAGCTGGTTACATCCTGGGGTCATTCCAAGCTATTGACGAGGACACGGGAAAAGCTGCATCCTCTGTCAGGTAAGACACGTTTTATATCCCATGAGTCCCTGCTGCAGTTGTCATCTCTATGCGATTACAACACAGCGCTCAGCCAACAGGTGAGATATAAAAGGGGTGAAGTTCAGGAACTGGGTAACTCAAGAAGAGATACACAGGTAATTTATTATTAGAGTATATTGTGCCATGAGCAAAAACATGCTCGTAAACGAGTGGGAACTAAGAAAAAGGGATGTGTTAGCCTGTTTAGACATCAGGAAAGAACATCGAGGCTTCTTGCAAAAGGTTAAAGGTTCATAACAGGAGTGAGTGCCAGTGGGATAAGACTCTGTGGTAGCACAAAGTCACTAACGCCAAGGCATAAAGCACCTTGTAGAGTAATGGCCACAGTGGAAAGAGGAGGTTCATGGCTTACTTACTCTGTTTTATTGTTTTCAACAGCCAAAGATTGAGTAAGCAGACTAATGCATGTGTCAGGGTTAGGAAGTGTTGATTATATATATATATATATATGTGTGTGTGTATACATATATACGTATATATATGTATGTATATATATATATATGATTAATTAATGTTTAGTCTATGTGTCTGTGCACTGCATGTGCAGTTACTCAAGGTGCCAGAAGAGGGCATCCTATACTCTGGAACTGATGCCATGTGGGTGCTGGGAACCAAACCCAGGTCCTTCACAAGAGCAACTAGTTTTCCTGAGTACTGAGTCTCTCTACCACCCTGATGTTTTTTTAATAAGTATATACACAACATTTCAGATCATGCATAAATATGTTGACTGCATAAGAAATATTGATTAGGGGCTGGAGAGATGGCCCAGCAGTTAAGAGCACTGACTGCTCTTCCATAGGTCCTGAGTTCAACTACATAGTAGCTCATAACCATCTGTAATGGGATCCGATGCCCTCTTCTGGTGTGTCTGAAGACAGCCATAGTGTGCTCACATACATGAAATAAATAAATAAATAAATAAATAAATAGCGATGTTTATTAGATGAATAACATTTTTTCTCTGAAAAAACAGATATGTCCTGGGTCGTAATGACGGTGGTTTGCTTGTCATTGATTCAAAAACTGCTCAGCTCAAATTTGTCAAAAACATCGACCGAGATTCTACTTTCATAGTCAACAAAACAATCTCTGCTGAAGTTCTGGCCATAGACGGTAAGAAAGATATTTCAATGGTTTTGAATGGAATGTTATCTCAAACAGCATTTCTTCCACAGTAGATGGTCACGACTGTTTTATATATTTCCTTTATCACTGAAGATATCACTATGGGTGAGGGAGGAAGTGTGTGTGTGTGTGTGTGTGTGTGTGTGTGTGTGTGTGTGTGTGATGCATGTTCATCTATATGTGTATGGAGGCACTGTGCCAATGCATTTGTAGAGGCCAGAGGAAGATGCTGAACGCCCAGTTTCATCAGTGTGCACTTAGTACAGGCTATCTCACTTAACCTGGAACAATATGGGCAGGCAGAAGGCCCTAGAGATGGGGCTACAGGAAACACACACAGCAGCCACAGCTTTTTCCGTGGTGCTGAGGATCCAAACCTGGGTCTTCATGCTTGGACATCGAGTGTGCTCATCCATCGAGCCATATCTCTAGCCCCGGGAGAACTTTTTTGACTCACAAAAATATTTGAGTTTTAGAGGACCAGTAAAAACTCCTCTAGACATCAACAAATGCCCCCTGCAAATGTAAGCTTACTTTGTGAGTTTTCTATATAGAAACTCATACCATTAAACAATAATATTTTCTCTCCTGAGACGTTTTAAAATAATATTCATAGAATGCATATGTTTCCCCATCTGTAAAATTAATTTAGGCTCAGCATAGTAAACACTAAGAAATAAACATCACAAATATTAACATTTGGAAAAACTGCCCTAACTCTAAAGATAATAGTACTACTCACCATCTCCCCACTGGAGGGTTTTATTTTATGGTTTATTGTCAACATTTTTAGATTTTCTTCTCTGAACTGTTTGTTTTTTGAAATAAGTAGGGATTCACTATATAGATCTGACCCTGTGAGTCACTATGTAGACCAGGCTGGTCTCAAACTCTTAGAGATCCACCTGCCTTCTGAGTGCTGGGTTTAAAAAGTCAAATGCCATCACACCCGGCCCCAGTAAGCTATTAAGTCTTAAGCGATAAATATAATTACTTATTCCAAATACCTGGGCTCAAGTTGCAGGAACAAGAATCTTTTGTCTCCTGATTACAAACATAGCCACATCTTTATAAGCTATTATTTTTACAATGGTTTCATTTGTAATCAGTGAATCAATTACTTTGATTTCAAGAATATTTGACTAATACTAATGCTGCTTGCTAGAGACACCAGGCAACTTGGCAAGTTTAAACTGTTTGATTAGTTACAGAAGTAGGATGATGTCTTTTTAACGCCTGGGAATAAAAATATAATGTTTCATGAGAAGTTATCCTAACTTGGAAGCAAGAAAGAAATACAAAACATTTCTTTTTAAGTTGGATGCAGCGGCACACCTACTCTTGCAGCTACTCAGAAGGCTGGGACAGGAGTCCACAGCCAGCCTGAGAAACCTAGAGCAACTCTTCATCAAAGAGAGGGGGTGGGGAGGGAAGAAGGAGGAAGAGGAGAGGAGGATGGAGGGAATGAGAAAAGGAAGGAAGGAAGGAAGAGAGAGAGAGAGAGAGAGAGAGAGAGAGAGAGAGAGAGAGAGAAAGAAAGAAAGAAAGAAAGAAAGAAAGAAAGAAAGAAAGATGGGAAGGAGGGAGGGAGGGAGGGAGGGAGGGAGAAAGAAAAAGAAAAGAAGACAAAGACAAAGAAAGACAAGAGGGGGGAGCTGAGCGATAAGGAAGAAGCCAGGGTGGAGGAGCCAGAGAGAGAGAAGGAAGGTGGCTTCTGTGCTTTACTCCTTGTATTTCTGTAACGCTCAATTATTCTTCTTACAGAAAACACTGGTAAGACTTCCACAGGCACAGTATATGTGGAAGTGCCCAGTTTTAATGAAAACTGTCCGTCCGTTGTCCTCGAGAAGAAAGACATCTGTACTTCCTCACCGTCTGTGACACTCTCCGTGAGAACCCTGGACAGGGCTAAATACACGGGCCCCTACTCGCTGTCTCTGCAGGAGCAGCCCCTGAAGCTGCCGGTCCTGTGGACCATCACCCCGCTGAACGGTGAGTTAGACTCGCTTCCGTAGGCAAAAAAAACTGCTGCCGCTTTGTGTTTCCAGAGGACACTGAATCCCTCTGACAGGGGTCCCTTCTAAGAAAGACTGAGAACATTTCTTTGAAACTAAGATGCGAATCTGTTCTCTTCTGAAGAGAAGGGAATGACACACGAATCCCATCACTGTTTGGTGTTTTGTGGGTTCAGTAGTCTTGCTGCTGAGCTGAGGTCTCAGTGCAGCCCAGCCTGTCACGTAAGAGGCCACCTTGAAAGTACGGCAGACTGACAGCTACAAACCCGTTAGCCAGTGGAGAAGAGTGAACCCATTTGTCTTAGTCAGGGTTCCTATTCCTGCACAAACATCATGACCAAGAAGCAAGTTGGAGAGGAAAGGGTTTATTCTGCTTACATTTCCACACAGCTGTTCATCACCAAAGGAAGTCAGGACTGGAACTCAAGCAGTTCAGGAAGCAGGAGCTGATGCAGAGGCCATGGAGGGATGTTTCTTACTGACTTGCTTCCCCTGGCTTGCTCAGCCTGCTCTCTCATAGAACCCAAGTACACCAGCCCAGAGATGGTACCACCAACAAGGAGCCCTCCCCCCTTGATCACTAATTGAGAAAATGCCCCACAGTTGGATCTCATGGAGGCACTTCCCCAACTGAAGCTTCTTTCTCTGTGATAACTCCAGCCTGGGTCAAGTTGACACACAAAACCAGCTAGTACAATTGACCCCTTGTCAACTTGACATACAAACACATCACTATTAAGCCTCAACCCTTACTTTCTTATTCATTCCCAAGATCTAAATAACTTTAAAAGTCCCATAGTCTTTACATATTAAAAGGTCAATCCCTTTAAAATGTCCAATATCTTTTAAAATTCAAAGTCTTTTAAAATTCAAAGTCTCTTAACTGTGGGCTCCACTAAAATACCTTCTTTCAAGAGGGAAAAATATCAGGGCACAGTCACAATCAAAAGCAAAACTCAAACTCCAGTGGCTCAATGTCTGGGATCCAACTCACGATCTTCTGGACTCCTCCAAGGGCCTGGGTCACTTCTCCAGTTCTGCCCTTTGTAGTACACACCTTGTCTTCTAGGCTCCAGCTGCCTGTACTCCACTGCTGCTGCTGCTGCTGCTCTTAGTGGTCATCTCATGGCACTGGTATCTCCAAAACTCTGCTGTCTTCTGCTGTAACTAGGTTTCACCAATAGCCTCTCATAGGCTGTCTTCATGGTGCCAAGCCTCAACTCCTTTGCATGACCCCTTCAGTCCTGGGCCATCAATTGCAACTGAGGCGGCACCTTCATCAATGGCCTTCCATGGCCTCTCACGGTGCTGAGCCTCAATTCCTCTTCAGGACCCCTTCATGCCTTCAAAACCAGTACCATCTGGGTGACTCTTACACATCACCAAGTCCAGCCAAAGCATAAAGTACAACCATGACTATCTCTGGAACACAGCCTCTGTGCTCTCAGAAAATACTTCCCAGAAGATTTCACCTCGGTGATGCTGGTTTCTTTTTAATCACCACTAATTTCTTAGCTCCAGCTAACCAGCATCTAAGTCCCAGTAACACAAAGCTTTGCTTTAATAGTTCTGGTATCTTGTCAATCACAGCTGATTCTTCAGCTCTAGCCAACCAAAACCACATAATCTTCATAATCGAAACATGACCCTGATAAGAGTCTTTAATCTTCCCTCTGAAATTTCACAAACCAGGGCTCCATCTTCTACGCTGTTCTCAACATTATCTTCCAAGCTCCTACACAGAGCTCTTAACACTGAATAGATAGTCTAACCCAAAGTTCCAAAGTCCTTCCACAATCCTTCCCAAAACATGGTCAGGTTGTCACAGGAATACCCCACTCCTGGTACCAATTTGTCTTAGTCAGGGTTTCTCTTCCTGCACAAACATCATGACCAAGAAGTAAGTTGGGGAGGAAAGGGTTTATTCTGCTTACATTTCCACACAGCTGTTCATCACCAAAGGAAGTCAGGACTGGAACTCAAGCAGGTCAGGAAGCAGGAGCTGATGCAGAGGCCATGGAGGGATGTTACTTACTGGCTTGCTTCCCCTGGCTTGCTCAGCCTGCTCTCTCATAGAACCCAAGAACACCAGCCCAGAGATGGTACCACTCACAAGGGGCCCTCCCCCCTTGATCACTGTCTTAGGGTTTTACTGCTGTGAACAGACACCATGACCAATGCAAGTTTTATAAAAGACAACATTTAATTGGGGTTGGCTTACAGGCTCAGAGGTTCAGTCCATTGTCATCAAGGCAGAAACATGGCAGCATCCAGGCAGGTATGGTGCAGGAGGAGCTGAGAGTTCTATCTCTTCATCTGAAGGCGGCTAGTGGAAGACTGACTTCCAGGCAGCCAGGGTGCGGGTTTTAAGCCCACACCCACATTGACACACCTACTCCAACAAGGCCACACCTCCTAATGAGGTCACTTCCTGGGCCAATGATATACAAACCATCACAATCACTAATTAAGAAAATGCCCCACAGCTGGATCTCATGGAGGCACTTCCCCAACTGAAGCTCCTTTCTCTGATAACTCCAGCCTGTGTCAAGTTGACACACAAAACCAGCTAGTACACTTTTCCTCCTAGAGTGCATCATATTTATTATTTCCCGTGGTTTTCAAAAGTCTCATAGACTTAAGAAAAGACTCCCTTTCTGGACTATACGGTGACCATCAATCTACTTCTAGCCCTCCATCGGCTCATTTTCCTTTACTGTCTTTCATACAGATCTTACTTTTTCTCATGATTGTGCTCCATGGTATCCTGCAGTCATGTGTTAGCCATGGCCAGAGACACCAAAGACTTCACGCTGTATATCCACCCTTGGCAATTCTGATCCTATTTAAAGAAATAGCTCCAAACTGTACATGTACCACTGGTCTCCAAATGAGTTTACGAGATAGATAAGTTGCCAATGAACAGACAGCTGGGAACACAGCTCAGTGGTCCTGCACATGCCTAGCATTCACAAGGTCCCAGGATCAATTCCTGGGGGTGGTGGAATGGGGGTGATTGAACTGAGTTCAGTAGGGCAGTGCAAACTGGGTAGCCGTGGCTCAACGCCAGGACCTATGTGGGTTCCAGAATGGTTGGAACAGCACAGCATTGCCAGGGACCCTACTTAGGAAGAGGTGATATAGAGATGGACCAACAAGTGATGTTCAGTTGTTCAGCAGTGGGCCCCAGCACTAGGAACCCTGTCACCTAGACCTAAGCATTGGGCATGAGAAACAAGATGGCCAGATTAGAGAACATCCTGGAAGTTGAGAGTATTTCAGTAAGTCAGACATGGGGTCAGAGTTAAAGGCATATGAGGCCATATGAGATCATGTTCCTGTGAGTATTGGTGCAGACATGCATAAGGGTGGGTGAGGACAGGACAGGAACCTGACAGTGGCGTGATGCCTGTTTCCCGGCCTCTTTAGTGAGAAAGTCAATATAGGACCTTGTGGAGGAGACTCATGGGCCTGTTAGACTACCAGAAATGGGAACAAGAAGGGGATTCAAGAAGTACCCAACCTTTTGGCTTCTCTGGGACCCATTGGATGAAGAAGAGTTGTCTTGGGCCATGTAGAGATGTCCAACCCACAAGCTGGGGGCTACAAGAGTGTCAATACATTTGTTTTTTTCATGACAGTGTGTTTCACGATACAACACTATGAAGCTGTCTTCTAAGGACTTCAAGTACCTAGCAATCAGACTAAAACAAACAAGCAAATACGATGTCTTAGTGTTTTAATTAACTTTTACAGTTTTGTGTTGGGTTGCATCGATAGCTATTTTGGGTCACGAGTGGTCCACATGCCATGGATGGAACACTTGAGACACACAGACCGACCCACCCGAACCTCTTCTACCGCTCAGCACGGCTCCAATCACACCACCTCTGCTATTTGGGACCAGGATGCCAAGACAATTCTATCACCGTCATCACAAACAAGAAGTTTTAAGACCAAATGATGCCTAGTTTCACTGTTGATTTGTATTTTGTTTTAGCTACCTCGGCACTTCTACAAGGCCAGCAGCATGTGTCTCCCGGAGTGTACAATGTCCCCGTCATCGTGAAGGACAATCAGGGCGGGCAGTGTGACACGCCAGAGAGTTTGACCCTGACCGTGTGTCAGTGTGATGACCGAAGCATGTGCAGAGCCCCCGGCCCGAGCAAAGAGCCGTTCTTATATGGGGAGTCGTCCTGGAGGCTGGGGCCTGCTGCTATCGGCTTGATCCTGCTAGGACTCCTGATGTTGCTATGTGAGTAAGCGGACGTGTTCTTCAGTGATGTCATTTACAGAAGCCACCGCGCTCATCTGTGCAGTGTGAGAAGTGTCATTCTCTAGCCGCTCGAAGGGCAGAGCTGAAGGAAACTGCAGGGAGATTCTGAAATGCATTCAGCTCGTCACTTAGTGACAATTTAAATATAGTCAGGGCTACACAGAGAAACCCTGTCTTGAAAGAACCAAAAAAAGAAAGAAAGAAAAAAGAAAAGCTCTTTATTTTAGCAACATGCCTTTAATCCCAGCACAGAGGCAGGCAGATTTCTGAGTTCAAAACCAGCTTGGTCTACAAAGTGAGTTCCAGAACAGCCTTGACTACACAGAGAAACCCTGTCTCAAAAAAACCAAAATCAAACAAACAAATGAATATAGCAAAATAGGCATATATGTAAACACTTTGGAAAAAAACAGGGCTGGGGGGGGGGGAGCAGCTCAGTCAGGAAAGCGTTTTTCCCACAAGCCGAGGACCTGAGCTCAATCTCCAGCATCCACCTAAAGAGCCAGGTGCCGTGGAGAATGCTCGCCATCCCAGCTGTAGCAGGATGGGAGGCAGAGACATGCCAAAGCCTGGAGCTCACCGGCCAGCTCGCCTACAAAAAGTGGGCAATGCCAAGGGATGGTGTCCGTGGCTGCCCTCTGGCCTTCGTAGGCACACTCATCCGGGTGCGTGACCATAGGCACATTCCACGCACATGGGGGAGGGTGGACATCAGAGAGAGAAGTCATAAAGCTATTCTGCATCCAGTCGATAATGCTCGCACTTAAAACCGTGCCTTTAATGCATAGACGTGGGCTTTCTGAAAGGAACGTAAACGTCTCAGATGCAGATACAAGTCTCGTGAGGCCCTAAAATGAAAAGGATGCTGTTCAAATAACGTCAGAGAGGGCCTGTGTTAGGATCCACATCCGGGATGCCCAGTAACAGAACTTCAGGTCTGAGAATTTATTGTTTAATCCAGCAAGTCTTCAAAACAGAGCTTACACCTCATGTGCATCTCCTTAAAACGTCCACACCTGGGCTGCAGAGATGGCCTGGTAGTTAGGAGTATCTGTGGCTCTAGCAGAGGACCCAGGTTCAATTCCCAGCACCCACGTGGAGGCCCACAATCACCCATAACTCCAAGACTCTCATGTAGTACTTATTCATATGTAAAAATCCTTTTAAAAAAGCATTTTAATGCTCACATATAATCGTGAAGACGTTTAGGAAAATTACATGTCTGTACTACCTTTTAATAAATATGCATTTTACTTTATTCAATAGATAAACTTGGGGAAATTTTCGTTTTAATCAACATTTCATTAATCAAATGGTTCTCTGAATGTGAGAGTCCTCTTCCCTCTACTTAAGGGAACTTTGAAATGAGTTGGAAAAACAAGAGATCCTTAACAAATTCACAATAATTCCTTAGTTTATTACTGAATCATAAAATATTAATGGTAAAACAAATTCTCATGATAACATGTTATACTTCAACTGTCTTTATAAATATCATTTACGGAACAGAGAGATGTCTCAGTTATTATGAGCATATAGCTCTTGCAGAAAACCTGAGTTCAGTTCCCAGACATGTTTCAGGTGGCTCACAACTACCTGTGAATCCAACTTCCGGGGATCCAAGGCCTTCCTCTTGCCTTCAGAGACATGTGCAATCACATGTGCTATACACATATGCACATCATTAAAAATAAAATACTCTAAAGATAAATACAAAGAGAAACAATTTATATAAGCCCTGTACTAAATTTCAAGATGGTATATCAATTACATCCCATCTATTTTGTAACTTGACCTAATTATATAGTCATATAGGACTGATCTAATTTGTATAATTATGTAGTTCTTTCTACCAGTGCTAGCAGGACTTCATAGCAAAGCTCAAACCCTAGAAGTCTGATTTAGAGACTGTGCTCCTGAAAACGCTTCACTGAGTACTTGACTTGTAAGTGGGCAGGTCGAGCATAGGGTCCGTGTGGCCTTGACATGTCGGAGAAGGAGAGTGACTGACAACAGAGAATAATGATAAACACCTTTCAGAAATTAGCATTTCTGGAGCTGGAGATATGGATCAACAGCTCAGAGCCCTGGCTGCTCTTCCAGAGGACGCAGATTCGAATCACTGCACCTACACGGTAGTTAACGACTGCCATTAACTCTAGTTCTGGGGACTCTGGCACCTTCTTCTGGCCTCTGCATGCACAGGGCATGCACATGGTATGCAGATATAAATGCAGGCAAAACACCCATGCATATGAAATAAATATTTTCAAGTGAATATTTCTTTCTTTTTTTTTTTTTTTTTTTTTTGGTTTTGGTTTTGGTTTTTCGAGACAGGGTTTCTCTGTGTAGCTTGGGCTGTCCTGGAACTCACTCTGTAGACCAGGCTGGCCTCCAACTCAGAAATCTGCCTGCCTCTGCCTCCCAGAGTGCTGGGATTACAGGCGTGCGCCACCACTGCCCGGCCAAATGAATATTTCTTAGCCCTTTAGCAAAATAATGCAATGACTAGAAGATCTTCCACACTAGGGACTCTCGCTTCACAATTAAAAGTGCCCTGATGAGGCCTCTGAGCTTAAGAGCACAGACTCTGCAACAACCAGCTCCCAGCACCTCATACCCCCAATCTTCACATGCATCTCACATACACAGAGAGAGAGAGAGAGAGAGAGAGAGACAGAGACAGAGACAGAGACAGAGACAGAGACAGAGACAGAGACAACACTGACAGCCATTGACTAAACCATCTCTAGTTGTTCTGTACTTTGCTGGTCATTTACCATTTACTAAGAAATTACTAAAGACCAGACTGCTGAAGTGTTGTCATAATCACTGAAAATCTTAGCTATGGAGCTATCATAGTTGTATGCATGTTTACAGGACACAATAGATATACTCAATATATATAAATACAGCAACAATAATGGTCATAATAATTTTAATATGGATTATGGAAAAGGATTGAGAAATTGTGCAAAGCCTCCAATAAATGGCCCTGCCTCCTCCTCCAGCTCAGGATCAATGGAAAATTACGGTGTCTCACTTACTAAATTGTACGCTGTAGACACCAATTTTGCTTCCATTCCATATATCCCTTAATGTTGAAACGATTGCGTTGCCTTTGTAACATTTTTGACAATTGCCGTGTGGAGTGGTTTCCAGTGGGTTCAAGGGCTCTCTGTCTCCTTGTTCCCGCCCAGTGGCCCCACTTCTGCTTCTGACCTGCGACTGCGGCTCGGGTCCCATTGGAGGAGCAGCTACAGGTGGCTTTATCCCCGTCCCCGACGGTTCGGAAGGTACGATTCATCAGTGGGGAATCGAAGGAGCTCAGCCCGAAGACAAGGTGAGGACTGGGTTTGTAATGTGGTCCCTGCAATCCTGGAGCGGGAGAATGGTTCCTGTAGAAATAGGGAAGAGGGACAGGGCGAGATCAAGGTCCATCTAGTCCTCAGTGGGAGCTGAGGCTCATGGGTGGGAACTTTTAGGATGACTGCTTTACAGACTTTTTCACATCTGAAAAGTAGCCACTCCTAGAAGAATCGTAAAGCTATCACGTACAAGGGGACACACCTCACTTCTATTGCTCTGAAATATATTTGTTTGTCTTTTAACATAATCTGCAGGAGATCACAAATATCTGTGTTCCTCCGGTCACAGCCAACGGGGCAGATTTTATGGAAAGCTCTGGTGAGTGAACATCGAATTTGTCTGTTTGCTTGTGCTTGGATTTGAACTCGGGGCTTCACGTACCCTAAGCAAGTGCTCCCCACTGAGGACCCTGTTCTTTCCAATGCTTTCCAATTTTGAGACAAGGTCTCGCTATTTTGCCCAGGCAGGCCTCGAACTTGAAGTCCTCCTGCCTCAGCCTCCCAAGTGGCTGAAATTTATTTTTTAAATTTGTCTTCGAAAGCAAGGGCGTATTAAAGAACTAGTCAAAACTAAGGAGCGATCAGTAATTGCATGTGTGTGCACAAAGGAACCATCACCACTGAAGTTAGAAGCTGGCTTAATATGTCTATCAATTAATTAGCCGTAATGTTTCTAAATCTCCTGGCATTAGTCTGCCCTCCTTGAGTTAATTCACGCGACGATGTCACTGTTTTAAAAATCTAAAGACTTTTTTTTTTTTTTTGCTTTTTTCAAACTTTAATGAATTAAAGTAGGCATAGCTCTCAGGCAACTAATTGTTAACTTTTAAATATTTTTAATTTATTATTTTATTTTATTTATATGTATTTCGCCTTCATTATGTCTGTACACCATGTGCATACCTGGGGTTATAGTCAGCTGTGAAGTGTTATATTGATACTGAGAACTGAACCTAGACCTTTAAAAAGAGCAGCCAGTACTCTTAACCTCTGAGTTATCTTTCCAAACCCTAATTAAGAATTTTTAATTAGGAGATATTTTATAGCTTTAGAAAACTCTAGATAAAAATATAAGCAGAATCTGTGCCCACTACTAACTCTGTCTATGGTAGCTCAGGTCGGGCTGTGTTTGCCTGTCAAGCTTCATGTGTGTGCATCCCCACAAGTGTGTGTGTGTGTGTGTGTGTGTGTGTCTGTGTGTGTGTGTCTGTGTGTCTGTGTATGTGTGTGTGTGTCTGTGTATGTGTGTGAGCGTGTGTGCCTGTGTATGTGTGTGTATGTGTGTGTATGTGTGTATGTGTCTGTATGTGTGTATGTGTCTGTATGCATGCATATATGTGTGTGTATGTGTATGTGTGTGTCTGTATGTGTGTCTGTGTGTATGTGTGTGTCTGTGTATGTGTGTATGTGTCTGTATGTATCTGTATGTGTGTATATGCGTGCATATATGTGCATGTCTGTGTATGTGTGTGTATATGTGTATGTCTGTATGTGTGTGTATGCATGCATATGTGTATGCGTGTGTGTGTGTGTGTGTGTGTGTGTGTGTGTGTGCGCGCGCACACACACACACACACACACTCGAGAACCTGCCCCTTTTCCTCACGGAACAGCATAGACTATGTCCAGATCTGAGTTAAGCTAGTAGTTCTACACAATCACTATGGGGCAAGACAACTGAAGCTGGCATTTAAGTGACTTTGATATTTCTTTGTGCCAGACAGTGGTGGCTCATGCCTATAATCCCAATACTAGGGAGGCAGAGACAGGCAGATTTCTGAGTTCAAAACCAGCCTGGTCTACAGAGTGAGTTCCAGGACAGCCAGGGCTACACAGAGAAACCATGTCTCGAAAAACCAAAAAAAATAAAAAAATAAAAAAATAAAGATATTTCTTTGTATTTACCAAGTGACCATTTTAATCATGTTGTCTCATTGTCGGTACACACAAACTAGCAAGCAATTAGACCTTTAGTCTTACTGCATTTTACTTAATTCCATAGTTAGCAAGAATCTGCACAAGTGATCTCCAGCTGACGGCAGCTTCTCTGAGACGCACTTGCTTCTCCCATTATAGAGCAAAGACTAAACTGTAAAAGACTAAGCTGCCTGTAAGAGATAACCGGTGCTGGGCTGGAGGGCTGGGCGGGGGCTGAGAGTGCTAGCTCATCCTCCAAAGACCATTCAGTGTCTGGTACCCACACTGGGTGGTCAACACATTTAGCTCCAGCACCAGAGGTTTTGACTTCCAGTTCCGATGTCTGTGGACATCCATACACATGTTCCCATATTCACACAGAGACACACACATACACACATAAATAAAATGTAAAAAATAGATTTAAATAGTCCAGGAAAGAGGCTGGAGAGATGGCTCGGCGGTTAAGAGCACGGACTGCCCTTCCAGAGGTCATGAGTTCAGTTCCCAGCAACCACATGGTGGCTCACAACCATCTGTAACGGGATCTGACGTCCTTTCCTGGTGTATCTGAGAAAGTGACAGTGCACTGAGTATTCACATAATATAATAAATAAATAAATTTTTAAATAATAATAATAATAATAATAATAATAATAATAATCTAGGAAAGTATAATAAGAAACAGGGAAGATAAGCCATAATTCATTTTCCTTGGACATCATCTATTACTCTGATGGACATCATAGAGGCCCTTCCTCTCTTCAGTTTCCACACTCAAACTCTATGACTGGTTTGACTGCAGTGTTATTGTTCCTGAGGACACAGGCGTTTTATTTTTCTCTTTTTTTAATTAGATATTTGCTTTATTTACATTTCAAATGGTATCCCCATTCCGCATTACCCCTCTGAAAACCCCCAATCCCATTCCCCCGTCCCCATCCCTGCTCACCACCCCCCAATCTCCTGACTTCAATTCCCCTATTCAGGGGAATGGAGCCTTCACAGGACCAATGGCCTCTCCTCTCACTGATGTCTGAAATGACCATCTTCTGCTACATATGGCTGGAGCCATGGGCCCCTCCATGTGTACTCTTTGGCTGGTGGTTTAGTCCCTGGGAACTCTGGGGGTACTGGTTGGTACATATTATTGTTCCTCCTGCAGGGCTGCAAACCTCTTCAGCTCCTTGGGTCCTTTCTCTAGCTGCTCCATTGGGGACCCCTATGTTCATTTTGTTGGTTGGCTGTGAGCCATGGGTATTTCGATCCACTTTCCAATCAGTATCAACATATCCACACTTTGGTCTTCCTTCTTCTTGAGCTTCATGTGGTCTGTGAGTTGTATCTCGGGAGACACAGGAGTTCTGAAGTTGTCCATGGCTACTCGCTGACTACTGGGTCTTTTCACCTTCTTTGTTTCTGGCTATTGTCACGGAAGATCTATTTCCCTGCACTCTTGGTTTAATTGACATCTGTTTTCCCCCTGCCCGTGTCCCGCCCCCTGGCCCCCTTACTCTCCCATAAGCCTACCCAGATGTCAATGCTCGCTCCCTGCTCCATAAACCTACCGGGATGTCAATGCCCCGCCCCTCCCTCTGTTACTCTCCCATAAGCCTACCCGGATGTCAATGTCCCCGCCCCCCAACTCCCCCCCCAGTTACTCTCCCATAAGCCTACCAGATGTCAATACCCTGCCCCCCAATGCCCCCCCCAGTTACTCTCCCATAAGCCTACCGGATGTCAATGCCCCACCCCCCCACTGCCCCCCCAGTTACTCTCCCATAAGCCTACCGGATGTCAATGCCCCAGCCCCCCCACTGCCCCCCCAGTTACTCTCCCATAAGCCTACCGGATGTCAATGCCCCCCCACTGCCCCCCCCCAGTTACTCTCCCATAAGCCTACCGGATGTCAATGCCCCACCCCCCCACTGCCCCCCCAGTTACTCTCCCATAAGCCTACCGGATGTCAATGCCCCACCCCCCCACTGCCCCCCCCAGTTACTCTCCCATAAGCCTACCGGATGTCAATGCCCCACCCCCCCACTGCCCCCCCCAGTTACTCTCCCATAAGCCTACCGGATGTCAATGCCCCACCCCCCCACTGCCCTCCCCCAGTTACTCTCCCATAAGCCTACCGGATGTCAATGCCCCACCCCCCCCCACTGCCCTCCCCCAGTTACTCTCCCATAAGCCTACCTGGATGTCAATGCCCCACCCCCCCCACTGCCCTCCCCCAGTTACTCTCCCATAAGCCTACCGGATGTCAATGCCCCACCCCCCCCACTGCCCCCCCCAGTTACTCTCCCATAAGCCTACCGGATGTCAATGCCCCACCCCCCCACTGCCCTCCCCCAGTTACTCTCCCATAAGCCTACCGGATGTCAATGCCCCACCCCCCCTCTGCCCCCCCAGTTACTCTCCCATAAGCCTACCGGATGTCAATGCCCCACCCCCCCACTGCCCTCCCCCAGTTACTCTCCCATAAGCCTACCTGGATGTCAATGCCCCACCCCCCCACTGCCCTCCCCCAGTTACTCTCCCATAAGCCTACCGGATGTCAATGCCCCACCCCCCCACTGCCCCCCCCCAGTTACTCTCCCATAAGCCTACCTGGATGTCAATGCCCCACCCCCCCACTGCCCTCCCCCAGTTACTCTCCCATAAGCCTACCTGGATGTCAATGCCCCACCCCCCCACTGCCCCCCCCCAGTTACTCTCCCATAAGCCTACCTGGATGTCAATGCCCCACCACCCCCCACTGCCCCCCCCAGTTACTCTCCCATAAGCCTACCCGGATGTCAATGCCCCGCCCCCCACTGCCCCCCCCCCAGTTACTCTCCCATAAGCCTACCGGATGTCAATGCCCCACCCCCCCACTGCCCCCCCCCAGTTACTCTCCCATAAGCCTACCGGATGTCAATGCCCCACCCCCCCACTGCCCCCCCCAGTTACTCTCCCATAAGCCTACCTGGATGTCAATGCCCCACCCCCCCACTGCCCTCCCCCAGTTACTCTCCCATAAGCCTACCTGGATGTCAATGCCCCACCCCCCCACTGCCCCCCCCCAGTTACTCTCCCATAAGCCTACCTGGATGTCAATGCCCCACCCCCCCACTGCCCCCCCCAGTTACTCTCCCATAAGCCTACCCGGATGTCAATGCCCCGCCCCCCCACTGCCCCCCCCCAGTTACTCTCCCATAAGCCTACCTGGATGTCAATGCCCCGCCCCCCAATGCCCTACCCCAGTTACTCTCCCATAAGCCTACCCGGATGTCAATGCCCCGCCCCCCAATGCCCTACCCCAGTTACTCTCCCATAAGCCTACCCGGATGTCAATGCCCCACCACATCACTGTGCTTGCCCTCTCATTGGTACTCTACATGGTAACTGCCCATGAGCATCAAAAATGAAGGAACTGTGGGAACCGAAAAGACAGCTTAGTCAGTCGAGAGCCGAGTGTGCAGGCATGAGGCCCTGAGTCACGAAAGAGCTGAGCCTGGTGGCACATGCTTACACTCACAACCGATCCCAGGGGAGGTGGGAGGGGCCGATCCCCGTCCTCATTGGTCAGAGCGCCTAGCTGACTCAGCAAGTTCCAGACCAGTGGGAGACCTTGACTCAGAAAAGACGACGGACAGTGTCCTAAGGAAGGGCACTCAGGATTAAATACACGTGCACAGGTGCACACATACCCACATGGGCATGCACACGCCCATGCACACAAATGTACACACAGATGTATTTAACAACAAAAAAAAAAATCATAGCATGAAATATTAGAGATCTCTCTCTCTATTTAGAAGTTTGCACAAATACCTACGCTGGGGGGACCGTGGTCGAAGGTGCTTCAGGAATGGAAATGACCACCAAGCTGGGAGGAGCTACTGGATCAGGAGCCGCAGCGGCACTCGGCCCCTGTCCCTTGGGCCATTCGGGAACAATGAGAACGAGGCACTCCACCGGAGGGACCCTGAAGGACTATGCCGCGCCAGTGAACATGACGTTCCTGGGCTCCTACTTCTCTCAGGTAACCGGGTAGCAAATTGTCGGGCTTGGTAATCTCATTGATACAGGATATCTGGTTACTTAATGATGTATGTTAGTTTTAAGAATCATTTTCCCATGCTTTTTAAAATGTGAGGAAGCCAGGCGGTGGTGGCGCACGCCTGTAATCCCAGCACTTGGGAGGCAGAGGCAGGCAGATTTCTGAGTTCGAGGCCAGCCTGATCTACAGAGTGAGTTCCAGGACAGCCAGGACTACACAGAGAAACCCTGTCTCAAAAAAACAAACAAAAAAACCAAAAACAAACAAAAAAAAGAAAACAAATAAAATGTGAAGAAATAAAAGTTTCCCTTTGTCAAAATAAATCAAGTAATTTTGGTGGCCGTTAAAATTAAGTCGCTAGTTGAAACTCATAAGACAAGACAACAAGAATTATGTAAACACAGAGTCCCCAAGGAGTGGAAACTGTCTCAGTGCAGTTGGGAAAGCTGTCCCTACCCCAACACAAAGATTAAGCAGCCCAGTGATAAATCCCAGGCATCATTGTTATGGGAATGGAATCCAGGTAAAATCAAGAACTAAAACATAAGCTAGGCTAGACTCTCTGGTGGACTGTCAGCCACACTGGCAAATCCCCAAACAAGAATATTCATTAGAGGATATTCCCTGGCCGGGTGGTGGTGGCATACTGCTATAATCCCAGCACTTGGGAGGCAGAGGCAGATGGGTTTCTGAGTTCGAGGCCAGCCTGGTCTACAGAGCGAGTTCTAGGACAACAGCCAGGGCTACACAGAGAAACCCTGTCTTGAAAAACCAAAAGAGAGAGAGAGAGAGAGAGAGAGAGAGAGAGAGAGAGAGAGAGAGAGAATTCCCTGAAGCCAGACTCAGAAAGACACATGTCACACTTTCTCTAATATGTGGAATCAAGATTTAATTTTATGACATGAAGGTAAAAGGGGACTGCTCAGAAGAAAGAGGGGAGGGAAGGATGCCAGAGAGCAGGGGGAGCACGGAAGATAATGGGGGAAACTATCTCGTGTTTTCTCTCACTTGCAAAAAACACAACATATTTAACCAGATATTCATATATAGGAAATGAAAGCTAAGGAGGAAATCTAAGGGAAGGTGCTAGCGGGAGAGAGACGGGAGAGCTAGGAAGGGTAAGGCCAGTCTAAATACGAGCAAAGATCAAGGATATATCCGTGAACGAAAATGTCGTAAACCCATTCTATTGAGCACCAGCTTAAAAACATACTAACAATAAAAATAAATAAATGAAAATATTTTAGCTATCCAGGGGGGGGAGGGGGAGAAATAACCAAACCGATAAGAAGGAGAGCCGTTTCATCACTTGTGTGGAGGATCTAATGTAGGTCTTCCTACTCCAGCCTTGGGTTTCATGAACAGGATCCGATGGTCTTTACAAGGTCCATTTCTCCTTCTTCTCCATCTTTAGAAATCATTCGCCTACGCCGAGGAAGAGGACGAGCGCGAAGTGAATGACTGTCTGCTGATCTACGATGACGAGGGCGAGGACGCTGCCCCGCCTTCCCCCACCCTCAGCTCCTGCAGCTTTTTTGCTGATGACCTAGACGACAACTTCTTGGACTCCCTTGGCCCCAAATTTAAAAAGCTTGCAGAGATCTGTCTCGGTATTGATGATGAAGCCAAGCAGGCAAAGCCAGGCCCTAATGACGGTGGTTCTGGGGCTGACACAAGCACTCGCTCTAGGCAAGTCCCTCAGGCAGGTTCTAACGGGTACCAAACTTTGCCTGGCGGTCTAGAAGTCGGCCAGTCGGGTTCTAACCGGCACCAGACTTTGCCTGGTGGTCTGGAAGTCACCCAATCCGGTTCTAACAGGTACCAAACTTTGCCTGGCGGTCTGGAAGTCACCCAAACGGGTTCTAAAATGGGCCACACGTTGCCTGGCAACCAAGATGCTTGTGTTTTGTCCACTTCTGGGTCTGTCCACCCTGCTGTTACCATCCCTGACCCCCTCCAGCTTGGTAACTACTTGCTCACAGAAACTTACTCAACATCAGGTTCCTTTGTACAACCTACCACTGTCACACTTGACCCACGGGTCACGCAAAATGTCACTGTAACAGAAAGGGTAATTTGCCCCCTCCCTGGTGCCTCTGGCAGCATAGTGGCTCCCACGGAGCTGCGAGGCTCATACAGTATGCTCTATACAAAAGAAGCCTGTTCCCATCTATGACCAAAGCAAACTGGAGAAACATACCTACCAGGCAAATTTGGATATGTGGACCTACATATCTTTTTTAAATCTAGCAGTGCTAGCACTGTTGGATTAATTTGGCTCTTACTGGATAATCTCTGATCATACATATAATTCAAATATTCTAATTCATATACGAAAAACAAGTATGGTGCCATTCTAATTATATAATTTTTTTCAAGCAGAGTAAACCTGTATATATATATATATTTTTTTTTTAATTATCTAAGACGTTAGAAAGGGATATTTCCCAAGCATCTTCACATTTCTATATTACCAACACCAAAGGAAGATGTTGTCACCTTAAAATGCAGTGTGGGTTAGTAGATTGGCTTTCTTCTTGGAGTTCGAGTTTCTGTCTCTACCACCTATTCTGGTGTCATTAATAAGGATATGAGAGTATTATTGATAACAATGAGTATTTACGGTGCTTTATGTAGCTTACAGGGAAGCTTAGAGTAAAGGAACTAGATGCACCCAGGATTTTGTGGGTTTGGGTTTTTTGGTTTGGTTTGGTTTGGTTTTTTTGTTTTGTTTTGTTTTGTTTTGTTTTGTCTTCTTGCTGACGGAACTGAAAGCATATCTTTTGTTCAAGTCCAGAGTGAACCTGTTAAACTTGCTGAATGGATATGCTGTGTATCTTCAAACTAAGACAATTTTGAAATACAAATATCAGAGCATGTAAGAAAATTTAGTATGGTGTAAATAATATGTGGTGTGTACTTTGATCTAGCCCAAGAAAAATACAGTGAACTTCCTCATCGACGCTCCTCGGAGACTGATCCTGTGTCAGTCTTTAACAAAGAAGTCCTTACTTTGTAAGTGCCAGGGAGTAGAAATAACTCAAGAGATGTGCAGTGAGGTTCGTGGAGTTAACAGGGTTTGTGGGAACAGAAAGCAGGGCTTCTCTTCTAAGCAAAAAGGGCTGTGGCCTAAGATAACTTGGAGCAAAGTGTGTACACGTGTATCATTTTAGGAAAATAATGACGTAAGTTTCAAGCGAAGAAAGGAATTGTGCAGCTGCAGGAGCTGAATGCTGTTTGTTAGGAAGAGCAGGTGAGCAGGTGTGTGGGACAGAGGTTCTCAGCCTTCCTCACGCTGCCACCCATGGTTAATACAGTTCCTCATGCTGTCGTGACCCCAACCATAGAGGTCTTTTGAAGTATAATGTAAATATCTGATATGCAGGATTTCTGATATGCAACCCCTGTAAAAGGGTCATTGGACTCCCCTCAAAGGAGTCTTGACGCACAGGTTGGGAAGCACTGGTTTAAACCATATCACCCTAACAGGAATGCAGTGCTGGTCATTTCCAGTTATCCATGGCCCTACCCTTAAGCCCATACAGAATACTCTACCTCACCTGCTTCTGGACGCTATTGTCTTAGCTCAATCTCTCCAAGGCTGTTGTCCAGCTCAGTTATTTCTAATGATATAAGTAGGTCTTTTAACTTTTCTTTCTGTGGATTGTGGTTTTTGTTGTTGACATTGGTGTTGGTTGGTTGCTTGCTTGGTTTTGTTTTGGTGTTTTGAGACAAGGTCTTGCTATCCTGAAACCTGCTACGTAGTCATGCTAAGCCTTGAAGTTAGGATTCTCCTGATAGTCTTCTGAGTGCTAAGTTTATAGGCATGAGACTCCACATACACTAAGTTTCCTTTTATCATAAAAGCTTTAAATTGTTTTCTAGACTCTGAATATTAATTATGTTTTAACTCTAAAAGTAAATACAGTCTAAAGGTACTGAAGTAGAAGCAAACACCCAGTGTCACTGGATACATAAAGCAGATACAAAGTATGAAGAGATATATGGAAGCAAACATCTAATGTCACTGGATACATAAAGGAGATACAAAGCCTAATGCCCCTAGGCCTACTAGCTGTCCCTTTTCTAGTATAGTGACTACCAGGAAGGTATGTATTAGGACAGCCCTGATGGGGAACTTAAGCAGCCATGATTGCAAGACAAGGCTGTCAGTGTGCCTGTACTGGATGGAGTAAGAGTGGTCTAGCCTGTGGTACAGCCTGCCTTTTACTTCTGCACAGCAATGTACTATGACCCAGAGCTCAGACACTAGTCTGAGCTTCCCTAATGAGTTGGTTTGATACTGCCATGTACTCCAATGCTAAATACTGGCTCCCAAGATCTGGTCACCCCCCCAACAACGATCAGATCCTCACAAACACTATATAGTTATATAGTTATATAGTTAGGGATACTGTGCAGACCTTGTTCCCCAATTTAAAACTATTGGTTAAATGAAACTGGCAACAGCCAATGACTGGGGAGAATGGAGAGAGGTGGACTTTGAGTTACCAGACTGGGGTCATGGGCAGGTACCATGAGGAGGAGGAGCAGGAAGGAGGGAGGAATGAGGAAGCGAGAACAGAGTGTCACCAGAAGATGCACATGGCAGAATCCTGTGCTTCCCCAGGACGCCAGACCGCTGGAGCAGAAGTAACCCAAAAAGTTTCAAACAGCAGGTATTTGGGGAGCACGGTGGAGTCAGTATCCAGACTGGCATTTAGAGATTTAGATTAGGGGTAATCCCTCAGTAATTGTGCAGAGCCTAATAAATAAATATCATAGTTGGAATTTTATTCATTGAAAGTTAGGATAAGTTTAATAGTTATTCTCATACATGCTTCTGCTTTTTCGTGAGTGTTAGATTTACAGGAAGAACAATCCTTATTCAATGTGCAAAGGTAGGCTCAGGTTTCCCAGATCATTTTAACGTTAGCTCCTAAAACCCATCTTAACAAATAGAAATTTGGAGCCAGGCATGGTGGCTAACATGGTAACCATAGCACTTGGGAGATAGAAGCAAGAGAATTGGAAGTTCAGAGTCACCCTCAGCCACACACCTAGCCTGGCTACATGAGACCTTGTCCTAAAAAGAAGCTTAAAAAAAACCAACCTCAAAAAAAATAGAGATTTGGCTGTGTTGTTAAAAGACAGACAAAATCAGGTCACAGTGGTAAAGCTTATATAGATAAAAAATATAACGCCGGGCAGTGGTGGCGCACGCCTGTAATCCCAGCACTTGGGAGGCAGAGGCAGGTAGATTTCTGAGTTCAAGGCCAGCCTGGTCTACAGAGTGAGTTCCAGGACAGCCAGGGCTACACAGAGAAACCCTGTCTCAAAAAAACCAAAAAAAAAAAAATCTAAGTGTGTTTTTTAAGTTTGAAAATGTATTGATCTTAGGAATGACCTAGAAGTTCCCTTTGTTTGTAACAATGTATCTGTATTTTTATTAAAAATAAAAATTGTTTTAAGCAGAAATTTTAAGTGTCCTTTGACTTCATATTTTTAGACACATTTTAAACAGTACATATTAAAACGTGTGACGGAGCTGTGACAGGGCTGAGTGGGTAAAAGTGCTTGCAGCCACTCTTGACAACCTGAGCTTTGACCAGTGGGACCTGCAAGGAGGAATGAGAGAACCAACTTCCAAGAGTTTTCCTCTGATTGCTACATTATGAACACCATGGCACATGCAGCCCCCATGATAGAGATAGGTAGATGGATGGATGGATGGATAGATAGATAGATAGATAGATAGATAGACAGACAGATAGATGATAGGTAGGTGGGTGGGTGGGTGGGTGGGTGTGTGGATGGATGGATGGATAGATGATAGATAGATAGATAGATAGATAGACAGATGATAGGTGGGGGTGGGTGGGTGGGTGGGTGGATGGATAGATAGATGATAGGTGGGTGGATGAGTGGATAGATAGATAGATAGATAGATAGATAGATAGATAGATAGATAGATAGATAGAGCGAGCAAATAGTATAACGATTATTGTAATAAAATTGTCAGTAAACACTAGTCACTGTGAAAGTGAGACTCCCCGTAGTGGTTATTAAGAAATGTGCTGTAAAAGTGTATGTGCATCTTTTTTTGTTTCTAGACAAGTACCTCTTCCTCATTCTCTTAAGCAACGGGGATGCATATATGTGTCCAGGATATCATTAGGTGGATGTGATGACCAATGAGTTCAAAGCAGAAGTCTGTTAGAGACTGGAGGTTTTTAATCACCCACAGTGTGTTTGGACTACAAGAGCAACTTCACAGGCAAAAATCCAACCTGCTATGATGACATGGAAAGAGAAGCTGGCGTAATGAGTGACAATGTTTATGTGCTGTGACAGAAATCTGTAACTGTGACATAGTTGAAATCATCTACCTTCATAGTGGCTTTGTCACTAAATAAATGCTATGCTATTATGTCCCCTTTAAAGAAGTGCCAAGACATTAGTCCTTGCTTCTGGATGCATCTTGCCTTTCTCTTTTGTAAATCTGGACAATGGGGGGTTAGATGAAGATAATGAAGAGGAGGAAAAGAAAAAAAACAGGACAAAGATGAGTGGGAGATGAAGACTCTTGAAGAATGACGGATGACTTGCCCTGAACATTCAAAATCAAGGCCTGAATAGTGAAAGTCACTTAGGTAAATTACACAGCTATTACTAGGTTCTATTCATAGAAAGCTCAAGATGAAAATGACAAAATTGGAGATGGGGAGATAGTGCAGCTGATAAAACTTTGTTATTCTTTCTCCCCCAAACATCCAGTCTCCAAAGCCTACATAATAACCAGAGCCGACGGAGAGTGGTCCAGGCAGGTCGCCGGGTCCGCTGGTCAACAACTTACCCTCATCAGTGAGCTCCAGGCAACCACACAGATCCTGTGTCAGTGTGGATGCACCTGAGAAGCTACGTCTGCATTTGACTTCCAGCCTCCACACACATGCATACGCATGTGCATGTAACCCTTGACATCACTGCACACACACACACACACACACACACACACACACACACACAGAAAGACAGATAGACAGACAGACAGACAGACAGAGACAGAGACAGAGACAGAGACAGAGACAGAGACAGAGACAGAGACGGGCACAAAGTCAGAGTGTGACAGGCACATGTGGGACTGTCTAGCTTCACAGAGTGTGACAAGCACTTGTGCTTCATGGACATTAACAGTTAGGAAACAAAGACAAGGAGACTCCTTATCCATTTAGATATCATGAGTCTGTGTTTGGCCAGACTTAACGCTTATCAAAGAAGACATTCTCCGGCCCCTTCAAAAACTATCAATTTCAATCTATTAGGTTCTAAAATATATTCTTTGCATCTTCCTCTTCCTCCTCCTCCTCCTCCTCCTCCTCCTCCTTCTTCTTCACAACTTCTATAAAGTCTTCCAGCCTTTCCCTCAGAAGCTACTTCATGTCTGTAAGGTAATATCTAAGTTATTTAAGATTTTATTTTTATCTGTGTGTGCATGCATGCACATGAGTGCCATGCCACCAGAATCCAGAAGAGAGTGGCCAATTCCCTGGAGCCAGGGCTACAGGTTGTCATGAACTCCCATCCTAGGTGCTGGGACCACGCAGGGTCCTCTGCGAGAGCAGCAAACACTTCTAAGCACAGTGATTTTTACAGCCCCTAACTTGACTTTAAAAAACAAAACAAAACCAAATCCTGGCAGTTCTTTGTAGATCTTAGATCCCAGGAACTGCACTCTTCTATGCTAGTCTTTGAGTAATCTCTCCATGAGGCAAACAATGATTATGTTGCCAAAGTAACAGCAGACCTTGTCAGCCAAAGCTCTCCCAGGGCTTCCGCAACATGCCAAAGCCTGCAATGACCATCTTTGCCAACAGCCAAAGGTCTCTCCACTGTAAAAGCAAGCTCGGAGACATAAGGATAGGAAACAGGGAGTTACTAAGCAAAAGAAAACACAATAAAATTTTCAGAAAGTCAAGTTGCTGTGGGAATAATTTTTTTAAAAAAGTCTGAAATCCTATTTCATCTACTAATCAATCAGAAATAACTATGTTTTAATGATTAACGAATGTTAAACTTAAAATAGTTTCATTCTGTTTCTGTCCATGTATGTTCTGAGTTTCTCATTAACAATTGGTTTAGACTCTGGAGGCAAACTACTAGAATTCAAAATCACAGCAAATTGTTTTACCTCTGTGGATATAATGACCGCTATGGTGATAATAACCATCTCTACTTCAGCAGGTCCTTGTAGCTGTAAAATGTGGGACCATGAAAGGCAGCCTGTTTTCTGGTTGAGCTAGGTTTAAAATCCCTGTGACCCCCGCAGGTGACCCCACAGGGTCTCCTGCAAGAAACAGTAGGCATTTTGCCACACTCCTAGACACCTGATCCCTGACACGAGGCCACAGCTCTCCACCCCATAGGTCTGTGGCCATCAGTCACATAAGGGCAATGCCCCAAGCCCCTCCATAGGTAGAGGATGTGACCACAGATCGTGTAGCCTCAAGACAGATCTCCATTTTAATTAGGTACCTTAAGGCTAGAAGCTTAGCCAAAAAGAAAAAAAGAAAAAAAAATCCCCTTCCCAGACACTCCTCCCTGAAAAAGGTATTTAACCTCAGGCCCTCTCCGAGAAAGTGGAGTTCTGTTTTTACTAATCACAATTCTTTGCCATGGTAATAAATGCCTTAAAGCCATGGACTGCCTCTTTCATCGGTATCGCAGTGGGGAGCAATAGAGCAGGCCCTCGTCTGAAGAGCTGGCTGCCTAGACTCTTCGCCCCCCCCCCCCCGGGCTAGATGCAGCCTGCCCGGCAGGGGGGGTGGGGTTGGGGGTGGGGCCTCCATTCTTAGCTTTTCTACTGGGGGAAGTGGGTCATGTTTGATGTCTCACCCAAATTCTGAAGTGAAATCCCAGGGTGTGTATTCTAGGACAACCACTGTCTTCTGTTGCAACACCCTTACCTTGTTCTCAAGATGGCGGCGTCTATGGAAAGATCTGAGACAGGCTGATTGTCTCACAACTCTAACCAACGGAAACACGCCTTGTCCTTCACAAACAATCTCAAGTGGATTTCAGTCTGTTCACTCCAAGCTTTCCCTGGAGTACTGCTCTGCCTGACCTGTTCATTTGACACCAATTAATTTAGATGACAGTTCTAATCCCGATGTCAAGGGATAAAAAACAGTGGTAGACTTTCCTCCTCCTCCTCCATTGCCTTTGGAAAATTAATCACAAGAGGGTTTTGCTGATGGGCTTAGGCTTATTGTGGCTGAATTTGCATGCAACTGCTGTGACTCACTCCAAAGCTCTGTAATCTCTTCCCTAATACTTCAGCAGAAGTTAGTAGAGGCAGAGTGGGGGGGGGGGCGTAAACATTACGTTTTGTATTGAAAAATAACCACAATACCCCCACACAAGCTAGTAAGCGTCATTGTGATTGTTACGTGTAATTCACTGAAAGCAAGCTATACCTTTTATTTCTTTTTGTACCAGGCTTTTTAAGAAAGGTTTATGCATCCCAGGCTAGCTTAGGACTCATTATGTAACCAAGGATGACCCTGAACTTCTGGTCCTGCTGATTCTACCCCTGACGTGCACGCCAAAACGCAGGGGTTTGTATAGTTCTGGAGACCAAACTCAGGGCTCTGTGCATGTTGGGCAAACAATCGACCAGCAGAGCTACATCTCTGGGCCCTGAATCAAATTTTTCTTTCACTGGTTGTTTTACATTTGAATATATTTCCTTTTAATAAAATCTCTTCCTTGGGAAGAAAAAAAAAAAGTAGAGTCTAATGAGAACCAAACTAGCTCACAAAAATAAAGCCATAGCAGCTTTACATGCAAACAAGACGTGTTTATAAACACTCTCTTGAAACGCTGGACAGGTTCTGATGTACTCCTTAATGGTACATGAAAGGCTGATTCTGCAATTCTGTTCCCTGTTTATTACGGAAGTGGATTTGACTAAATTACTACTTCCCTGCTCTGATGTTTTCAAATACTTTTGCTACAAAAGCAGACTTACTGAGTTGGAATAATTTGCCACTCACAATATCTAACTGGAATCGAGAATATAATTCCCTCAGAACAGCTCATGCGTTATGACCTCTGTAGCGATGGTCTCTACTGTCTTCTCTGTAGAAACACAAGCTCTTGCCCTCCCAAGGACAAGCTCACACAGAGGCTCCTCTCACATTTCCTGGCAGAATCCACCTCCTGCCTCCATACAAGTATGCAAGCCGGTGACATTTCTGTCTTCAGCGCCTAGACTCACATCTGGAGCAGAGAAGGCACACAACCTAGTATTGTTAGGCTCCCAGAAGAAACATCAGCATTGCGTGACCTCAGCTGTGCTCCAAACATCTTAGCAAAGCCAGCCACTCACCGATTTCTGAACTTGAGTGTCAACAAATCATTATATCAACTCAGATGACCTTGAAATTATTAAACGATCATATTCATATTTACAGACTTTTAAACTGTCTTTAAAGTGGATTAAAATAAGCATTTTTCTTTAAGTCCTCGGGTGGATTACTTTTGAGATTCTGCATATCTGCTGTATTGTTTTGGTTTCTTGTTTTTGTCCTTTATTTTTTGTGGTTGATGTCTGCTTGGTTACTTTGGGTTTTGTTATACTTGTTTGTGTGAAGTAAGTGAAATAGCCAAGAAATGTCTTTTCTGTCCTCCGAGGGTTTCCTTCTATGTCTCTACAGGCCGTTAGTCACCTTCGGTGGTTTCTGTTCTGTGCTTTCTGTAAACACTGCAGTTGGCTTCCCATGACACCCTGCATACCCTGTCACTTCACAGATGGATTCCAGGCTCCTGTCAGCAGCCAAGGACACCCTCCTCTCTTCTCATTCCTGACCACGGCTGGTGCCTTTATCTTTCTAAGAATTCCCATAAACAATCCAAGGGCAAAATGAAAGCCACAAATTCCCCAAGAGTGGATAAAATCAACCTTCCCTAGAACTGAATTCCTGTAATGAATGTTCTGCTTGGTCCCAGAGGGAAGGGGGATTTTCCAGTTTGTTCCTGTTTTCTCACTCTGTCATCCTAGGTATAGGTTATCATTCTCTTGGTTGTGAAAAAATATCTTAACAGAAGCAACTTAAGGGACAGTGTGTGTGTTAGCTCACAACATGAGAGCGTGGCCTCTCACCTCTCACGGTGGGGAAGGCATTGCAGCAGGTGTGGTGGGAGTGAGGCAGCTGGTCAGACTGCATGCCCAGGCGGGCAGCAGAGAGGACTCTTCCTCTTTATCGGTCAGTCCAGGACCCCAGCCTGTGAACCGGAGCTGCCCGCATTCAGGGTGAGGCCCCCCTCCTCAGTGAAATCTTTCTGGAAACACTCTATGCACACTCAGAGGTGTGTTTCCACGGGGATACTAAGTCCTGTTAAGTGGGCAATGACGATTAACTGTCACACTCGGTGGACGCAGAGATGCTCTCTGGTGGCCTCTAAGCTTTCCAGTATGGTAGCCATCTTTGAAAATATGGGGATGTCAGAGAATTTTGACAAAGGGAACTAGGTTCAACCACAAGCCCTCCCCCACTGGAGAGTTTACCCCTAAGCTCCAGGAAGCTGATACCCTCCTACTCTCTCCCACTTTGTCCTTATCACATACACACACACACACACACACACACACACGCACGCACGCACGCACGCACGCACGCACGCGCACACATGCACACACACGCACCTTCCACACATTTAAGTAACCTTTACTGAGTGGGTGGGCTTATTTCATTTTTTATTAAAGTGGTTATTTCTCATTTTTGTGGATGCACACAATGGCTTTCATCACTCCCAACCCCTCCCCGGCGCTGTCTCCTCCCACTCCTAGGAACCTCCTCTCCTCACCACACGTCCTGTCCCGTTTCCATACAGTCTGTTAGGATGTGGTGTCCAAGGAGAAACGTGACACGGACGGACGACCGGACAGCAGGAGGAGGAACAGTGACAGCCATAAGGCCATGGGTCAGGGAAGGACTTCATGGAGAAGAGAAAGTGTGAGAACAAAGAAAGCCAGGAATGAAAACATAAACTCTGCACAGAATTGCACAGAGGGCAAGAGGAGACTGAGAACGGAAGCTCTGAGGCGGGGCTAGGGGCCATATCTGTGGTGGCAGAGCCACATGCCACCATGGACAACACTCGGTGGAGGTCAAGGGAGCTGTAGGCCAAATACTCCTCCCCCACCCCACCCCCATGACTCAGTGGGAGGGAGTGCCAGACCAGGAGGGCACGCCAACACCCTGCTGGGCTTTCCCAGGCCAGTTCTGTGTACAGCTCAAAACAGCATGGTCACATTTTGATCACACTGGAAACTCTACTCTGCCCCTAGACTCAGTCCCATCCCCCTCCACACACACACACACACACACACACACACACACAACTGCACAAATCCCTCTTTGCCTTTCCTTTTTCCACATTTCTCTATTTCTTCTCGACTTCATGACCAACGCTAACAATTTCCTTAAGCCATCTAGGCTCAGGGACTCTGCACCCACAGTCATGGGTCCTAGGTAGTGCAGTGACTCACCCAGAAGAAGGTGTGGGTGATTGTCTAGTGAGACACTGACTCACTGCGGTAGGCTGCATCACTCCTCTCAGATACTGGTCTCTTCACGGGTACTCAGGGATGCACCAGCCTCCAGGGTACAGGGACTCTTTATTAATCGTGCGCCGGTTCCTCTGAGTGCTGTCCGGGTGCATGCACCCGGCTGGCTTTGCCTCTCTGGGACGCTAACTCAAAAAGGCAACAGGACTTGTGCAGCTTGCCACAACAGGCTAACCCCTTAGCTTATCAGTGTTCTCTTCTAACCTGTGTTTGGCAGTTGTCCAACAGACTAGAGAATCCAGACACTTCAGGCTCCAGCTAGCAACGTCTGACACTCATACCTTGGCCTCCAGTGCACAGGGCACGGCTCCTTCACCAGAACGGATGGGAAGGGCGATTCTGTCCAGTGTCTCTACCTTCAGAGCGATGAACTCTGCTCTCAGTTGGCTTCTGGGCTCTTCCAGCTTCGCCCTATCCCTCCCCTCCCAGCCTCTCTCAGTTCCATATAATATACTGGATACTTAAATCTCTTAACCATCAGCCAGGATGCTCCACAGCCTGACTCAACCTGCTATCTCTGTTTGGCTGCAGGGTTACTAAGGAAACACACATACACAAATCACATGCATATGCAATGTGAATGTATTCTCTCCCTCTCCCTCTCCCTCTCCCTCTCCCTCTCCCTCTCCCTCTCCCTCTCCCTCTCCCTCTCCCTCTCCCTCTCTCTCTCTCTCTCTCTCTCTCTCTCACACACACACACATGCAAGAAACACACATCACAGACCAGCATTTTCTGACTAGATCTATCAATTCATCAATTCATTCACAGTGGACATTCAAAACATTTTCCTCCATAATACTCATTTTTCATCTATAATTAATTCCTTCTGGTACCATAGGTTTGGTCCAACAAATGTTTGTTGATCATCCAGTATGAACCTGAGCCCATCACGAATATCAAATGGTCCTTCTGTGTATGGAACGTACATTCTTGAGACAGAGCAATTGAGTTCAGAGCAGTTGACCTGGATGAAATGCCTGGAAATCACCGTGCTTGCTACGACACGCAAGGCATGTGATTCCTTGTGATTACAACCATGGAAGACCTGGAAAGACCTGGAAATGAGAGCTTGAGGATGACACCTCAGGTCTGGCTTGGGTAGCCAAGTGACAAGGCCACCATTCACTACGGCATGCATGGGACATGTGAGGAATGTTCGCATTTGCTCTAGAGAGGTGAAACAAGACAAAGACATCCTTGTCTGTCAGTGAGCGGGGAGCATGGTGCCTCAGAAGTGTGAGGTGGACCCCCTGGGAATTGGAATTTAAAATGGTTGTGATCCAGCACGAAGGTGGGGGGGGGGGAACAGATGCGGGTCCTCTGCAGGGACCACAAGCTACCTTAACCACTGAGCCATGTCTCCAACCCAACTCTAAGACATTTGAATACAGTTATTTGAACAAAATGTTTTGAACTAATGAGTTGTAGGCATCGAAAGAAAAAAAAAATGTGTGTACCCTAATCTTAAACTACTTAAGGTAGGGAGCCTGGAATTTTAAAACGTTCACATCTTATCAACATTTCCATTTATCAAAAGACTGTTTTTACTGCTTCATTGGAAATGACCACATTCGGTTTTAGGTAAGTACACTGTGGCAGTCTTCAGACACACCGGAAGAGGGCACCCGATCCCATTAAAGATAGCTGCAAGCCACCATGTGGTTGCTGGGAATTGAACTCGGGACCTCGGGAAGAGCAGTCAGTGCTCTTAACCACTGAGCCATCTCTCGGGCCCCACACATTCGGTTTTATATGCAGAGATTTATTAAATAAGTTTAACCTCTTCCCCGCATGAAGAAATCAGGGACAAAGGAGGCAGATGCGAATCATCTGTTTCTCAGAAAGTCCCTTCACCTGAGCCCTGTGCCTAGAGTTCGTAAAGTAGAAATTAATTATCCAAGGATGAAACCTTAGCACAGGGACTGTCGCCTTTGCTCAAGTCCTGGGACAGACGCCTTATAGAAGGAACACTGCCTGAAGCTGACTTTGACAGTCCCCAGAGGCCGGTGAATAATTCAACAGAAATAAAATCTCATTAGCTCCGTCTTAAACTGGAAGCTACAATTATGTTCATTAGGAAACGGCTCCTGCAGTCTCGGATAGTTATAAATGTGTGTCTTCAGGGCTCAAAAGCAAGAGCACTCTTTTTAGGGGGAGCACAGAGGAAGCTTCCTGGGAAGGTTTGCAAACGTGCTTTGGTAAATCCTGCCCTCCTGAGTTCTTCCAGCATTGTGAGGAACGGGAATCACCAACAGGTTGTGTGAGCACTCACATCGAATTCAAGGGGACAGGGTGAAAACTAAAAGACCATCATCCCCCTGCCTTAGCGAGCAGAGAGGGTCCGTCCACTGCTGAGGACAGAGAGCAGCGTGGGCAGCCAAGCCCGGTCCCCAGTTCATTTGCCAACCAGCCACCATGTAAAACACAGAGAAAGCTTGCCAGTGACTAAGCTTTAAACAAGAGGATATGCTTCTCAGCTCAAAGCCAGCCTTTGCAGACAAGCAGGGAGAAAGGGGCTAACAATATCAGAGAGGACGGCCATATTGGATTCTAAACGTGTGTCAGCTTGAAATGGAGACACAGCTCAGCTACTTGAGCTAAATTTAGTGACACGTTGGTCTTGCCTGTTTCCTGGAAGCCCTCTGGGGCATAGAGGGTCTTCTGTGCTATCAACCAGAAATAAGCAGAAATGTCCATAGGATGTGAAAAAATGTACAAAGACCACCTCCCATTAGTTAAAGATTATGGTAAACGCCTTTCTTTAGATGGTATAATGTGTTCATTCCAAATATATCTGTGCAGATGACTAGTATGAATACATTCACATATGTTAAATTTTACCTGTTTTCCATAATACTTCTTTTTACATGCGACAGGGGATTTTTCCAACCTGTGCTGCCTCCAGTGTCTGGACACCTACCTCCAGTGTCTGCTTTTCAAGAGTTCCTTTAACCAGGCCTGGTTACACACCTGTAATCACAGAACTGGGCAAGGGGGGATGAGGCAGGAGGATGTCAAGTCTGAGGTCAGCCTGGGTTACCAAGGGAGACTATGTCTAAATAATAACAACAACAACAATAACAATAACAGTTCGATTTGACGTTTACTCACTCCTGCAAAAATATCGTTTTAATTCTAACAACTATCACTGAGTCCTTAAGTGCTGGCCACCGCAGAAAGGTTCATACAGATTTTCTAATTGTATTCGTACAGTAACACAATGTTTGGACGTCACAAACCCGCGTTCAACAGATCAAAGACCTGTTCTCTTTTGCCCTGCTGTGACTCTTCTGTCTCCTTGCCGAGCCAGAAAAGTTGCAAACCTGATGAACAGGGCCACAGAGAAGAAGTGACAGGCCTTTAAAGGGACACTACGGAAGCCTCGCTCGCAACAGCAGGCCCCACGCCGCGTGGCCCGCGTGGCCCCAGGTCGTCACTTGCACTCATTCCCGCAACGCCAGTCCTTTGTCCCCGCAGCCTCGCGATCAGGGGCTCCATGAGTCCCGCTCCTTAGACCTTGGGGTCTGGACAGTGACTAGAAGGCTCTCCAATAGAGGTGATCCCAGAGGAGGAAGGGACACGACGGGGCGGGGCCAGCCACCCAAGGTCCCCTGCGGGGGACGTCACGGGCCCCAGGTGCAGAGGGCGGGAACTGCCTCGCACCTCCCCGCGGAGCCAGCGCATTCCCCTCCTCCATCCAGGCTGCGGCCGGGCCCACGGCTACCCTTTCGGACCCGGCCACACCTGGAACCGCACCCCGGGCCGGGCAGAGGCGGAGAAGGGCCGCCCCGGGAAGGACCTGGCCAGGAGGATCCGTAGGGCGCCGGCGGGGCCCGGAGGCGAGGGCGAGGGCGAGGGCGCGGCGGATCGAGGCGATGGCGCGGAGCCCGGGAGGCTGGTGTGCCTTGCTGCTACTGCTGCTGCAACTGCTGGCGGTGGTAAGTGCAGTGACCCCCGCGCCCCCGCCGGGAAGGCGCGGCCGTCCCCGCGGTGGGACAGCACTGGGCCCAACCTGCGGTGGGCGAGCATGGTGGGCAGAAGCCGCGCGCGCGCTCACTCACTCTCCCCCCCATGACCGTCACACTCAGTGACCTTTCCTAACTGGGATCTGTGGGTGCGGTGAGCCCCGGGGCAGGGAACCCTCTTCCGAGGGGCCCGAGGTTTTGTTTGGAGCCTTCTGAGAAACATGGAGGCAGTGGGAAGCCCCACGCGCACCCTCTTGCAAGTTGGCTGAACTTCCCGCAGCTTCCAACTCCCGTAGTCAGTGAACGGGGAAACCAGGAGGAATCCAAGTTCCTAGAGTGAATAATGACAACTAAAAAGCCAAGCTCTAAAAGTATTGTTCACAGAGTTTTGAGCTTAATGTTCTGCTTTCAAGGTGCTTTGGTTACCCTCCTGAGCTGTTAGTACTCTACCGGTATTTAAATAAACCTATGTGAAAGTGTTTACAATTTACAATTTAGAAGGGAAATCAAAAAAAGCCACCATCAAAGAAATGGCCTATTTGAAAGAAAGGGTTTTCCACACTAGAGACAAGGTTCCGATTCCAAGGTATAGATTTCCTTCGTACCTTGGGTTTCTATGTTTTACTTGAATTTTCAATGACTGTTCGTTTGCTGACTGAAACTGCCTATAATTTCGGAATGCCTGTTGTGACTCACCGAGATTTGCCAACGGGGTTTTGATAAATTGTGGTATCATATCGCAAAGGCTTCACAAATAGGTTCAGGGATACAACATGATACGCTGTTTTCTTACATCGTGATTGAAGTTTAAAAGGTAAGCATATTGGCTCTGCTGGAAGTTCTGCCTCTAGACAATGAATTTAGATCTGTGGTGGTTGGGGGAGAGAGAGAGAGAGAGAGAGAGAGAGAGAGAGAGAGAGAGAGAGAGAGAGAGAGAGAGGAGAGAGGAGTTTAGGTAGGAGAAAGAGGAATGGAGACTGAGATCCTGGAGTGGGGTGGTCCAGGTGAGAAAAACAATAGGGTTTTGGTTTTTGGTTTTTTTGGTTTTTGGTTTTTGGTTTTTGGTTTGTTTGTTTGTTTGTTTTGTTTTGTTTTGTTTTGTTTTGTTTTGTTTTGTTTTGTTTAAGGAAACACAGAAAGATGAGTAAATTCAACCCAAAGATTTCCATGAACTCACTGTCCACAGTCAGCTCAGTCACAAGAACTACAGGCCGCTCGCCGGCCCAGCCTGTTTAATGCTGTTTGACTTGCTTTGCCCACGACGTTGAGGTCATTTTCGTGAGATAGTTCAATGACATCATCTTGGGCTTTGTCTCTGAGCTGAGAGTCAGCTTTATCCCCTCCTCTCGCCACTTCCTGGCTAAGGGGAATACCAAACCGACAGCCCTCGGCTCTCCTAGGAGGGTCAGTGTAAATTCTCTCCGTGTAAGAAAAGAAACTCCCTTTAATTCTACATGGATAGCCAACAGGCCAATTCACAGAAAAGGAGCTGCGAGTTTAGGCTTTCCGTTTTAGCATTTTATGTGTGTGTTTACTTAGACAGCGATGGGCTACTCCACTGAAAAGAAGCAGAACCCTCAGGCTGTACTCTAAGAATCCATATAGCGCTCTTTACAGTCTGAGAGGGTGTGGTGACCTATTGAGAAGAGCGGGCATTTCAGCATTCTGTTCGGTTGGTGCAGGGTTCACAGCAGTGCTTTCTATAAAGGATGGAAAACGGTGGGTCCTTCACAGGAAGGAATGTAAATTGTATCCAGTTCCGTCAGTTCAGCCCCACATAACAGCATTTACTCTAGACTGTTTCCGGAGGGATTTAAAAAAAAAAAAAAAAAGATTTAGGACTAGAGAGTTCAGCCTCTGAAATGTCTACCCTGCAGGCCGGAGGACGTGAGGTGGATTCCCACAACCCATGTAAAATGCTCACGTGCAGATGCGCCCTTACAATCCCAGCGCTGAGGAGGCAGAGACAGGCAGACTCCCTGGGGCTTGAGAGCTGGCTTGCCTAGCCTGCTTGACAAGCTCCCGGGCTTAGGACCCTGTCTCCAAAGACAAAGTGGGCGTGGCGCCTAAGGAACAGTCCAGGAGTTTAACTTCTTACCTCCATACCTGCACAAGTGTACACATACAGTCACTAACGCACGTGCTCGCACATGTTCGTGCTTGCACGTGCTTGCACGTGTGCACACACAAGCACACACACACACACACAGGAACACACATTAAAAGGGGTTTATCCCAGAACATTATAGTTTGGCTGTACATGGAATAAAAGAGTTGAGGAAACCTGCACCAATCTGAGCTGTTGGAATTTTAGAGTCACAAATCCCAGCCACTGAGGGAGCTGCTGCCTTACCTGTGGTCACGGGACAGGAGCCACAGTGTCCCTTCCACCATCTAGAGAGCACTGTGACTGAAATGTATAAGAAGACACGTCTGTACCTTGCCCATGGCCAGCCACAAATCTAGACACTAAACACCAGAGGCTGAATATGACTGAGTGCAACAAAGCCCCTGTGCACCGGGGAAAGTAGCGGAAACACGGGCTCCTTCAAGTGTCACGGGTGTGGGTGAGAGCCTAACGTGCTCCTAGATCCTAAGCTTCTAGAGCATGGTGGAGCCCACGCAGTTAGGACTTCAGGCTGCACTTCTGCACCGGAGGCCTATTTGAAAGAAAGGGTTTTCCACACTAGAGACAAGGTTCCGATTCCAAGGTATAGATTTCCTTCGTACCTTGGGTTTCTATGTTTTACTTGAATTTTCAATGACTGTTCGTTTGCTGACTGAAATTGCCTATAATTTCGGAATGCCTGTTGTGAATCACCGAGATTTGCCAACAGGGTTTTGATAAATTGTGGTATCATATCGCAAAGGCTTCACAAATAGGTTCAGGGATACAAAATGATACCCTGTTTTCTTACATCGTGATTGAAATTTAAAAGGTAAGCATATTGACTCTGCTGGAAGTTCTGCCTCTAGACAATGAATTTAGAGCTGTGTTGGTTGGGGCATAGTCCGCGCATATGTTGGCTTGGTACAACTGCGGAAGCCTGTGGGTCCCAAACCTTTCAGTTAAGGGCACTCAGCCGAGAGTGGCTGAACCCACTGTGCCTGCAGAGGAGCTGTTAGTAGACTTTGGCTTGTCCCTCCCGTAGCACACCACAAAGTAACTCTTTAATGTCCCATACATTTAGGCCAACTCTGTCAAAACAACGAAAAGAGTTTTCTGAATTAAACCTGAGAGTCTTCCATTTCAAACGATCTTCATCTAGGATCACTCCACCATAAAGCTAGCCACAGATGGAGGTGGTGGTGTCTAAAAATGCAGGGACTCGTGCACACAAGTATTCCCAAATGCACACATGTATTCCCAGATTCGGGGACTCATGTACAGATGCATTCCCAAATGTGGGGACTCGTGCACACAAGTATTTCCAAATGCACACATGTATTCCCAGATTTGGGGACTCATGTACACATGTAATCCCAAATGTGGGGACTCATGCACACATGCATTCCCAGATTCGGGGACTCATGCACACATGCATTCCCAGATTCGGGGACTCATGCACACATGTGTTCCCAAATGCAGGAACTAAGCACGTGTGTAATCCCTCTAGAGAGGTTTCCCATCTCTTTAAGTTGTGGCGATACAACTACGTTAGCAGAGCACGTGGTATTTTCACGGTACGGTTCAACACTTTAATATATTTGGTGTTTCAAAATACCATTCATTTCAAATATCACTAGTAGACACTAAGTGTTTCAATAGCAAAGTATGTAAAGTTACTGTGACGTTTTTTAGTTCTTCAATTCTAAAATAACTTTAATGTGCTTGAGCTTATAACGCAATGCATCGGCGTGCATTTGGAAACCATTCTAAGAAGGCTAGGCTGCCGTGGGAGGTAGCAGGAGGGGAGATTTCCTGGGAGTGCCTCAATCTCGCCTTAAATAAAAGTCAGACTTCATGTTATGGATTTAGAGTCAGCCTATAGTCCTGAGCTGATGTATGTAATAGATGTTCATTTGCTAGACCGCAAAGAAAGTGCGACGCTGGGTGGGCTACGACAACAGGTGTTTACCACCTCCCAGGTCTAGAGTCCGGGATAGCCGTAAGCAGGGCCCTGCTCCCAGCGTCCATCCCTGCCTCTCTCCAGCATCGGACAGCTGGCAGGCTGTCGGGGCACCCTGTGCATGTGTGTGTCACTCCAGTGCCCCATCTTCACGTGGCAGCTTCTCTTTCGTCACTTAAGGCTGTCATTCCCCGCTGTGTGTCTGTGTCCTGGTTTTTTGAGAACACCAGTTTCACTGAGTGAGGTCCAGCCTCCACTTGGCTTGGCTTGGCTGAATCTACAGAGATCCTTGCTTCCAAATTATTACTGTTTCCACACCTCCTTTTAGGGGACACCGTGTAATGAGTGGGACAAGCCGCACACGTTGCCAGCAGTTAGGTAATTGTGCTTGCTATGCCACTAAATTGCACAGATTTAAAAATACAGTAAACTGCGTGGCAAACATTGGCGCTCGTAAGAATAATCGGATATTTGTGCATTTTGAAACAGGTATCTTGTGTGTTTCAATTTCTAAAAATTAATAGGTGGGAAAAATGCTGATTGTAGCAGTTTTCTTTAGCTATAAATTTAACTCAAAATGCTTTACCTGAAAAATGAGGCTGCCAGTCTAAACTCTCCCTTATGGTGAGGGATTCTGAAGCTAAACTCAAGTTTTCAAGGCTGAGGCAGAAAGATGTTTTTATAGAAACTCCAGTTGACCCTGGTTTAAGAATAAGCATTAGTGGCCTACGTTTTCCAAAACAGTTGGACGTACACCCATGTCTACGTGCAGGAAACACAACAGAGCTAGGCATGGTGGTATACAACCACACTTACAGCACTTGGGAGACCAAGGCAGTAGGGTCTTGAGCTCCAGGCTATCCAGAATTTCAAATTCCAGATGAGCCTGAACTACATAGCTAGACCCTGCCTGAAATAAATAGTCATATTTGGATTCATACTTCTAAGTTTTTCTTCAAAATAGTTCTTTTTGTGTGTGTGTTTGTATGTGTAAACATGTATGCCATCGTGTGCACGCATGCAGAAGTCAGAGTGTTTTCTCTTTCTACAATGTTTATTCCAAGGCTCAAACTCAGAACACTGGGATTGGCACCAAATACCTGTACCACTGAGCTGTCTTTCTGGCCCCTGGATTGATACTTTTTAAAACAGCCAAGTTCTATTAAAATTGGAGTCTAAAGATATTTATTTTGTGTGCAAGTGCTATACCTGCATGTTTTGTAAGCACACCACGTGCATACAGTTCTCACAGAGGCCAGAAGGGGGCGGGGGTCCTCTGGGACTGGAATTACAGACAGCTGTGTACTAGGAACCAACTCTAGTCCCTCTCTGCAAGAGCAGCAAGTGGTCTTAACCCCTGAGCCGGCTCTCCATTCCCCCAAACTTAGAAGCACAAATGAACTTTAAATGTATTTTAGCCCCCCCCCCATTAAGACAGCTTCTTCTCCGTGGGTGCCACAAAGCGCAGCTGCTTTCAATCTTTCAATCACTCTTTAACTGTAGGCTCCGTCGGCGATGACCGACATCTCCCCACCCTTCCTTCGTTCACGGCTTACATTCCACAAATATACCTTGTGTGACGTTAAACATTGTTACTTTAAAACTCATTGGGCTTTTTTTTTTAAATAGATAAGTCTGATAATTAGAAGTTAGGGTGCCAGGATGTATATATATCACACTGTCATGATAAGAAATGCCTCTAAGAAAATAAAACTAGCTATGGACACCCAGTTAGTGCTAAGGCAGTGTGCTCGACCAAAGAAAACTGTAGCAAAGGCAGACATGTCCTGCCCACAGGATGCTTACCGTCTCCTAATGGCAAAATGGAATGACTAACTCCCCCTGGGTACAGAGAAGAGCAGCGATTGACACAGTACAGAAGGAGGAGCCCTGAGTGTCCCAGGCGCCAGAGGGGGACAGGGGTAAGCTGATGGGATGACAGGAAGAGGAAGAGGATTGGGTTCAGAGGACTCTGCGCGGGCCCGAAGGCGTGTCTTTTGGAGGAGCCGGAAGAGTCCTCCTTGCGGATGGGAAGGATGGGAGTCTTTGGCCTCCGAACTAATAGAAGACGCCAAAAGGGCTCCTTGCCAAGTGGAGTTTTGGGGAAGCGCATTGCTTGGCTTCACAGCGCTGCGGACAGCGTGCCAACAGAAGCAGCGGACAGAAGGAATGATTTATTGTGGCTCTTGCCACCAGAGAGTTCCACCCATCACCCCATTTTTTTTCCCAGCAAACGGGTTGAAAGGATAATAATACTCAGTGGGTGCTTCACTGGGAGACATCGTGTGGGGCTAGAAGCTGGGAAGGGACTGGGTGGCAGCCGCTGGGAGGGTACAGCCCCCAGGATCACATGAGTAAGAAGGTTAGGAAGCCACCTGGTGGCCAGACTGGGTATTACTGACGTGGCACCCCGACTGCTGTCTCTAATTGGTTTCCCCAGCATCTTAGCTTAACATAGCTGCAGTCTGAAAATCCCGGCCATCCGGACACTTGCCCTTTTTAAGCCTCAGTCCTCCTCGTGCCATTCCCATGCCAAGGGCACTGCCAGGGATGGGCCTCCGCCTATCCGTCCCATTCTGATTATCTTAGGCCTGCCTGCCTCTCCTTCCATTCCTCCTGGTTATTCCTTTAATCGTCAAACCGGCTCCTGACTCTTTTGTAGTACTAAAAAAATCCTTCAGAAACACAGCGGCAGATTCCCCATTCGAAGGTGGTGGCTCCCTCGTGATCAGCGAAGGTCCGTCCCACTTTGTCCGATTTTCTGCTTGCCACCATCACAAGGAAGGCCCAGGTGCTAGACCCAGTGCTTCCAATCTCTGTGCTTTTTTTTTTTTTTTTTTTTTTTTTTTTTTTTTTTTTGGTTTGGTTTGGTTTGGTTTGGTTTGGTTTGGTTTGGTTTGGTTTGGTTTGGTTTGGTTTGGTTTTTCGAGACAGGGTTTCTCTGTGTAGCCCTGGCTGTCCTGGAACTCACTCTGTAGACCAGGCTGGCCTCCAACTCAGAAATCCGCCTGTCTCTGCCTCCCAAGTGCTGGGATTACAGGGGTGTGCCACCACCCGGCTCTGTGCCTTTTTTGATCTGTGGCTTTCGCCCTTTCTCCTATCTAAAGCACCTTCTCCAAAGCCACGCCCATCGCCACCTCCTCCCTCCCATCAGGAAGTCCCTTCTGCCTCTGCAAGTTCCACAGAACCGCGTTTGCAGGTGGCTTTCACGCAATTAGGACTCTCCCTCCGTGGCGTGCACTTTCCTCCATATTCAGATGTGATCCACTTTCCCTGTGGTGAGCCAGGGTCAGTAATGGCAGAAAAACCGTGATAAGTTCAAGGCATAAACAATTCTTTAAATGTAAATAACTTTCACGGTCTCGTGTGTCATGGTGGTTGTTTCCTATTATAGCTGCTGTGCGTCTCTTACTGTGCCTAACTTATAAGCTACAACACTGTCGTATGGTTATGTAAATAATAATCTCACAGGTACAGAGGTCAGAACCTGTCCCTCTTGAGAGGAATAAAAACTTCCTTATTGTCGCCTAAGCTAAGCTCTGACAGTCACTGGAGTGGTGTCCACACTGCACATGCCTAGAAACTGACTCGGGGGCAGAAAGCGTTCTTCCAAAGGAGTTCGCTTCGCTCTGGGTTTGACAAGGCAGCACAGCCATCTGTCTGAATCGCACTGGAGAATTCGTGGATAAAACTGGAGAAAACGCGTCTGGTAAACAGTATAGACTAACGTCCGACGAGATCGCACGTCTCCTCTCACACACGGAATCTCCATTTAAGAGATGCTTGTGTGGAACACGGAAGTTTGTAGAAGCGGAGCTCTGAGAGGGAAGGGACAGGCCTAAGCTAAGCAGGAAGGGAGACCAGGAGGTGGCAAGTGTGTCTGTCGTAAACACAGGGACTGCGGCTGCGCGGAGGGAAGGGGCGAACAAGCAAGAAGGCACTGGGACTGGGAAGAAGGTGGACAGAGTGAGATCGTGCACCGATTCTAAGATAGCATGGCACCCGTTCCTTTGTGTCCCAACCAGGCGGGCCTAAACCGAGTGCCCAGATAGACTGAATAGGAAAGACTTGACTCCCCCGCACACGCTTCACAGCCCTGAAGCGTGTGTGTGTGTGTGTGTGTGCAAAGCAGTCCCTGCGTGCACTCACACTCTCCCATGATCGTGGAGCTTCCAGTGGGGAAGATTGCCTTGGCAAGAGAACTTGATGTTTGCATACGTGGAGCTGCATAGAGAGCGCCCGGCGTCTCCCAGCGCGCACACGCCAGTGCGTGGTGCCGCAACGAAATGTAAAAGAAATGTACCTAATTTCATGGCCAGAATCCTGCAAAGGTGTTCCTGAAGCTCCCTGAACCTTCCATATGGCCAGTCCACTTATCTGAAGGCAGTTGTTGGTCAGTTTCCGGTGCTTCCTGGAGTCCGTCTTCTTGGCAGACCGGCGCCATCTGGTGGAGGGGAAGAAGGCTGCATTCTTAAACATCAGTGAAGAAGATCCGGTTTCTCACATTTTATTTTTTAAGTGTAATTTTTCAGAGAAAATTGCGCTGCAATTAAAACTCAAAAAAAGATGGAAGCCGCCCATGATTCTTAAATGTCAAATAAAATGGAGCACACGTACACTTTAATTTCTGGCTTGTCTGATTTCAAAGGCATTTGTGGCTGCCTTTAGAGAAATGTGGCCATAAAATGATTTTTAAAAAATCCTTTTAATGATAAATGTCAGGGACAGGTAAACCTGTAAACATGAAGAGAGATATAAACCAGAATGAAAATACCACGTAAATCAGTCTTGGGGCTGGAGAGAGGGCTCAGCCGTTGAGAGTGTTTACTGCTCTTGAAGAGGATCAGAGTTGGGTTACCGGCACCCACATGGAGCTCAGAGCTGTCTGTAGGTCCAGTTTAAAGGGATCTGACACCTTCTTCTGGCCTCTGTGTGCACTCACACACACATAAGCACACCTATGGTACATATTGGTACTTATGAGGTGAAAAACTTCCTGTATAACCCACAGTGTTTAAATCTCATCATGTAGAAGTCATGTCTGCACACAGCAATCTGCATCAAAGGGCTCATTATCTGGCTTATGAACTGCCCAGGCCCAGGCTGTCATCTTTTCTCCTTCCCTTGCTGCCCTGTGATTTTCAGGCAGTGCCTTTTGAAACTGACCTTGCAGGCCATGAAACATCAATATTACCCAGAAAGTGAAGAGAAATACATGTTCCTGAGCCCCACTCGAGACCTATTGAACAGAAAATGATCAGGTGGGACCAAACCATCCCCATTTTTAGCAATGAGAAAAGTAACTCCTATTAACTTACAAGGCTGTTGTAATCCAGGTACCACGGACATGTGAAAAGCACCACTCACATCTCTGATGAAAGCTGAGGGTAGAAAAGACAAAACACTGCAAAAGCCAGTCTCTGTCAGCCACCGAGACGCTTCCTAGAGAGTGACTTCGGGGTGCTACTAAAATGGACAGTGAATAAAAATTAATCCTGACTTTTTTTTTTTTTTTTTTTTTAAGGTTTGGGTTTGTCTGTCTCTGAACTGGCATAATGACAAAGAACTTCTCAGGAAATAAAAATCGCAGGATCAGATGGGGCAGGTTAGATGTAACGCAGCATGGCTCAATTCACGTTTCAAAATTCTGAGTCTGTAAAATGGCACCTTGCAGAAGGGGCTTCCTGCTGGAGCCAACCTTCGTGGGTGATTCACCAGAAGTCACCGTCATTACTCTGAGACTGACCTGTGATCTGGAGAGCGGGCAGGAGATTATGGCAATCATATACTTCGCTCCTCACCCTCCAGGCATTTACCAGGTTCAGATGCAGAGCTCATAAACATAAAAGCAGAGTTCAGAGTCCTGCTTTCTTCCGCTACTGAGGATTTTTCAAAATTAGCAGCCGCCGTGAAGACCACGCAGCTGTACACTTAAGTCAGCTGTTGAGGGCCGTGGCCATAGCTGGGTCATTTATAAGTTGAAGTTTTAAGTTTGATTGTTCGTTTATTTAATGTATTTATTTACTTACGAATACAGGGTTTCATTGTGTGGCTGTGGCTGTCCTGGAACTTACTATATATACCGGGCTGGCTCCAGACTCACAGACATCCACCTCCCTCAACCTCCTGAGCGCTGGAATAAAAGGTGTGTGCCACCGCGCCTGCCAGGATTATTTACTTATTTATTATAATTATTATTCTAGGGGCGCACACATGAAATGGCACAAATGTGGAAATCAGTGACCAACTTTAGGAAGTGAGTTTTCTCCTTCCACTTTTACATGGGTTCCAACTCATCAGGCACAGCAGACCCCTTTACCCACTCACTGAGCCTTCTCACTGCCCCCCCCCCAAGTTGGGATTTTTTTTTAACTAAGTTGTAACATTTACCTATAAAGTAAGAAATACAAAGACTAACTTCTCGCCAAAAAAAAAAAAAAAAAAAATGGCTTAAGAAGATTGTAGGGCAGGTAAAAATCTGGTAAAAATCTGGTCGGCATCAGAATTGTCTGAGAAGTGCTTCAAAACCATGGGGCTCCTGGCATCACCAAACGCTGCCAGCCATGGAAGACTCTGTGTCCAGAGAAACCTTCTTCGGATCTATGCAGGAGCCAGATCTCCAGCTCTGTAGTGCAGACAGGGAACAGGACATGTGACCAGAAGAAACAAGCAAGTGGCACCGGGTGCCCTCATAGCATGTCATCTTATTTACCTGTTAATTCATCCAAAACTGAGTCCATTTTATGAATGGATTTAGGCAGAGACAAGGATCCTCAGTCTGATGCCTGATTGACCTTCTCTATAGCCCAAAGGAGAAAAAAAAAAGAATTTTGGAGCATCTTTCGTGGTTTTAGACAGGTGAGAGTATTCTAGAATGGTCTTGTGAGTTAACAGTTATTTTTCTCTTTGCTAACACACACACACACACACACACACACACACACCTGCGCACAGGCAGTGGAAGGTCCTGGGGGGCGAGAGGATGAGGCTGCTGGCTACAATGTTGCATTTGCCAGCTGGAGGCAGAGGGCGATGCCGGAGCTCACCTCCATTCTCCTTTTATTCAGTCAAGGACCTCAGCAAATGAAACACCTCTGTTCAAACGAGGGTCGATTACCCCACCCTAGTTACCCACTCCAGAAACTCACGGGCATTCCCAGAGGTTTGTCTCCTACGTGACAGATCTTGTCAACTTGACACTATTAGCCATCTCAGAGAAGATGTGAATTTAAAGAAGAACCTGCCGTGCTAGGGGAGCTCTGTGTAGAACCCCAAAACTCTCCCACTGAGTGCACTGCTTACCCTGTCTAGAGATCTCTACTAGAATGGACGCATCACACCAACACCATGCAATGGGGTTGAGACAGCATTCCTGGACCTCTACATTCAGTAGAAGATACCAGTCTGAGATGTCGAAGGTTAAGCGTCAATCACCATGGAAACACAGGCCCACAGAAGGAAGTTCAAGGTCACCTGCTGCGGACCAAGATTTCAGAGAACCTGTCAGGCAGGAGGAGCGGTGTAAACCAGTCCTCCAGAGTCCCCTGGTGACTTTCGTTAAAATAGCCTCAAACCAGGAAACCCTTTCTAATGTTACTGAGCTGAGAAGAGCGAGTACACTGTTTCACTTTCTTAGCTGCTATTCCACCTTCCTTACAGCTAAATGTTTTGTTTTGGTTGGTTAGTTTTGGTTTCTTGCTCCTTACCAGGAAGGGCAATTTTTGCATGAGGCACAAGATCCAACAGTAGAAACTTTTAGACTTCTATGGAGTGATGGGAAATCCTCTTGAAGGATTTTTCTGGTTCATCTAAAAACCTTATTTAGGCTAAATACACAGAAGCTTACGTCTCATCTAGGCGTTGCATGTGATGTTATCTGTCACCAAGTTCCTTCTAAGAAAAGTGAGCCTCGGCTGCTCTCCCGTGAGATGTCTGTGTCTGTTCCCGTACTTGGATACGTCTTGTTTCCTTCTAATCTGTATTTCTAAGCAGTCCTCTAGGAGACAGATTTCAGTAAGTCACTACAGAGGCTCATGCATCATGAGTTGGGTAGTAGGTCACTTCCTTTTATCAAGCAAAATATGTGCAACTTGGTCAGTATAATATAGTGATAGTAACATGTAATTATGCCTTTTTGCTAGGGCCGATGAGATCCTAAACAAGAATAAAAATGGGAGACTGAAGAGATGACCCAGGAGGGGAAGAATGCTCGTTCCTCTTGCAAAGAACTTAGGTTCGGTTCCCAACACTAACTGTAACTCCGACTCCAACTCCAACGCCAAGACTCTGACCCCTCCTTCCAGCCTCCAGACATCTGCACTGGAGCTTACACACATACACACACACACACACACACACACACACACACATAAAAATGAATATTTTTTAAACGTGGAAATTGTAACTAGCCCATATAACTATCAAAGAGAGACTGACTGGTTGGAGGCAGAGAGGAAGTATCCATTCGAGACTGGCCAGGCTGATGTGACTCGGAGCCATCTTGGATGCAGGCACTAGTCTTTCCTGTACAGAATTCCTACCAGCGAAACTTACCTCAACATAGTCACAGTGTCACTGAGAATGTAAAATTTTGGAGCACCTCTTGCTTAAAGTTCCATAGAGAACGTAAGAAATAATGTATCTAGTTGTAACATAAGCAGTAGATAATTGTCTAAGGTTGCCATAAGTTAACTTTTCTATATGCAAAGACATATCCTAACGGAGGCATGAGATAGAAGAGAACTTCCTTTGGGGCTCAAGGTTAGAATCCATGACAGCAGAGGGATAGCAGGTGGCGGCGACTGGAACACCTCAAGTCACAGCTCACATCGTAAAGCTCAATCAGGAGGCCCAGAGAGCTAACTCAGAACAGCGTCTATCTTTCTAAACCTCAAAGTCCGAGTCCTAACCCCACCCCCACCCCCACCCCCACCCCCACCCCCACCCCCACCCCCACCCCCACCCCCACCCCTGACCTACTTCCTCCACCACACATCTCGCAATCCTGACCGAACAGCCACCGTCTGGGACCAAGTGTTTAGATGCCGGAGGCTCATGGCAGACACCTCATACAAACCACCATAACTTTCTCGCTGCCCAGACGCTCCCGGTAGAGGTGCAATATCAGCTGACCTTGAATCTCTTTTAGATGAGGCAAGAAGTCAAAGGGGGGGGGGGGCGGGCGGAGAGGCCAAGTGTCCACCGAAAGAGCAGGAAGCCCACAAGGGAGCCTTCGAGGCAGCACGGAGGCTGTCGGCGCACACATTCAGAGAAAGCTTCATTTCCACATCGCGTGGACTCCGTGGATCTGTGTCTCCTGGCGTGGAGAAGGCAAACGCGGCTGCAGACGTTCGGGCTGAGGACATGTTACAGCGAGGTCAGGCGTAAATGGAAACGGGCAGACGATCCGCTCCAACTGCTTCCAGTCTGGAGTTAGCGGCAGAACCCATGGAAGTCAGCGTTAGCTGGCACAGAGACGGCGCATCTTCCGTCTGTCTGGTTAGCCAAGGCACACAGAATAACCATGTTTAATTAGCCTTAGGAAACGATGACGGGAGGGTAGCCAAATGACCTGGGTTCTCAGAGATGATGTGCGTGGGCGAGCAAACGTGGCAACCGAAGTTCTCAGTCCTCAGGACGCGTGGGGCCTGGGGGAAGAGGACGGGGGACTGAAGATGAGGTCTCAGACAACGCACGACGTCACTGTCCAGTATGACTCATGGCCAGTGTGTCATGCTCTATCCAGAAATCAGCATGACTCCCGGGTTCGGAAGCTAGAGATGCCAATGGTGGGATCACAGGGGGGCGGGGGGGGGGTGTGCGAACACGTTTGAACAGTTCGGAGGAAACCCAGGCTCCCGTGAGCGGGAGATAAAGCCTCGGGGTGAGGACGAAATGGCTGGAGGAGTTCTAATGGGTCAAGAGGCACGCGATTTCGTTTTTAATTTTTGTCTATTCATTTGGCATGTGAGTGTCGGGACATATTTTGGGAGTCAATCGTCTCTTGTTGAGGCAGTTTCTTTTACTGTTTTACCATGGCAGGCCAGCACCCAGCTTCTGGGGGATTCCCCCGACCCTGCCTCCCATCTCCCTGTAGGAGTGCTGGCCTTACAGAGATGCACAGGGCTTCAGAGTAGTCAGGTTTGCCCCTGAACCACATTCCCAGACCCATTTTGTTTGTTAAAATACTTGGTGTTCTCAGGGCAGTAAGATGGTAAAGGCACTTGCTACCACGGCTGACAACCTGGGATCAATCAGGTCCCACATACATGGTGAAAAGAGTCTCTTAGTCTCTGTATCCTGTGGCACATGCATGGCTTCCCATATATTTAATATATATGCAGATATGCATGTATGTATATGCTCTCCCATATACATTTGTACATACACACACATGTATACAGTGTATATGTATGTGCATGTGTGTATATGTGTATACATATATGTTTATGTTGTATATGTTAATTACTAGCTGTTCTCTGAAGGAGTCTTTGTGAACTAAGAAGGAGGTGATTCTGCCCTCTGACTCTGGTTGTTTGGAAGGCAGGGGAGAACATTATAAATTGCTTCCTTCCCCAAAGCATGATGATAATTATGCTCTTATTTTTTTATTTATTTTTCATTTTATTTTACAGGTCTGCTTGGACTTTGGAAATGGACTTCACTTAGAGGTAAGGAACTAAGGGGGGACTTGGGGGACCCCCGCGCTCTAGTTTTCTGGTGGACAGATTTGCTATGCCTGACTAGATTGGAAATCTACACTCCCTTAAAGTTGGCCCTTCCCATTCAAACGAGCACAGAGGAACTCACGTCAAAGAACGCGCAGTACATATTTTATTTATAAATCAATCAATACCTTGCCTGCCGTGGTACTCATATTTCTTTGGTTCGGTCGCTCAGGAGGCAGATGCAGGTGGGTCTCTGGGTCAGGTGGAGGGCAACCTGGTCACCAGAGTGAGCTGGAAACCTGAACCTGGAGATCATGGAAGGTTTTCCCTGAGCCATTAACAAGGAATTAGTAAAGAATAGGACCTCTACAGCTTTATGTCATAAGTTTTAATCATCTGTTTCTTAGCATGAGGTGAGTCAGACAGAGAGAGAGAGAGAGAGAGAGAGAGAGAGAACATGAAGTTGGGAGGGTAGGAAGTGGGGAGGATCTGGGAAGAGGTGAGGGAGGGGGAAAACATTACCAATATAGTACATGAAAATCTATAATAGATAAAATGTTTTAAATTATCATCACATTATATTTAAAAAACTCATTTTTTTAAAGATGTATTTATTTTACGTATATAAGTACACTGTAGCTGTCAGACACACCAGAAGAGGGCATCGGATACCATTAGAGATGGTTGTGAGCCACCATGTGGTTGCTGGGATTTGAACTCAGGACCTCTGGAAGAGCAGTCGGTGCTCTTAACCGCTGAGCCGTCTCTCCAGCTCCATAAAAAATTCATATAGAAACAAAATGAATGACAGCGCAATACCTTAAAATAAAACCCACGCCTCCTTAGTGTAACAATATGGGTGGAAGGATGGATGACCCGGCCGGCACAGAGCTATTTCTAGGAACACAGCATGCACACAGCCTTGCCCAGAAGGCTCTAATTTATATCAGCAGTTTCTGAAGAGTAAGTCCTAAAACCCACAGGTGTGTATTTTCAACCCAAAAGCCATCACAGAGAGTGAATCTCACTATTTGTCAGCCTCGCTGTCTTAGGGTTTTTAACTGCTGCGAACAGACACCATGACCAAGACAAGTCTTATAAAGGACAGCATTTAATTGGGGCTGGCTTACAGGTTCAAAGGTTCAGTCCATCAGCATTGTACTGGCTGGTTTTATGTGTCAACTTGACACAGGCTGGAGTTATCACAGAGAAAGGAGCTTCAGTTGGGGAAGTGCCTCCATGAGATCCAGCTGTGGGGCATTTTCTCAATTAGTGATCAAGGGAGAAGGGCCCCTTGTGGGTGGTACCATCCCTGGGCTGGTATTCTTGGGTTCTATAAGAGAGCAAGCTGAGCAAGCCAGGGGAAGCAAGCCAGTGAGGAACATCCCTCCATGGCCTCTGCATCAGCTCCTGCTTCCTGACCTGCTTGAGTTCCAGTCCTGACTTTCTTTAGTGAGGAACAGCAGTGTGGAAGTGTAAGCTGAATAAACCCTTTCCTCCACAACTTCCTTCTTGGTCATGATGTTTGTGCAGGAGTAGAAACCCTGACGAAGACAAGCATCAAGATGGGAACATGGCAGCATCTAGGCAGGCATGGTGCAGGCAGAGCTGAGAGTTCTACCTCTTCCTCTGAAGGCTGCTAGTGGAGGACTGACTTCCGCAGCTAGGAAGAGGGTCTTAAAGCCCACACCCACAGTTCCACACCTACTCCAAAAAGGTCACACCTTCTGATAGTGCCACTTCCTGGGCTGAGCATACACGAACCTTAACACTCCCTCCCTTTGGAAGTCTTTGGAGGGCAATCCCTGCCACATTAGCAGCTGGGAGGCCATTTTTCATGTGCTTGTGGAGTTTAGTAGAACACATACATTTCTTTTGTAAAAGTGAAACTTAAAAATCTTTGACAAGTGGGAGGTTGAAAAGATGGCTCGGTGGTTCAGAGCACTGGCTGCTCTTCCAGAGGACCCGGGTTCAGGTTCCAGAACCCACACAGCAGCTCACAACTGTTTGTAACTCCAGCTCCAGGAGATCTGACACTCTCCTAGTAACGGATATAAAGTAAAAATTGGATAATTTTTATAAGTCTCAAAATGTATCTTGTTTTATGCTACTTTGTTTTTAATCGGGTTTATTTTAACTAATGCCTTCATGTGTGCACTATGTTTAAGCTTAGGAAGTTACAGAGTGTCTCTCCAAAGCTTTGGGGTCTGTGGTAACTGCAGGTGATTCTGTTAACAGGTCTTCAGCACAAGAAGTGAGGGCAAAGGGCTCCCTGCCCGAACTCACTTGGTTCGTCAGAAAAGGGCCTGGATCACCGCCCCGGTGGCTCTTCGGGAGGGAGAAGATCTTTCCAGAAAGAACCCGATTGCCAAGGTACCAACTAGAGAGGAACATGGGGTGTGTGTGTGTGTGTGTGTGTGTGTGTGTGTGTGTGTGTAAGGCTGTGGTGTATGAAAATTACTAAGTCCATTTACTAATATAAGGAGAATCGGGTGATGAACGTAACAGGCTTTAAAATACTCTGGATGTGTTTGAAAATGACTGGAACTTATCTTTTAACAGAAAATACAGAAGACACGGCATCCATAATATATGATTTTAGGATTTGATTCAGCTACAACTTGAGGAATCTGATATTAGGTCAATTTTTTTTTTCTTTTTGGTTTTTTGAGACAGGGTTTCTCTGTAGACCAGGCTGGCCTCGAACTCAGAAATCCGCCTGCCTCTGCCTCCCAAGTGCTGGAATTAAAGGCGTGCGCCACCACTGCCCAGGGGTCAAACTTAAGTCTAATTTAAAAAAAAAAAAAAAATCCTTAAATATTCAAAAGAGGGTTATATCATTAAAAACAAGCAGACAGGTCTGAGGAAGTGTGACTATAATATATATCCTTTTTGCTTGGGACAGCCCTGTCTGCCTGTCTTAGAGAACTCGTGATTCACGGCTCTCCTTTTCCCCCAAGAGAACTCCAACTTTCAAATAAAGCTCATGGCAATACTAGCTAGGAGAACTCCAAATCCTAAAGCGAGGTTCTCTGTACAAACCTGGATCAGCACCCCTCCTCCTGTTGGTCTACTTAAAGCTGTAATTCATATTCTCCCCAGTTCTGTGACTAGCAGCTGTAATTCCATCTAGGTCGGTGGCGTGGGACTCTTAAATAACCTTTCACGGGCGTGGCCTAAGACCATCGGAAAACAGATATTTACAGATGATTTAAAACAGTAACAAGATTACAGTTGGGAATTAGCAGTGAAGTGATTTTATGGTTGGGGGAGGGGGGGTCACCACCACGTGAGGAACTGGGTCACAACGTTAGGGAGGTTGAGAGAGCAGGCCGACGTTTTCTTCCTTCCTTCCCACTGTGTTTACTTATTATTTTCACATTGGTTTGCTGGGGAAGCTTCACACGCGTATGGAGGTCAGAGAACATGTGTGAGAGTGTCTCTCCCTCTGCCGCGTGTGTTCCGGGGACTGGACTCAGGTCACCTTCAGGCTTGGCGCCAGCGCCTTTCCCCACGGAGCCGTCCTGCCGGACATCCTTTATGTTTGGACAGCTTTATGCATATTTGTAACGTTTCTCATTTCCCTCCCCACCACCCTTGGCTCCCCCTCCCTTTTCCTTTCTCCCTACCTCATCCCCAGTGACTACACTGTTAGAAGAAGACACCATCTCCTCCGGCATCCAGAAACAGTGCTGAGCTCCTCAAGGAGTATGGAACTTGTGGGCCTTGTCCCTATCCACAGTGGAAAGTTGGAGGGCCCCATATAGGTTTCAAGTAAAAGAACACAAACAAACAAACAAACAAAAGCCCGAAATACAGCACAAACCATCCACGCCTCTCCAGTCCCCACGCCCAAGTCCCTGTCATCTCTAGCTCTCTCCTGTCTTTCTGACTTCACTCTTGCCAAGTCCTCACTCACACGAAGCCCTTTCTCTGCAACCAGCAAGAGCAAATTTCTGAAAAGACGAACCGCCCCCCAACACGGTCCGTGGGAGCTCACAGGACTGCTGGCCTTGGCCTCTCTCTGTCCTGGATCCCCACCCCTTATTTCGCTGCAGCCTCTGGACTGGGCGTGGTTCACTCTGTTCACTCCCCGCTGCCTTCTACCTTGGGCCCTCGCTGTCCCCTCCCCCTGGAGTCCGTTCCCCACGGGGGATTTTGGTGCATGACAGTGTGGAAGGGTAAGCGGAATAAACCCTTTCCTCCCAAACTTGCTCCTTGGTCATGATGTTTGCGCAGGAATAGAAACCCTGACTAAGGCACCTACCCCCATCCCACTACATAAAATACACCTTTAAAAATACTGCTGTGTAAAGTTACACAGAAGGCAAAATATCTCAGGAAATTATCCCACTTTCCAAACTCGCCCCCTAAAGGTAATACCCTCAAAGCAGATGCCCCCGGTGCATGCTGGGAAACCATGGGAAGAATGTGTCATCAATCCAGAGGTTTCAGGATGGACAGCTGGATAGACAGGTAGAGACCGACGTCTTCAGTGGTGTGTGACGACAGATGACAGAGATTGAAAAGCCTGGGGAGGTACAGGGAAATGCAATTCATGCAAACATAGGTAGGAATAAGAAGATGACTTGTGGAAATAAAAAAAAGGCTGGCTGAAGGGGACCCAGCAGTTAGAAGCAACATTGATTTGCTCAAGTATTTATTCCATGCAGAGAAAGTGCCTGGTTGTATTCGCCTTATCTGTTCATATCAGTCCCTGTTCATATTTTCCAGGTAGTTGGGTCAATTTATAAAAGTTATTTTCGATTCTTAAGTTTTTACTGTATATTTAAAATTTGAAATATACTCTCAGCTCTTGAGAGATAAATGCAGGAGGATCAGGAGTTTAGGTCATCCTCGGCTACATAGCAGGTTGGAGGCTAGCCTGAGCTATGTGAAATCCTAAAACCTACTTTCCGTGAGTGTAGCTCAGTAAGAACTCTCCCTAGCAAGCATTAGTCCCGGGTTTCTACCCTAATACACCAAAGAAAGAAGAAAAGAAATCCACTTCCCCTCCAAGACGTAGCCCAACTGTATCTTAATTCCACAATAGTCCTAAAAGGTGAACACTGTCCTGTTCTCCCATTTCACAGATAGGAAAACTGAGCCCCCCCCCCAGTGGAGGAGGATGCACTTAATCCTGCTGCAACTTGATGTCCAAGGGCTGGGTGGTAGCCAGGGGGTGCTTGTCCTTGAGGAGAAGGGAATGGGGCTATGTGGGTAGAGATTTGAGAGTGTGGGACTGGGAGGAAATGAGGGAGGAGGGGGCTGTGACTGAGATATAAATAAATAAGAATAAATAAGAAAAGACAAAGAAAGCTGAGGCGGAGGAAGGCTGAGCAGCCAGCCAGTGTAGCACCCTAGGGTGTTCTGAGGCAGGATTAGAACCTGGCTCCGTGACACCAAGCCACCTGCCCCCTGTCCATACACAAGTCCTTCAAAGGACATTGTCATTAAGTGCTTTCATATAAATTATAAAGGTTTTAACTTGAGGCATTTTTCTGTTCTTTTCATGTTAGATACACTCTGACCTTGCAGAAGAAAGAGGGATTAAGATCACCTACAAATACACCGGGAAGGGGATCACAGAGCCACCTTTCGGCATATTCGTCTTCGACAGAAACACGGGCGAACTGAACATCACCAGCATTCTCGACCGGGAAGAAACACCATATTTTCTGGTAAGAAGGAACAATTGTCTCTCTATCTGCAGTTCTTCTCTGGTGATAATTATGATTTGGTTTATGGTTATGAAATACCATTTTCCAATTACATTGGGGTTGATTTATGGTAGCAAATCTGTTAATGTGCACGTTGCAACTTAGCTCACAGGCTATGCCTTGGACTCCAGAGGAAACAACTTAGAGAAGCCCTTGGACCTCCGCATCAAAGTTCTGGATATCAATGACAACGAGCCCGTGTTCACCCAGGAGGTCTTTGTTGGGTCCATTGAGGAACTGAGTGCGGCACGTAAGAGTGTATTTCTTCTTTTAGTTCTGGGTGTCGGCGTGTGTGCGCTTGTCCGTGTGTGCACCACTGGTATCCAGGTACAGCTGGGGCCGGAAGAGGGCAAGTCAGGTGCCCTGGAGCTAGTTACAGTCCCCTGTAAGCCACCACCTGATCCATGGATGCCAGAAACCAATCCCGATTCCCCTGCAAAAGCAGCCAGTGCTCTTAACCACTAAGCCATCTCTCCAAACCAAAATACGTTTCTTTTCTTTTCCTTTCTTCTCTTTTTTTGGATCAGGAGAGGGGATATACAACCAGATTATTTATTCCTCATATACGGAAATACAAAATTCTATCTTTTAGTAAAAGCTGAGTATTACTCACCGGAAGTGTGGTAATAATGAACCCCTTACTCCAGGCTTGGATGGCTTTTATTACTGTAAATTTATAAGGCCTTAAAAATCGTTATCTTTCAGAGAAGATGGCAGACTGGCACACTGTTGTGTTATGGCCTCCACAGCGACTATTCGAGCCTGCTCTATAGGGGGAAGTTGGCTGTAGACACTATGCAAAGTGGACAGGACCGTGTGCTAGCAAAACCTTGTGAGCAGAGACCAGCAGCCTCCTGCTTTGAGGCTACGGTGCGGTGCCGCTGACCTCTGATTTATATTATTTTTTACTGTCTGCTGACAACATTGTTCGACTCGGTACTCTAAGACCCAAAAGAGAGATTTCTCTTCGATCATAATAAAAAAGAATTGTTGTACTTCTCCTAATTTGTTTACATCCAGGGGCATGAATGGTTCTCAGTCTTGGCTACATGATCTAGTGTGGCCCTGATATAGCGATTTTTCCATTTATTTCCATTTTTATGTTTTTTTTCCTGCTATTTTCGTACACGGAAGCCAAAGAACAGTCTGTAAGGTTCAGTTCTCTTGCCCCATCGTGTGGTCCCAAGGATCGATCCCAGTTCAGCAGACGTGGCAACAAGAGCCTTCACCCCCTGACATCTCCTTTTTGGTAGTGGTGTAGTGACATTCTGATCAGAACCTCAGATCCTTGCAGGGAACAGCTGAGAGAATAAACAAAACAGGAGCCTGTTTGTAAGCGTCCTTAACCTCCGACACCTTCGTTCCTGACGGCAGATACGCTTGTGATGAAAATCACCGCAACGGATGCAGACGATCCGGAGACCCTGAATGCTAAAGTCTCCTACAGAATTGTCTCTCAGGAGCCTGCAAATAGTCCTGTGTTCTACCTGAATAAAGACACGGGGGAGATCTATACGACCAGTTTTACTTTGGACAGAGAGGTAAGTTAATGTCACCCTCTTGTCTTAACCCTCTCTAGTTTGTCCACTCCCTCCGTTTTTATGTTCCGATTTTAATTTGCTCTGTATGCCCCACTCTTGGGATAGATAACTCTAAGAATTATTCTGTCGGGAGGTGATGCCCAGTGTGGCAGTGACTAGCGTTGTATGCTTTTCGAGCTCTTGGACCATGAGCAGTCCAAATGGAGATAGATGTTCTGTGCTCATACTGACACGGGATGAGCACTAGATTGGGAAAACTTGGCACGAAGACTACAATTTTGCCATATGCCTCAGACATGGAGCACAGCCTAGCCACTGGAAGACAGAAGCAGGAAACTCCCAACAGGCTCAAGGCCAGCCTGTCCTTTGTAGGCTGTTCCTGGTTATCGTTAGCTTCGTAATGAAACTCAGTTTCAGAATAAATGCCTAGCACAGTAGCACAGGCTGTTAATCCCAGCACTCTGGAGGCAGAGGCTGTTGGATCTCCGTGAGTCTGAGGGCAGCCTGACCTCCATATTAGGAGTTCCGGGCCAGCCAGGGCTACATAGTGAGACTTAAGTCTCAAAAAAAAAAAACGAAAAGGAGAGTTAAAAAGTTCATAATAGAGAAAAGTCTTGTTTTAAATCTTTAAAACATAATAAAAATATTGAGAATTTGAGTAGTTTCCTAGAAAGATTATTCTCTCAAACATTTTATTTTGATTTCAATTTTTTTTTTTTACCTTTATGTATATTGGTGTTTTGCTTGCATATGTGTCTGGCACCACATACACACCCAGTGCCTGCAGAGCTCGGGAGAGGATGTCAGAGCCCCTGAGACAGCAGTTACGAGACAGCTGGGATCTGTTCTGTGGGTGCTGGAGACCGAACCTGGGTCCTCTGAGAAACCTGTCAATACTACTAACCATTGAGCCGTCTCCTCAATCCCTAATTCTAATGTTTTAATCAAAGGGGAAATTGATAATCTTTAAGAGCCACTTGCTTTCTGTAGCATAGAAAGTTAAAGTGTTGGCGATCCTGAGGACACTGTGGTGATATTATCAGATGTCAATCTTAAGCAGGTGTGCTGGGTCCTGTTTCAGAACGAGCTGCTCCCATGGGAAGGACCTGGGCCAACATGCCTTGATGCCTCTGTGCAATTTAAGAATCTGGCCAATGAGTCCTAACTTCCGTGGCAGGCTCTTTTGCATAAAAGTGGAGTGGGGAAAGTATTCCTTTGAGCAAGTTGCCGCCTCTGAAGGGTGGCCCTCGAGCTGATACCACAGCTGACACTTATCGGGTACTTACCTGGAGTATCTTATAAACAGGATAATCCACATCGAAACCCTGTTAGGCAAACCCAGCTTCTTTCTGTCTTACACTTAAGGAAACAGGCTTGAAAGGATTAAGCAACTGTCCTTCCTTCTTCCTCCTCCTCCAGAAAAGGGAACACTATCTTTGGTTCGAGATTTTTTTTTTTTTTTAAGTGCTTTGAGTGGCATTTTTGACATCTCAGGACATCTGTTAGACATGTTTCTAGTCTGGTCCCCCCCCCCTCCACCAAGTCTTCTTGACTTAGTGTTTAACTTGGATGAAAAGTATAAGAGCAAAACAGAAGCAACCAGTCACCTCCAGGGCAGAGCAAACTTCAGCGTGGGCAGTCCGCCTCTGTTAGAACTCACCTCCTAAGACTATCCCCGGTGACCCACGGTTGAGGGCTATCAATTTCCCCGTGCTTTCTCTTCCCCTCAGCATATAAATATAAATAGCATCTCCACACGTAGTCGATGACCACAGAAGTTACTTAGGAATGAACTAGACTGCAGCCCCTTTCCTAAAAGTGACCCAAAGCCAGAACCGCATCTTCGGGAGCTGTTCATGTGTCCCTCAGATGGGTCTTCATTTTTTTCTCGTTCTTCAGGAGTACAGCAGCTATTCCTTGACGGTGGAAGCAAGAGATGGGAACGGGCAGATAACGGATAAACCCGTGCAACAAGCCCAGGTTCAGATCCGCATCCTGGACGTCAACGACAATATCCCTGTGGTGGAAAGTGAAATGGTAACTCCGTGTTACAGCAGGCTTGCCGCTCCTTGGGTCGCAGCTAGAAATACAGTGTTGCGTCAGTAAAAAGCTGTGTCTGTGTTCCGCAGTATGAGGGGACAGTGGAAGAAAACCAGGTCAACGTGGAAGTCATGCGGATCAAAGTGACGGATGCGGATGAAGTGGGCTCCGATAACTGGCTCGCGAACTTTACGTTTGCCTCGGGGAACGAAGGGGGCTATTTCCACATCGAGACTGACACACAGACTAACGAAGGGATTGTGACCCTTGTCAAGGTGAGATGCGAGTGAACACCACCAGGGTGGGGCTGTGGCTACAGGGGAGACTAGCATGCTCAGAATCAGGAACAGCCTTCCTGGTACAAGCCGTATAGACAGAAGCAGTCACACTACGGTTCAGAGCCGGATCGGGAACTCAGATCCCAGGCACACGGCGTTGCATTGCACACTTCCAGGCAGCGTGAGTTTGACGGGCCGGGGCTCAGTTACTTGCCTTTCAGGGAAAAATTGTAAGGGCTGCAGCTTAAAAGAAAGTAAGCTGCTCTCCCGTGCTCCCTGGTTACCGGTGCAGGCAGAATTGGACTAAGCAGTCGTACTGCACCTGTGAAATCCAGGAGATAGCTCAGTGGTCGATGGCTTGCTTAGCATGTGTAAGGCCCTGGGTTCAATCCCCAGTACCAAATAAGTTAAAACTTGGTTGGATGTAGTGACTTGTACATAGAATCCCAGCCCTGAAGGGAGGACTGTTGAAAGTTCAAGGGCAACCTAGGCTACATTGTAAGTTCCAGGCCAGCCTGGGTTATAAACTGAGACCCTGTCTTAGAAAGGAAGAGAGAAAGAAAGAAAAGAAAGAAAGAAAGAAAGAAAGAAAGAAAGAAAGAAAGAAAGAAAGAGAGAGAAAGAAAAAGAAAGAGAGAGAGAAAGAGAGAGAGAGAAAGAGAGAGAAAGAAAATATGGATACATTCTGCTCTCAAAACCTCCACAGAACTTTTTAAACAAAAATCCTAAACCAGCTTTGTCTATGTAACAGAATGAGAAATAACATTAACATATTGTAATTGGCTATTAGACTTCCCTGGTTTTAAAATAAAAAGCAACAGCTTTTAAATACTATTTCATTAAGCTGCAGATAAAAATTAACTGCAGACTTGTGTCTCTCAACATAAGTGTGTGTTTACTCATGTGAATATATATCATAGAGTATATAGGGCATATATAATGTATATACCAGGTAAATCTAAAAGTATATGTGGGATGAATGTGTAAATAGGGAAAAAACTAACTTGGGGTTTCAGCCCTCTTAATAATAAACCATGATATGCATTTAAAAACATCAACCCATGTTTTTAAATGACAGACGTAAATGGCAGACAGTAGAATCATCTACAAAGAGGGATGCAGTTACTTGTACCAAGAGAGATGTAGATGAAAAAGCCTAAAGCCAGCTGCAGATGACAGAGACAGCACTCAGTAGGCACACTGTCACCTGGCATGCACGACTCTGGTCATGTGGTCAGTGCTGCCAGCACCAGACAGCAGTGGTGAGACCCGGAGAGTCAGGAGTTGAAGGTGGTCCTTGGCTACATAGTCAGTGAGAAGCTAGCCTGGGCTACATGCGATTCTGTCTCAAAGACCAAAATGTTTTCAGTAAAATTATTATTATGGAAAAGCAACCGATGGAGAAAATTGCAAATGTGATGTCTTGGATATTGTAGGGAACCTTGGAGTCGGCTCAAGACACCCCAAGTTCAAGTTCTCGGCACAAAGATGTGTTTGCTTCAGAGAGACAAAGGTCAGGGAATAAGAAACAAGGACAGGAACCAGGACTAGGGAGAAGAGGAAGGAACAAGGGAGAGAGGGCGGGATATTTGCCACAGGAGACAAAGGACTCCCTCTGGACAGAGAGGAGACACATGGCCCATAGGCAAAAGTCGGCTTATAGAGGTAAAAGGGGAAATCCCGTGTTAGGATTTTCATTTTAGCCCCCACCTTAGGTGTTTAATTTTAATTGGACATGTTAATTAACTGAGCCAAAGCGGGGTTTTGGTTACTGGACTTCAATATTTTGATAGCTGGACCTCAGTAGTCAGCATCAGGAGGAGGAAGTGGAAATTTCCAAGTAAAGGAAGAGACCTTGGGGACTGGTGTCTGGCTCAGACAGAGAGGGACCGAGGTGCACATTTTACATATCAAAGCAGACCTGGCCTCCAAGATCTCCCAGCATCCCTCAGTCCCTATCTGACTTAGCCTGTCCTCAACCTTGAACTTTCCAGCCCTGTGGCTGGGCTTTCTTTCCACCAGAGGCCCCTCCCTACAAGATACAGATATTTTAGCCTCTTGCAAGTGACCCTCCTCCTCCTCCTCCTCCTCTTCCTCCTCCTCCATCATCTTCATCACCGTCGTCATCATCTTCATCGCCGTCGTCATCTTCTTCATCGCCATCGTCTTCTTCTTCATCATCATCACCATCATTATTATCTCCTCCTCCTCCTCCTTCTTCTCTTCCTCCTCCTACTCCTCATCTTCTTGGGCTTACTTTCTCTCTCCCTCCCCACACCATGGCAGCTCCTCATGGCTTGCTTAGTCTGCTTTCTTATAGAACCCAGGACCAGCAGCCCAGGACTGGCACCGCCCACCGTGGGCTGGGCCTCTCCCATCAATCACTAATTAAGAAAGGCTCTCCAGGCTTTCCATAGCCCAGCCTTATGGAGGCATTTTCTTAATTGAGGCTCCCTCTCCTCTCAGATGACTTTAGCTTGTATCAGGTTGACCCAAGCTCTCCAGCCCAGACACCATGTACTCCATAGCCTCATCTATCAAAAACAAACTCTTGGAATATGTTACCGGATATTAATTTGCATCAAACGCCCATTAATTTCTCCTTTGGGGGGAAAAAATCACTTGTGCTTGTTAAAAATAAATATGCTTCTGAAAATAACTGTGACCTTTACCAAAATAAACCGAAAGTGCCTGGTTGATGGGCACGGTGGCTCAGACCATCTAAGGCAGCATGTAAGGAGGAGGGGCGGGAGGATAATGCAATGTTCAAGGGCAGAGCTGTGTGCGAAGTGGGTTCCAGGCCAAGGGAGAGCTTCACGGTTTTGTCCCCAAAATAGTAATAACTGTAAGGGCCAGAGGCGGTCAGCGACTCAAGGGAAGTGTTTCTTTGCACATGTGAACTCACAGATGACGACTGCATGTGCAAAGCCTGTACACACTGAGGCCAAGCAAGTTCCCAACATGTTGGAGGGGGGTGTTAGGGGGGAGCGGAGGTTGGTGCAAAGTCCCACCCCTCACTGAGGAGCTGAGGCCTTTGATGACTGCTGGAAGAGTCTTTTTTTTCTTTAATGGTGTGACACCTGGTATATTGATCAGGTCTCATGGCCTCATGGCCAAGAATAGCCGAACAGCAAAAACTGGGCACTCTGGGTTGAGAGGAGAGAGAAAGAGCAGAGTCGAGTGAGAGAGAAAGCGGGAAAGCGGGCATGTGTCTGGGAGGAGTTGTGAGATGGGGTTGAAGTTGGCCAAAATAGATCGAGTAAAATTCTCAAAGAATTATAATAATAATAATAATAATAATAATAATAATAATGAAACTCATAAACACCCTTCATGTTTGTGAATTTTCAAATTAACAGGATTTCAGTGTAGAAGTGGACTGCTCAGTGCATCTGTGTCTCCCTGAGTTCTTATTTAAATTTGTGTGTCTGTCTGTGTCTATGTCTTGTGTGTGTCTATGTCTTGTGTGTGTCTATCCGTCTGTGTGTCTATGCTTTGTGTGTGTCTGTCTCTGTGTCTGTGTGTCTATGTCTTGTGTGTGTCTATCCATCTGTGTGTCTATGCTTTGTGTGTGTCTGTCTCTGTGTCTGTGTGTCTATGTTTTGTGTGTGTGTGTGTGTGTGTCTATCTGTATGTCTATGGTGTGTGTGTGTGTGTGTGTGTGTGTGTCTCTGTCTATCTGTATGTCTATGGTGTGTGTGTGTGTGTGTGTGTGTGTGTGTCTCTGTCTATCTGTATGTCTATGGTGTGTGTGTGTCTGTCTGTCTGTCTGTCTATCTGTATGTCTATGTTGTGTGTGTGTGTGTGTCTCTGTCTATCTGTATGTCTATGGTGTGTGTGTGTGTGTGTGTGTGTGTGTGTGTGTGTGTGTGCTTATGTGCTCTGGCTCCCTGAATTAACTCTGGCTTTGTCTCTCTAGGAGGTGGACTATGAAGAAATGAAGAAGCTGGACTTGAGCGTCATTGTCACTAACAAAGCCGCTTTCCACAAGTCCATCAGGAGCAAGTACAAGGCCACGCCCATTCCCATCACTGTCAAGGTCAAGAACGTGGTGGAAGGCATTAATTTCAAGAGCAGCGTCGTCTCTTTCCGAGCCAGCGAGGCAATGGATAGAACCAGCCTCAGCCAGTCGATTGGAAAATTTCAAGTTTTTGATGAAGACACTGGACAAGCAGCCAAAGTAACGTAAGACATGGTTGTGAGTGTACTTCTGGGTTTTAGTTACCTTACGTGCCTGTTTTCCGAAATGCCTGTTTTCAAAACTCAGAACGAAAATTAAGCTGCTCGTCCCTTCATGCCCCTGATTACTTTCCAAAGGTCTGAGAAATCAGTTCCTCAAAATTGAGCTTGTCATTGAAGGGAGGAGGGAGGACGAGGGTATCCATTCTAATAGCCGCCCCTCAGACCCTCAGACTCTCAGACCCTCTGACCCTCAGTCCCTCCCTGTGTGGAGGTAGAGGCTGGGCTGGTCACCTCTGAGTCAGCTCTAGTAAAGAAGATTGAAAACCATCAGAGAAAATAACTGTAAAATTTCCCTATTTCCAGCATACTAGGGGGTGAGGAAGTAGCAGATAAGATAAACATACTAAGGATGCTGGCACCTGCTCATAATCCAGTACTGTGGAGGCTGAGACAGGGGAATTCTGAGGTCCTAACCAACTTGAGCTATACAGTGAGGCCCTGTCTCAAACAAATGAATGAAGAGATTCAATTCACAAGGCCACCTTACAAACACATTTTTTAACATCGTTTCACATGTTCCAATACCGGAGAAGTCATTTTATGTACAAACATATGTTGTATGTTTTACATCTCTATTTACGGCAACTTTATTTCGTTCGAGAAGGGGTGAGCTTTGTTTGTGTGTGCACTTGGCTGTATGCCTGTGCACCGCATGAATTCATAAGCCCACGGAGATCAGAAGAGAGTGCAGAACTCTCTGAACCGAGAGTTACAGGCAGCTGTTAGCCATCCTCTGGGTACTGGGAACCCAAGCCAGCCTCTCTCCTAGATCACCGAGCACTCTTAACCACTGAGCCATCTCTTCGGCCCCTGTGACCTCGGCTGTGAATTGATCACAGTGGCCATTACTTGAAAGATTCGTTGAGAACTGAGTGGCTGTTGTGTCCAGTCTATAGTGACAGTGTACACTGGCCTACTTCAAAATTTTCAAGGTGAACCTCTTGTCTTAGCTCTAGGCTCTCTCTATGGGAAGAACCATAAGCACAGCTGCTGTTTATGTAGTTACTTGGATTGACTTATTTGGCTGCTGAGACACATAGCTTTGGGGGACTTTCTGTTCAGTGACAAAGATGTTCTCTTGCTCATCTGTCCTGATGCCTGCGTCCCCGGGTGCCGGCGCTCCACAAAGCACCTCGTCTAAAACTAGGGTCCACTGTGGCGGAAAGGAAAAGCCAGAGAAAGCTCCCCCAACTGTCTGTTCCCCTTTCTGTCTAAGTCCCTATTAGTGGAATCTATCAGCCATGGAAGAGATAACACTTTCTCAATTTAATATCAATAAGCATTGTCTTAGTCAGGGTTTCTATTCCTGCACAAACATCATGACCAAGAAGCAAGTTGGGGAGGAAAGGGTTTATTCAGCTTACACTTACACACAGCTCTGTTCATCACTAAAAGAAGTCAGGACTGGAACTCAAGCAGGTCAGGAAGCAGGAGCTGATGTTTCTTACTGGCTTGCTTCCCCTGGCTTGCTCAGCCTGCTCTCTCATAGAACCCAAGACTACCAGCCCAGAGATGGTACCACCCACAAGGGGCCCTCCCCCCTTGATCACTAATTGAGAAAATGCCCCCACAGCTGGATCTCATGGAGGCACTTCCCCAACTGAAGCTCCTTTCTCTGTGATAACTCCAGCCTGTGTCAAGTTGACACATAGAACCAGCCAGTACAGGCATCTTCCACTGTCACCTGAAAGCTTCTAGTGACCATCTTTACTGATGCTACCTGGGGGCGGGGGGGGGCAAGCTGCTCTTCCCAAGTGGGTGGTTTCTCTACTTTTGGCCTCCATGGCTCTCTTCCCTGACAGGGTAACCCCTAACTGCGTCCCCAGATGGGCCATTCTATGCGATTTCTCTCTGCACTCACTGAGAAGCTTGTATGTTCTAATATCAACCTCATTGAAAATGGCTTCCTGACATTTTTTTTTTTTTAATCTTGCCGTTATTTTTATCAGGGCCTATGACTATCATCAAAATGGCATGTGTTCTTTGATGAAGAAGCTGTTTCTCAGAACAGTCTTAAATAGCATGCAATGATAGAATGTCAGAAAGGGAGCACCCTGACCCTGGCATGTTCGTAGTTTCTGGGAGGCACGGCTAAGTTAGAGCATTTAACTCGTGAAGTCTCCGTAAGGACAGGAAGGGCCGGAGCGATGGCTCAGCCCGTGAGGGCACTGCGGCTTTGGTAGAGCACCTGAACCAACCCTGTGTGCCTCAATCACCTGTGGCTCCAGCTTCAGAGGTTCTGGCAGCCTCTTCTAGCCTCTGAGGGTGCCTGCACATATCCACACACGCGCACGCAATTTAATATTAAAATAAGATCCTTTTTTAAAAACTTAAAAGGATAGCAAAAGAACCCTATCTTTAATTTTGTCATAGTGCAGTGTTGTGCTGATTGTAACATATGAATATTCGGGGCACCACGTGAGCTGTTATCAGGCCTAAATGCAGAGTTCCACCGTAGATTAATGGCAAAGCTCTTTGAGTGACGTCACCTAACGCATTCCACTGTGACATGTAGATTCACTGCTTAGATGGCCTTATTACGTAACAGCTGTGAAAACGGGAAAATAGGGCGGGCAAGCAATGCCTACTTTAAAATCCCCGACAGGATATTCCAAAGGATTTGTGCAAATCCAAACGCGTTGCTGTTTGCTTTTTATAAATTTGTTTTTACAGTGTTAAGTATTGTTTGTTTATTAGGACAGTATCGTTAGGGGCTGGAGAGATGGCTCAGCGGTTAAGAGCACTGACTGCTCTTCCAGAGGTCCTGAGTTCAATTCCCAGCAACCGCATGGTGACTCACAACCATCCGTAATGGGATCTGATGCCCTCTTCTGGTGTGTCTGAAACAGCTATGGTGTATTCATAGACATTAAATAAATGAATAAATCTTTAAAAAAAAAAAAAAAAGACAGTATCATTAGCCAAGGCTAGACTTGTACTCACTGTGTAGCCAAGGCTAGCCTTGAACTCCTGGTCCTTCTACTTTCACCTCCCTCTGTAATTATTTACCAGAGACAATAATAAGAGACATTAAAATGCACTTCACATACATAAGTGGATTATCTCCAAATAGTGTACATAAATATTACTGTAAATTAATCACCCATTTCTGTGTGATTAAATAGCTACTTAGTAGAAAATAAATTATTGATTTGATTGGCTGAACCAAGAGACTCATGTGTTTGGTTTGTGTTTGTATTTTCTGTGTTAAACTCAAGAATACTCACTGTATATAATTCTGAAAACCTAATAAGAGCATATTCTCTCTGCTTTTCACATTGATTTTCCTTGCTTTCAGAGGAAAAAAAAATCCAGGAGTGCAATGATTTCACTTTTAATCAATTCTACTCAAAAGTCATCATTCCTAACACTCCACAATACTTCAAGATGTTTAGTCCCTTCCATTTAAGTCAACCACTAGTTTTTAAGTTACTTTTACATACCGACAATATCTCAATAGACTACAGAGCATAAGCCTGCCCCGTCTGCCTTGTGACATTCAAACCCAGTGTGTGTAACAAGGCCATATGTACTGGCATAAAGTTGAGCTTGAAAGAGGTACGGATGTTAGCTCCAGTGTATCCAGAATTAGAAATGAGTCTGGTGTTTTGTAACAGATACATGGTGGTGCAAGACGCGGACAACTGGGTCTCTGTGGACTCCGCCACTTCAGAGATCAAGCTTCTAAAGATTCCTGACTTTGAATCTAGATATGTCCAAAATGGTACCTACACTGTAAAGGTTCTGGCTATATCCAAAGGTAAGTCTCGTCAGTGGGTAAGCCATTAAGTGCACATTTTTGCTTATTTCGTAATTTGGCACTGATAGGAACCTGAGAGCCGGCTGTGGGAGGCATCCTCAGAGCTTGGCACCTGCTCCTTATCTGGTACTGCATCTGGGTCCATGCTCAGAGAGACACTCAGAAGTCTGAACTCTCTCCTGCTTGGTTTCAAGAGTATCCTCAAAAAACCATCACCGGCACCGTCGTCATCTCTGTTGAAGACGTCAATGACAATTGTCCCGTACTGGTGGACTCAGTGCGCAGCGTCTGTGAGGACGAGCCATACGTGAACGTCACTGCCGAGGATTTGGACGGACCCCGGAACAGTGGGCCGTTTAGCTTCTCCATCATTGACCAGCCTTCTGGAACTGCACAGCAGTGGAAAATAACGCACAGAGAAAGTAAGTTCGTCAACATCTGAACAGTGAGTGTGATGGGTAACGAAGAGTTTATGACATAGGCTGATGCGTCTCTCAAACTTTATTCCCAGTATAACTTTCAGTGTCTTTTTAGGCCAGGCATAGTGGCATGCTGTGAAAGAATCCATCCTGGGAGGCAGAACAGTGAGTGGGCCCTCCATGAGTTCTTGTGAGTTCAAGGCCAGAGTAGTCTCAGGAGTTCCAGCCCCGCCAGAGCTCCACAGTGAGATCCTGTGTCAAAAACAGTAGTCACAATGATAATGTAGACCATGTGTCTTCTCTCAAATTATACTTCAGTGCATCCCCAATGAACTCTTTAAGGGGGAAATAAAATGAGGGTCTGAATTCTAACCCTAAAGTAGTACCTTAGCTCCTCGTGTAGATCTGTGGAAAGTTAAGATGGTCTAGCTAGTCTTAAAGGGGGTTGAGTTTTCTCCAAGTATCCCTGCAAGTGCTTCTGTCTTAACATGCTGAAGAAACTTCAGCCTTGCTGTGTACAGCAGTTACATGCTTGTGAAGTGCGTTCATAACAATCCTGTTTAAAATCACATTTATTGAGCATGTACTGTGTGCCACGCCCTCTGTGTATACTATCTCATTTAATCCTTGCCCAGTTACATTATTTCCTGATGGTGGACTAGGACACTGTCTTAGTTAGGGTTCCACTGCTGTGAACAGACACCATGACCAATGCAAGTTTTATAAAAGACAATATTTAATTGGGGCTGGCTTACAGGCTCAGAGGTTCAGTCCATTGTCATCAAGGCAGAAACATGGCAGCATCCAGGCAGGCATGGTGCAGGAGGAGCTGGGAGTTCTCTCTCTTCATCTGAAGGCGGCTAGTGGAAGACTGACTTCCAGGCAGCCAGGGGGAGGGTCTTAAGCCCACAGCGACACACCTACTCCAACAAGGCCACACCTCCTAATAGGTTCACTTCCTGGGCCAATCATATACAAACCATCACATTCCACTCCCTGGCCCCCATAGGCTTGTTCAAACATGAGTCTATGGGGGCCATACTGAAACAGCATAATGCAAAATACATTTAGTCCAACTTCAAAAGTCCCGGTAGACTATAGCAGTCTCAACAGTGTTAAAAGTCCAAAGTTCAAGGTCTCTTTTGAGATTCATTCAATCACTTAACTGTAATCCCCCAAGCAAGACTGGAAACCAGCTGGGCAAAGTCCAAACTCTGCATCTCCAAGACTGATGGCAAAGCAGTCTTCAGATATTCAACTCCTTTTTCATCTTTGTTGACTATAACAAGGTTCTTTCTCCTGGGCTTGTTCCACTCCCTGTTAGCAGCTTTCCTTGGCAGGCATCCTGTGGCTCTGGCATCTTTAACATCTTGGGATTAAAGGCTTGTACTACCACGCCTGGACCTAAAGTTAACTGCGTGAATCTTGCCCCCAAGGTCACCACTCCTTTAATTCAGTTTAATATCCTTGAATTCAGCTCCATTTCACTTCCTGGAGTCCCTTTAATACTCAAACTATATATTTTGTACTTTTCCTTTCTCAGCTTGCTATGTTGGTTCAAAATTCTCTTTATCAGACTTAACCAGAGAACAAAGTCTTTGTTGGGCTTTTTTGAGACTTCCTTTGCAGATGCAATTAATATAAATCTCTTTACCTTAGTCCTAGGCAGTCTCTTCAGACAATGGCAAAAAGCAGCCATGTTCTTTACCAAAACATCACAAAAACAGTCTCTCAGCCACATATTAAAGTTCTTCTCCACTGAAACCTCTTGGGCCGTCAGGCCTACACAGTTCAAATGACCCTCAGCACCACTGTCTTCCATATTCCTACTAGACTGGCCCATTAAGCCCCACTTAAAGAATTCCATGGCTTTCCAAATCCAAAGTCCCAAAATCCACATTCTTCTGAACAAAAGCATGGTCAGGCCTATCACAGCAATACCCCAGTCCCTGGTACCAACTTCTGTCTTAGTTAGGGTTCCACTGCTGTGAACAGACACCATGACCAATGCAAGTTTTATAAAAGACAATATTTAATTGGGGCTGGCTTACAGGCTCAGAGGTTCAGTCCATTGTCATCAAGGCAGAAACATGGCAGCATCCAGGCAGGCATGGTGCAGGAGGAGCTGGGAGTTCTCTCTCTTCATCTGAAGGCGGTTAGTGGAAGACTGACTTCCAGGCAGCCAGGGGGAGGGTCTTAAGCCCACACCCACAGCGACACACCTACTCCAACAAGGCCACACCTCCTAATAGGTTCACTTCCTGGGCCAATCATATACAAACCATCACAGACACTGACCTCACTAGGGTGTAGCAACTTGTTGACAGGCACAAAACTAGTCTGTGGCAGAAACAATTTGGCAAAGGGTCTAACATCATGCTAGCCAGATACTGGCAGACATGGTCAAACGCCTGTGTCTTGCACATAGTCCTCTTCTTGATGTGATCTTTTGGGTGTCCCAAATGCAGAAAATTTTACCCGGAAGACTATTCAGCAAGCAGTGTTCATTTTAGAAAAGTTTACGCCAGGCAGTAGTGGAGCACGCCTTTAATCCCAGCACTTGGGAGGCAGAGGCAGGCGGATTTCTGAGTTTGAGGCCAGCCTGGTCTACAGAGTTAGTTCTAGGACAACCAGGGCTACACAGAGAAACCCTGTCTCAAAAAAAAAAAAAACAAAAACATAAAACATAAAACAAAAAACAAAGAAAGGTTTACAACACAGTTATCAGCAACTATCCATAACTTACCTTAATATAATTCAAAGATTTTGTTTGGTTTTTCTGCTGTTTGTTGATGTTGTTTGGTTTGGTTTGGTTTTTTGGTTTGGTTTTTGGTTTTTGGTTTTGTTGTTTTTTTTTTAATACACGCATACAAGTGATTCTCACAATCCTAGTACTTAGGAGGCAGAAGCGAGGGAACTGTTTTGAGATTAACCTTTACCACACATCAAGTTCCAGACCAGCCTGGTCTCCATAGCAAGGCCCTGTCTCAAAGAAATAATGTCAGCAGAACAGCCCGGTGGGTGACGGTCCTCCGTGCCAACCCTGATTACTGAGCGACTCACCCAGGACCTCCCTCTAACCTCCACGTGCTGACCGTGGTACTGGAACACAGACAGAGCCACGTGCACAGTGAATAAACAAATGTAACTTTCTTTCTTTCCAGATGTGATTTCAAAACTTCCTTTATTGTTTTGGGGTGTCGCTGTTTCTATTTGATTGTTTCTGCTACTCTCCTCCTGCCTCAACTTCCAGCTGCTGAGGTCTACTGCTTACTTTGGCTTGTTTGAATTACGTGAAATGCCATTCCCGAACTTTTTAACAAAAGGAACAAAACAGCAGGTATAGAGAGAGAAGGTATTGTCACAAAAGAAAAGTCTAAGATAAAAATAAGACGGGCTTATCCTGAAAAGTATCAGAACTGGGGGTGACATCAGACAGTTCTTGCTACATTTAAAAACTACTTGGATAGATTCTTTTTGGTTGGTTTTTATTTTCTTTTTTCTTTTTTCTTTCGAGACAGGGTTTCTCTGTATAGCCCTGGCTGTCCTGAAACTCACTCTGTAGACCAGGCTGGCCTCGAACTCAGAAATCCGCCTGCCTCTGCCTCCCAAATGCTGGGATTAAAGGCATGTGCTACCACCGCCCGGCAGATAGCTTCTTTTTTTAACAATTGGTAATACAAATGTCATTGAATGAAAACGTTACTCACAGATCTCGTGTGTCGTCGAGTTCCCTCTGACTGGAGCGTGTAGTGGTTGTTCCTAGCATTTGACTGACCACACCGCATTAGCTAATCTAATCATCATGTAATGATAATTCGACCTTCTTCTAGCTAATCTTTTGAAGTCTGTGGACACATTTTTGGTGAGCACAGAGAATGAGCGCCAGGAGGAGCTGGGGAGACACAAAGCTTCCACCTGGGGCCACATTAAGACCCTTTCCGCAGATTCATCGCTCTTCCCCCAACAGCCGCCCATTTTCATTCTCTCGCGTCTGCTCTCTGGCAGGTACCAGTGTGCTGCTGCAGCAAAGCGAGCGGAAGCTCGGGAGAAGTGACATTCCCTTCCTCATTTCCGACAGCCAGGGCTTCAGCTGCCCCGAGAGGCAGGTCCTGCAGCTCACGGTGTGCGAGTGTCTCAAGGGCGGCGGCTGTGCGGCTGCGCAGTACGACAACTACGTCGGGCTGGGCCCCGCGGCGATCGCTCTCATGATCCTGGCGCTTCTGCTCCTGCTCCGTAAGTTGTCAGAGCCGGTATTCCCCGGGCCCTGTAGGGTTAATAGGTCTGCAGAAGGGACTTGCCACACGCATGTGCCCTGTGGATATAAGGCTCTTTTTACAGTTTATTCCAATCCAAGCGTGCTTTGCACACTCAACTCATTGTACCTCCTCTGCCCACTCTCTTGTTGCTCGCCCACCTCAATCAACCCTTTCCTAAGCACCTTGGTGTGCCCTCACAATAGCAAGCTGTGCCCAGCCAGCCCTGCCTGCCCTCCTTTCCGCCAAAGACCTGGCGTCCCCCTGCAGCTGCACCGTACTTGAACTTGGGCAGAGTACCCCCTCCAAGACAACCTTGGCTATCTCCATGGAAAGAGGAGAAACCTATGAAAGACCCTTAGAGATGTCCAGTTAAGTGCACAGAACCCAACAGTCTACAAGAGACCTCTAGCCGGTCAGCTCTGTTCGTGACCATCCCAGCTGCCCTGAAGTCTAACCTGGCACAACACTACTTAGGAGCTGGGTGTGGGGCTCCGCTGGGAGTGTGCATGCCTGAGCTCAACCTCCAAATTACATAAACTAGATATGACGGTACAGCTCATTTGTGACCCCAGGACTCAGGAAGTGAGCGGAGAAGGGTCTGGAGTTCAAGGCCAGCCTCGGCTATATAACACTATCTAATTAATTAATTAATTAATCAATCAATCAATTAATAAGGAAATGAATAAATGCAAGCAAAGAAAAGAAAATGGTACTCGGGTAAGTCAAAGGTAAAGTGCGGGATCAGAGAGTCTGGTCTTATACAAACCCCCACTCTGAGATAAAATACAGTAGCCTTGATGGTCTAGAGTATGTTGATGTTTTATTCTGGGTTTTTTTTTCTCTCCCTGGTGTGTGTGTGTGTGTGTGTGTGTGTGTGTCTGTGTGTCTGTGTCGGTGTGTGTGTGTGTGTGTGTGTGTGTGTGCGCGCTCAAGCACATACACAGCCACATGCAAATGCATATTTTGTTTTGTTTTGTTGTTTTGTTTGGATGGGGCTTTAGAGACAAGGTTTCACTCTGTAGCTCCTGCTGGCCTCAAACTCACAACAATCCTCCTGCTTCAGCCCCCCTCTCCCCCCAAGCGTGGGAAAATTACTAAGTACTAAGGGAATCAAGGCCATTCCTGGCTGCTTTTAATCCCTCTGATACAGATCTTTTAGACCTTAGACTTACAAAAAAAAAAAAAAAAAAAAAAAAAAAAATATTGGAGGCAGCGATATAAATGATCTCATCCAGTCACAGAATTCTACTTATGGGCCAGAGACAGGCTCTTTGTGATGAGGAAGACCTTTGAATCAGAGGACTCTGTCTGTGCTCCGGGCTTTGGTGTAATTCAACCGAAGGAAGGTTGGAAAGGTTGGACCAGAGTGAAAAAGACAGAAAACCGAACAATGAAGTTCAAATGTGTGAGGACTGGGCTTCGAGAAGTCAGATGTGAATTCTAAATGGCGTGGGTCTAGCTGGTAAACGGACTCTGACTCTGCTCTGCTTCGTACAGTGGTGCCGCTCCTGTTGTTGATATGTCACTGTGGAGAGGGCGCCAAAGGCTTCGCCCCCATTGCGGGAACCATAGAGATGCTGCATCCTTGGAACAATGAGGGGGCACCCCCGGAGGACAAGGTCAGTACATCGGGCAGTGGTGCGATCCGCTACGGGTCTGATTTTATTGGGGGACATGGGGAGTTTGGACAATCTCACTTTGTAACTCAGACTAGCCTTGAACTCAAAGCAATCCTCCTGCCTTGGACTCCCAAGTGTGGGGGTCACAGCCTGTGAGCCACCAGCTTCTTTTATGAGTTTACAAGTGTCTTACATAGAGGGTGTTGGCAACAGTGTCCCTCATGAGAGACTGACACAGCTGTTCAGTTGTGAAATGTATACATCAAAAGCTGGCAATCGGCTCTTAAAGTCCTTGGCATCTAGCAAGTAACAATGTCTGTAGGACTAAGTGAGCCCTGCATCTTAAGGATCTGACAGTGTCACAGTGAAATTGAAGGACCCAAGTAATGTCCACTACAAAACATCCTGACCACTTGCTTGCTGATGAGGAAAATGCCCTGTACCTTTCAAGGTCACAGGAGCCTGTGTTGACGTTGTAGTGTGACGGTGAACAGAACACTAGTCATCAGATCTCATGCATATATACCTCTGTTAAACAAAGTGGAAAGGCTTTGACTGTTCTAGGGTATGTCCTGTGCTAATGAGAATGCAGGCCAAAAGTCAGCAGGTGATCCAAACTATGTAGAGCAAAGGACAGGGAACGTGCCCCATTATTAAACGGTCCTTTCAATGCCAGGATTGGATTCACTTCTATTCTCAGTATATTCAGCTGACGGAGGTAAACGCCAACTCTCAGGGTGCTTATGAAGTATGCCCAACTCCCTTTCTCTATTGCTTAATAGTTAGTTACCCCGTCTCCCCATTACGTCTTGACCCTAGGTCTTTCTTCCCCATCTGCCACCGTTCCATTTCCTGTAGAATGGATATGCGTATCAACACCAAGTGTCAAGAAGCCTGTCACCAAAGTAGAACACAGCCACTCCCCTTGTTAATCACATTCCTTGTTACTAAAGCCGAAATAGTCTGGCAACGTGAATTAAGGCAAGAAAGGCTTATCGCTTGAAAGATACACTCCATCCTGGCAGGGAAGTCTTGACAGCAGGAGTTCGGAAAAAGCCGGTCATGTTGCATCTGCAGCTGGGAAGCCTAGAGCAGACAGGGAGTGCTGTCAGGCTATAAAACCCCAAGGTCTACCTGCAGTGATCCACTTCCTTTCCTGAAGCTCCGCCTCCTAATGGTTCAGCCATCTTCCAAAGCATCCCACCAAGTGAGAACCAAGCAGTCAAACACATAAGCCTACTGAGGCGTCTCACAACCCTATAACCCCAGTAGTTAGGAGACTGATGGAAAATAGACACAAATCCAAGACCAGTCTAAACTACACAGTGAGATTTTTCCTCTCAAATAACTAAACAGATTAAAATAACTGAATAAATGTGGGTGGGTGGTCCTGGCTCGGTCAGCATGGAGACGCTCTTCCTGCTCCTCCACAACTGGGTCTCCTCCCACACCCTAGTTCCTGTCCTCATGCTAGAGAACGCAGCTGAGCCATGGTGAACTGTTCTGTAGGCACACTTTCTGCAAGGTGTATATAGTGTTTCTTGACCCTCTTTGTTCAGAAGGCAAGAGACTCTATCTTGTAGCCATGGAAGATTGGAAGTAGATTCTTATCCATGTGTCCAGCTGAAATTTCAGAGTTTTGTGACTGTTACACAAGACCCTAAAGAGGAGGTGGGTGCCATCATTGGTTCTGGTGAAGAGGGTAACCCAAGACCACATAAAGAAATCTGGATTTTGTGTCCTCCTCTTGCGGTAGTCAACTCTAAAGTAGGAAGAAGAAATCCTTTTTTTTTTTTTTTTTTTTTGGTTTTTCGAGACAGGGTTTCTCTGTATAGCCCTGGCTGTCCTGGAACTCACTCGGTAGACCAGGCTGGCCTCGAACTCAGAAATCCGCCTGTCTCTGCCTCTCAAGTGCTGGGATTACAGGCGTGCGCCACCACCGCCCAGCCAAGAAATCCTTTATGAGACTCCAATGGGTGTGTCCCCCCAACCTCCGGGCGGTTTTCCTAATTTGCTCAGGAGGAAGTAGCTCATTCCATCCACTTAGCCCACATCTTCCTGCCACATACACTGACCCTTGGTCCTCCGGATCCACTTCTGAGCTGTGTGTTCACGCCTAGGTGGTGCCCTTGCTACTGGTGACTGATCCTGCGGGAAGCTCAGCAGGGAGAGGCGGCGGCGGCAGCGTGGGAGGGCCCGTAGTCAAGGAAGGCGTGGTGAAAGGCAGCAGCTCGGCTTCCGTTACCAAAGGACATCAGGAGCTGACTGAGATGGACGGGAGATGGGAAGAACACAGAAGCCTCCTCACCGTCGGGACCACTCACCATGTAGGGACAGCAGGAGCCATCGCTGCCGGTGAAACCGTAAGGACAACAAGAGTCACCGGGGCTTCCAGAGACATGAGTGGGGCCCGAGGAGCTGTCGCCATGAATGAGGAATTCTTAAGAAGTTACTTCACGGAGGTAAGCACCGGTTTTTAATGGATGGTGAGGAGGGAGATGTTTATATGGAAATACGAGATTCTAGATTACTAAGTGGGCTTTTGTGAGAGATACAGTTAGTGGGGAAGTTTTATGGGTATTTTTACGTTGTGTTTGCAGGCGATGAGTGAGTTGGGAACTATCGAAATAGCCAGTGGTAGCTGAGTTACTCGGTGGTGACAAATGGCCCCACGGTCTGCTTAATTCTTTTTCTTCATGTTTTTCCCTGTCCGTTTGTTCCTGCTCTACTAGTGACATCTTTGCTGTAAGACACATGCTAAGACAGCAGATGGAGCCAGGGGCACTGCCATCCTGTGGCACAGGAGAAACGACAGTGGCAGAACCAGACATCGGCTCTGGTGGCCTTGTTGTCTCTTTGCTGGGATAAAATACCTGACAAACACATCTTTTTTTCCCTTTTTCTAAAGATTCATTTTATACATATGAGTACAAGCCATCTTCAGACACACCAGAAGAGGGCATCAGAACCTATTACAGAGGGTTGTGAGCCACCATGTGGTTGCTGGGAACTGAGCTCAGGACCTCTGGAAGGGCGGATAGCCAGTGCTCTTAACCGCTGAGCCATCTCTCCAGCCCCTGACAGACACATCATAAGGAGGGAAGATTTATTTGGGCTCATGGTTTGAGAAGTTCATAACAGACCATCACGGTGCAGAGGGCGTGGCGGTGGACTCATGAGACAAGTCCGATTTGTCCTCATGCAGGAAGCAGGGAGAGATGAAGCTTGTCCTCAGCTCATTCTCTTCTGCTTTCCTTTTTATTTGGTTTGGGACCCCAGCCCTTGGGATGGCGCCACCCACATTTATGATGGTGACTCCGCCCTCCTCGTTCAAACCTCTTTGAAAACTGCCTCAGACACACCTAGAGATGTGCTGCCAAGGCGATTCTAAATCCAGTCAAGTCAGTAATGAAGATTAATCATCACAGGCTCCTTCAGACTCTGCCCCCTTCACAACTGCATTTCTTTGGTCAAAGAAAGTCATGTGACTATGATAAGTGACCATGGGTCAGAAAATACAGCCCCTCTGCAGAAGCAGGCTTCAGAGGAACAAACACAGGAAGGAAGACAGAGATCATACTCTAAAATACTCGAGCTAATAAATCCACTTACATTTTGGTTGGGGGAGGGAGATCATTTGTTTGTTTAATTGTATTGATTTTTATGTGTATGGGTGTTTTGCCTGCGTGTCTGTGCTATGTGTGTGCAGTTCCAGTAGTGGCCAGAAGAGGGGGCCAGAACCCTGGAACTGGAGGTACATATGGTTCTGGGCTGCTATGTGGGTGCTGGGAATCAAACCCGGGTCTCAACCACTAAGCTATACTTCTAGCTCCACGGTTTTGTAATTTATATGATAAACTTGTGACTCTGAAGGGAACTCACATACACACACACACACACACACACACACACACATGATCCATGAAAAATTTACACGAGAGATGAGTATACGTCATTGCTTGAGATTAGCGATTGAAAACAGGACTACAGATAAGTGTTTCACCTAGACAAAATTTATCCCAGAATAAATTTCATAACTAGACAGAACCAGAAGGATTTATTTTATTTCAGAATGGAAACCAGCCAAGTCATGCAGAAACGTAGCGCTCCTACATAAGCCAGTGCTTTATGACAGGAATCCAACGCCTTAAAGCAAAAACTGCTTGAGAAATAGACAAATCCACAATTATAGTCAGACACTGAAAGGAGTAGACAGGAAGTCAGCAGGGCTGCAAGGGAAACAGCAGCACAGTCAGCTGGCTGGATCTAGTTGACATAGTAGAGTGCCAGGTACCACAGCAACTTAAATAGGTCTGGTAGCATTGCAGGGATGAGGACTTTAGCTCAATAAAGGAGCTTAAAGCTCTATGCTCAGTCTCTACACACACACACACACACACACACACACACACACACACACACCCCAAGTAAAAATAACTAGCATGTAGAAGCTATCATAAGACTGTCGGAAGAACCAACGGCTGGAAGTAGAGACACATGCCTGTAATCATAGCACGTGAGAGGCTGAGGCGGGAGGATCCAGGAGTTCAAGGTTATCCTCAGCTGCATGTAGAATTTGAGGCCAGCCTGGAATACATGAAAATCATGTCTCAAAGAGAGTAGAGGTTTTCAGGCGTGTCCATTGTGTGCAGGGATTTTCACCAATTAGCATTTGGCATTATTTTCCATTTGTTTTCTCCATTCCTCACTCGAATAAACACACGTGTGTGCCTACAAATACAGTGTGCATATTCCCTATTGCACACAGTACAGCTGACAAAATAAACCTAAAACTGATACGACATACATTTCAGTTGAGACACGGATCAGTTCCGCGATCGTCTTCTATTTGGTGTCTAACTGGGTTACTAAAACACTAGTCGCCTTCAATCTGAAGTTGCACCCCACCCGTTTTTCATCTTTCATATTAGTATTCTGTGAGATGACACACCAACCATGACGTAGGATGGCTTGATTGTGTTTCTCTTATGTTTTCTTGAAATTAGACTCCATTTTTTCCCAGTTTTTGCATTATATCAATAAATATCAAGCCTGGTTTTAAGAGAATTTGTGGTGATAATGAGCCGTCTCCATTCTTACTTTCGTTTAGAAAGTGGCCTCCTACGCTGGGGAAGACGACCTTCACATGGCCAAAGACTGCCTCCTCGTGTACTCGCAGGAAGACACGGACTCTCTCCGAGGCTCCGTCGGGTGCTGCAGTTTCATCGAGGGGGAGCTGGATGACCTGTTCTTAGACGACCTGGGGCTTAAATTCAAGACCCTGGCTGAAGTTTGCCTCGGTCGAAAGATCGACGTGGCCGTGGACACTGAACAGAGGCAAAAGCCGGTCAGAGAAGCAAGCGGGAACGCGGCTCCCGGCTCTCACTACGAGCAAGTGACAGCCAAGTCGGAGAGCATGTTCTCCTCTAACAGCGGCCTCCAGACCCCCAAACCTCTGCATGGAGCACACACAGAGAAAGTCACACAGGAAATCGTCGCCGAGAGCTCCGTGTCTTCCAGACAGAGGCAGAAGGTGGTACCGACCCCCGATCCTGGGGCTTCCGGTAATGTTATCGTGACAGAAACCACCTATGCCGCAGGCTCCGCGGTGCCACCCAGCACTGTGATCCTGACTCCCAGTCAGCCACAGAGCCTTGTTGTGACCGAGAGGGTGTACGCTCCAGCCTCCACCTTGGTGGATCAGCATTATGCCAATGAAGACAAGGTCCTTGTTACCGAACGAGTGATCCAGCCTAATGGGGCCATCCCTAAGCCCCTTGAGGTCACCCAGCATCTGAGGGATGCCCAGTATGTTATGGTGAGGGAGAGAGAGAGCATCCTTGCTCCCAGCTCAGGCGTGCAGCCCACTCTGACGATGCCCGGTGTAGCAGCAGGAGGACAGAATGTCACTGTGACAGAAAGAATACTGACTCCTGCTTCCGCTCTCCAGTCTAGTTACCAGATTCCCAGTGAAACTTCCGTCAAGGCTAGGAAGACCGTGCTCTCTAGCGGGGGAGCCATGGGTTCTCTGCCCAACTTAGATGTAGAGGACTCTGGTCATGCCAACTCCACTATCACCACATCTTCCACCAGGGTCACCAAGCAGAGCACCGTGCAACACACTTACTCCTAAAGAGAAGCCAGCCTCAGCCTGATCCCGTGCTTAAACTAGCTCTCACGGGATGGGTGCTTCCATGCCCCGAATGTTATATGAGCCACACAAAGATGGGCACGCTGAAAGAACTCACTGACATGCCAAAGACACGGTGTCTCTGGTGGGGCTGTAGTTCAGAAAGGCTCTGTGATTATTGAGGTTGGAGTTAAGATGAGAGTTCCCGAGTGCCTTTTAGTGTGCACTGTGCAAGCAATACTCACAAAGGGACACGTAGAATTGGGTTCCAAGAATTTGCCAAATTCAAGCAGGGTATCTACTAATCCATCTGCCCTGGGGGAATGGGTCTCTGTGTAATGCATTGATATTCAGCAGGGAACAGTTCCACCCCTTCTATTACAGAACCACACAGGCAATAGCTACCAAATAGTGCATCCGCCCAGAGACACGTCTCCAATCTGCGCCTTCAACCTTAGGGTCTGGTTCACTTTAACACTGGAGCCCTGAGTACACCAGAGGCCAGAAGAAAAGAAAGAATGCTGGAGCCCCTTTTAATTGTGTAAAGTTGACTGGAATTTAGAACACTGTCAGGATAAGAATACATATTGTGCATTTCTCTGCACATGACATGTCCTGTGAACTTAAAAAATGACTTCACATTTCTCCTCATTTATCAGAGGTCATAAAGATGTGGAGCATTTCACATTAACCATGATAGCCAAATGTGGTGGCTCAGGCCTTTAGTCCAGAACACAAGAGGCAGGCAAATAAATCTCTCCAGGTTCTAAGTCAACCTGGTCTATATAAAGGGTTCCAGGACAGCCAGGGCTACGTAGGAAAACCCTGACTCAAACAAACAACAACCAATACTAGTAATGATCTAGGATAAAATTCCTAGTAAACTTTTCTGTAATGTGATGGTAGTCTACGAAGAAAAAAACCCATCGTGTATTTGTTTCTTAGCTCCAAGTTAATGCACTCAGGGGCTGGACACATGACCAAGTGGTTAAGAGCACATTACTGCTCTTGCAGAGAACCCTGCTTTCAGTTTCTGACATCCAGGTACTGTGTGTCTCACAACCACCTCTAATTCCAACTCAGGGGATCTGATGCCCTCTAATGGACTCCAAAGACATTGCACTCAGTTGAGTGTGGTTAGTGAGCCATGGGACTCATCTCAGTGCCTCTCAGAGCCGCCATATTCCCCTCTTGCCGCTGGCTGCCTTACCTCCTCAGTGCCTCTCACGGGGCCCAAGCCAGTATCTATGGGTCAAGATAAGTTCCACACTTACCACTCTATTACAATGAGTCCAATGTCAAGACTCGGTAGTTCCATAATTCTGAATTATGAACGTTACCACCTTGATATCTGGAAGTAATTGGCTGGTCATGACTTGATATACGTGAAGTAAATATTTTAGCATAAAAACCCTTGAGTAATTGGCCCAATTTCATTCAACTTCCTTGCCTTGTTTCTCTAAGGAGGTTGTTGTTTGGATTGTGCAGAACATCAATGGAAAGTATTGTATGATAAAAATTTGCTTCCAAAAAATAATGTTTCAAAACCTATGTATATATCAGTCATAATTTATATCCACCCAAAACAAATCAAATTTCTGGATATTTTGCTAGGAAAATGAAATTCTATACTTATACTTTTGTAGAATTTTTTAAAATGTTTATATGAATTGTGTTGTTGTGAAAAAAGTTATACTGTGCCCCCTAACTGTGACGCGTGAAGTGGTTTTATGTGTGGTCTGCTATGTGGGGGGCAGAGGCCACCTTATTCCTATGATCTGGAATTGTTTACTTTCTACAAAGTAAGCTTTGTGGGGATTTTTGCTTTCATTTTCTTTGTAGCTGATGTTATTTTACCAAGTGTGCAGCAGAGATTACAGTACTGATGGAGTTATAAATACATCCTATGTGAAAAAAAAAAAAAAAACACCTAAAACTAAAACTCAGTCTTGAGCTCCCTCTGTGGGTGGGTTTGAGGTCCCACTTCTCTGTTGTACAGGGTATAATCTTCCTTGTTCCCCAAACGATGATTTGCATTAGTTTTTACATTCGTTCCTTGGGAGGATTGCATTTGTGTGTGTATCCATGTAAAATATTTTAATAAAAAGGCCACCTTCCTTCAACGTAACCACTCTCCATGTCTTCCTACTGATGTTTTACAAGGAGTGTTACTGTGTGGTGAAAAGAGCTTCTTGAAGGCAGATGTTTCTTTGTTACTCAATATGATCTGCCCTGCTGGCCCAGCCAGCCTCTTTGGAAGAGCATTGCTCATCTTCCTAAGAAGAGTAGTGTCTTAGTCAGGGTTTCTATTCCTGCACAAACATCATAACCAAGAAGGAAGTTGGGGAGGAAAGGGTTTATTGAGCTTACACTTCCACATTGCTCTTCACCACCAAAGGAAGTCAGGACTGGAACTCAAGCAGGTCAGGAAGCAGGAGCTGATGCAGAGGCCATGGAGGGATGTTCCTTACTGGCTTGCTTCCCCTGGCTTGCTCAGCCTGCTCTCTCATAGAACCCAGCCTAGAGATGGCACCACCCACAAGGGGCCCTCCCCCTTGATCACTAATTGAGAAAATGCCCCACAGCTGGATCTCATGGAGGCACTTCCCCAACTGAAGCTCCTTTCTTTGTGGTAACTCCAGCCTGTGTCAAGTTGACACAAAACCAGCCAGTACAGGTAGTTACACTGAATATTAACATTGAATAGTCTTTTACTGTACATCACTGTGCTCTTGACATGGGATGGAATTCTACCCAAATCAACCCAGGACTAACTGGAAATGTGGTAAACTAGATGTGTAGTTAATATGCCCGGCCCACTAATCTTGTAATACAGTTGTAATAGAGCAAGCATATGTCACTTTGGCAGAACCCTGCAGTTGAACCATCATACGTTTGTGACTGGCTTTATTATCTATCTAAATTAAATTTTAAGCAAGTTGCATGGTTGTACTTCTGTTTGGTTAGTCCAGCAGCTTTATTCTTAAGGAACTGAAGGTCACCCTGACCAGAAAGAAACTACAAGAATCTCTTATAATTTACCAGAGAAGGCGAAAGCTCCCCAATCTGACCCGAAGAGAGGACATTTCTCTACAGTGTTTGGAGAAAGCTGGGTTTTTTTTTGTCTGTCACTTTTCACAGCAAAGGATATGAGTCACTGCAGCAGCGTAAGAAAGAAACTATGATTCTATGCTGGGACTCTAGGGGAAAACAGATTAATGAGAGAAAAAATAAGACCAGTAGCATGCACAAGACACACGGAAAAAAACTTTAGGATTGAGCAAGTAGAAAAGGTGTTTAAAATTTGCGTTTGTATTTTTCAGAGGAAAGCTTTAAGTAAATTTAACAGACCACTTGTTCAAAGAATAACCCATGGCATGGGGAGGGGCTAGCCTTGAACCAGACCAAGTTGAGAGAATTCCAGGGAACATGGACAAACAGGATCGACAATAAGCAAATGGGTGTTTTGCTTGCAGATCAGCATGGAGAGGGTATCCTATGATTGGCTGAGGTTTAAAAAAAAAAAAGTAATACTTCTTTGTTTTTACCCAGTAACCAAATGGCAGTTCTGTATGTAAGGACTCAATTTATGGGTGCCCCTTAGGCCAATGTTAGTTTAACTGTGTAACTACTTAAGCTGGCGCAAAAGAAGAGCCATGCGGATTTCTGGCAGGGAAGATAAATCAGGAGAAGGCCACCGGGACAGATGTGGTAGAGAAGGGAACATCTGTCTGAAGATTGGTGAATCAGTTCCTCCTCCAGCCACATGAGAGATAGAGCTGGGCCTTATCCCTCTCTCCCTGTGGGGGACAAATGCCCTTACAAACATAATCCACCGTTTCCTACCGAGTGAGTTTGAGGACAGCCAGGGCTATACAGAGAAACCCTATCTCAAGAAATAAATAAACAAACAAAAAAAGTTAAGGAAAGATGGTATTTGGGGTGTGACATGCCTGCCTGTTCTGGGCCTGGCAGTGCTCCATGTCCCTGGGCCCACTCCTGTGGCAAGTGTGCATAACAGAAGGTTTCCTTCTGCTGTTCCACCGGAAGTCAGATCCAGTGAGGCTCCCGCACTAGTCCTGCCAGTGGCGGGGGTGGTAATATGATCGCCGAAGGGGCCCTCGCGTTTCTCTGGGGAACACCTGACCCCTCCACCGGGGATTCAGCGCAGAGCCGCCCAGGTGCTAATCAAATGTCGCCTCCCGTGCCTCACAACCCTTCACATCCCCTAGCACGCAGTCCACTTGATAACGTAATTTACCATCGTGGACATTCAGAAAGGAACCATAAGAATGGACTGGCACTGGCTGTTCCCCATATCACAAAGCCCACCGACCCATAAGCGAAGTCAAAGAAATGGCATGTGCAGGTGCACCTGTTCAAAATCCAGATATGCAAGACAGGCTTGACGTCATGCACGCACCACCCGTGACCCCAGATGCTCCGGGGTCGCCCCTGGAGACTGGTACTGCAAGACCCGCCAGAGTAACAAGGCAGAGGGCAGAGAGCGAGGTTCTGAGGTCATGTCCTCAAAATTAGCGGGGGTGGGGGGGTGGGGTGGAGGGGGGTGGGGAGAAGAAGGATAGCAGTAGAGAGGAAGACTTAAAAAAATCCTTATTCCCTCGCTAAATGTTCGTGACGGTTGTGTTTATAAAAAGATAAAGGAGGGAGGGGATATGTTTTGGTGGATGCGTAGTCAGGTAAGGGGGAAGGGCGTGCCTCCGAGGGCCCATGCCGAGGCATCCCTTTCCCCCTTATAGAACAGAGTTTATTCAGGGCATGGGGAGGGGAGTTAAGAGGGTAGTGGAGACAGAAAGGCAGAGAGAGGAGAGGAATGGAGGAGGACAGGCTGGCCATGAGCGTGTGGAGAAATAGGGGGGAAGGGAATGGGGAGACGCTGAGGTGGGGGGGGAGGGGCAAGAGAACAGAGCAGGACCAGGAAGGCAAGAACAAGAGAGAGTGGGGGAGCGAGAAGCCCCTTTTGTCGTGAGCCAGGCATACCTGGCGGTGGCCAGTAACTGTGGGGCGGAGCTTAGACAAAATGCAAACAACCACATCTTGCCCTGACACAGGGATACTCCAGTGTCAAGTGATGTGTGCTTCCTTGTCCTATCGGGACACACACACCCCGGACAGAGACTTCAGATGCTATTCAGACATGTGACCTAGGAAGCGCTATGTACAACTACACGTAACAGAGCAGACTCATGAGCAAGCCAGTGCTATTAAAATGAACCAAGGGCCAGGCAGTGGTGGCACACGTCTTTAATCCCAGCACTTGGGAGGCAGAGGCAGGTGGATTTCTGAGTTCGAGGCCAGCCTGGTCTACAGAGTGAGTTCCAGGACAGCCAGAGCTACACAGAGAAACCCTGTCTCAATAAACAAACAAAAATAAAATAAAATAAAATAGAATAGAATTGAATAGAATAGAATAGAATAGAATAGAATAGAATAGAATAGAATAAAATAAAATAAAATAAAATAAAATATGAACCAAAAAGGTCACACTCTGTGACGATGTAAAACCCCAGTTCTTTGTAGGCATAATGTTTTCATACCCTGGGTAAAGGTCATCCTTGTGCTATTCAGATGCTGATTTTTTTTTTTTGTATCAACATTGCTCCTCATTCATTCTCTGCCTTGTCAATAACAGCCAATAAGCCAATCCAGAGCTGTAGAGAGAGAGTAGGTGGGACTTGACGACTCTAGGTGGGGTGGAGAAAGAGAGAGGAAGAGAGGAAGGAGCCACAAGAAAGTGGAGAAAAACATCGGGAGGAGGAGCAGCACCAAGAACGGATGAAGATTTTCAAGTAAGATGGGCGTGTGGTCTGGAGGAAGCCCGAGGAGCCCTGAGGTTTAGTAATGACTGCTCAGTATTTGGCTCGAGGCTATTTTAATAAATCTTAGTCTCTCTGTGTGGTGATTGGGGAAACAGCTGGTTAAGAAATATAGCCGCCAGGTAAATTCACTGTTTACATTTATATTTAAAAATAAAAATAAAAATTCCTTTTACAAATGGTGCACAACACGGGGCATGTTATCCAGATCCTTAAAATCCTTCAGGCTTTACAAGAAAAGTTCCTAAAAAATAAAAAATAAAAAAATTAAATAAAAAAGAAAAGTTCCTGAGGGAAAGTGCGACCTAGAACTCCCCGGGACCAAAGACATCTAGGGAGGGGAATAGAAAGACAGCTGCTACAGCTGCGGTCCAACCCCACCCATTCTCAGGGGCCAAGGCTGGTGGCAGCCTGCTTTGGCCTGGAGCCCAGACAAACAGAGAGGACTGAGCGGACCCAGGCCTGGGAAGAGCCATGTGCCCCGACTCCCGCTGCCTCTTGCTAAGAACTGCCCAGCACCCACGCAGGAGACACAGGGCAAAATGGCTGGCATGCGTGTTTAGCAAAGTCCATTTCTCCGAGGTTTTCCCCAAAGGCCCAGCTGTGCTGTGCGAGCCGGCTCGGCAAAGGTGGCGATCGGGCAAGGCACGTGGGCTTGGGAAAACTGTAGGAACGCAATTAGATCTTAGACCAGAGCCAGGCTGCATGCAGGCCTGGGGGACAGAGCCAACAGATAACAGGACACCAGACAATTCCCTCTTGCCCCTGGAAATTTCAAAGCACCAGCCTCTGTCCACAGAGGGAGGAGCCCAACACTGATCAACAGAGGAGAGCCCTGCAGTGTACCTCGCAATGGTTACTTAGCAACTCTGTAGCCGTTCTGGCTGGGGCATATAGTGTAGTGGTCCGGTGATACAGGGCCAGCTGGAGAGCTAAGAGAGAGCAAAGCCAGCTTACTTAACACTAGCAAAAGCTCTCCTCCTGGGCAGACTCGCTGACCTAAGGAGCCAACCCTTAACCCTCCAACTTCCCAGAGCAGGGGAGGAATTAGAATCGAGTAAGGTAACATACCAAGTTACAGGTGAAAAGGCAGAGACACACCTCTTCTCTGTGAGCAGAAAGAACGTGCCACAACTGCCGATACCCGGGAAGCAGAAGCCAAACTCTAAGAACAGACTTCCCCGTCAGGTAAACATGTTTAAATCATACTTCTACGCTCAAACAAAGGGAGCCAAATATAAAACACCATGCATAGATATACATACGCTAAAGTTGATATTTTAAGGAAATAAGGCAGGGCTGGAGAGATGGTTCAGCGGTGAAGAGCACTGACTGTTCTTCCAGAGGTCCTGAGTTCAATTCCCAGCAACCACATGGTGATTCGCAGCCATTTGTAATGAGATCCAGTGCCCTCTTCTGGTGTGTCTGAAAACAGCTACAGTGTACTCATAAAATAAATAAATTGTTTAAAAAAATTTTTTTAAAAGATGGAAGACAATAACAGACGTCTTAGAGCTTTTTTTTTCTTTTTTTTTCTTTTTTTTTTTTTGTTTTGTTTTTCGAAACAGGGTTTCTCTGTGTAGTCCTGGTTGTCCTAGAACTCACTCTGTAGACCAGGCTGGCCTCAAACTCAGAAATACACATGCGTCTGCCTCCCAAGTGCTGGGATTACAGGAGTGTGCCACCACGCCCGGCATGTCTGTGCTCTCTTATATGGTTCCAAGATATAAATAAAAAAGAATATTAGAAATTATGACAAGTATTACATTAATAACCTTTGTTATTTTTTGAGATTTATTTATTATATGTAAGCACACTGTAGCTGTCTTCAGACACCCCAGAAGAGGGCATCAGATCTCATTACAGATGGTTGTGAGACACCATGCGGTTGCTGGGATTTGAACTCAGGACCTTCGGAAGAGCAGTCAGTGCTCTTAACCGCTGAACCATCTCTCCAGCCTGTAACCTTTGTTTTTACTTTAATATTTAGATGGCCTTTTTCGTCTTCTCAAAGACAAACGCTTTAGAGAAACAAGAGAGATAGATGAAATTTGGAGACAAGGTTTAGAGGAGACCTTACTAAAATTAAATCAAAATGAGTAGATACTAAAATATCGGAATTACCATCTAAGGAAAAGCAAAATATGAAAGCAAGGCTTGGAACAGAAAAATACAAGAACCTATCAAACAGAATGAGCAACAGGAAGAGAAAACTAAAACTTAGTGCCAACGCTGAGAGAAAACATGAGGACAAAAGGAACAGAATTCAATATATTCTACATGGCCACTGACCTGGCACTTTCTCTCGCTAGCGATGCATAGCCTCGACTTCCCTCCTCCCTCGCTCCCACCGCTGGGTCGGCTGTGCCGCTGCTGGTTCCGCCGGTTCACCGGGTAAAGAGCAGGGCTGGCCCCGCCCCTGCCAGGGATTCTGTTTGCCGCCCAGTCCCCTCTCGCATTCCCCGGTTAGCTCTACTCCGGGTTTACCGTGAAAAGTGACTCTGGCAGCGTCCCTGCGTCTCTTTGAGAGACTCGCTCTCCCACGGGCACGACCACCAGGAGCCCCTACACTTGCTATTCTTGCGCGCAAGGGGCTCCTGCGCTCTGCGCACCGAGCCGCCACCCGGCCCTGCCTGCCTGCCTGCTGGGCTCGCAGCCGCAGGCAAAGCAGCGTTGGCCCTGCCCGCCCCCATCTGCCCCTGCTGCTGGCACCACCTCCTTCTTTGACCACTACCGCGGTTGCTTTTGGATAGCCTGCTTGGTTGACTGCTACAGCCGGAAGAAAAGTAGCTTTCACCTTGTCTGAGAAGCTGCTTTCCAGCGTGCGACCACGGAGCCCCTCCCTCTCTTCCTCCCTCTCTTCCTCCCTCTCTGCCCAGGACTTATAAAGTGAATAGCGTGCACGCTATTGGGATATGGAACACATTACTTCGGGCACATCCTTCCCCGCCCCACCCACACTCCCCGCCCCACCCACCCTGCCCTGGAGGCAGCAACAGCCATACACCTGCCCCTGTCTAGCTCCACGCCCATCTGTCACTCACCTGGCACCCGGAGCTGCCTCTACCTCCACAGTGCCCCTTTTCCAGGTCCTGCGTCAAAATTCCCCAGTTCCAACAGGGATTTGGGCCATGAGCTTACCAGGTTCTGCGGCCTCTCCACAGCACCTGTCCAAAGCCCAGCGCCGATACAGCGCCATGCTCGCACACCGCTGGTTTACGGCCTGCCCCCACGGTCCAAGTCACAGGCCTGAACCCGCCTGGACAAACTCATCTTCTGTCACCACAATCTCAAGCCACTGCTGTCAACTCTCTTATTCTGGTCCTAGCCAAATGTTTCTCTGCTAATACATAAATGTGTTTTTTTTTTCTCCGCTTACACAACCTGTCAAAGTTGCTTAAGATTTTCGTTCCTATCCTGTCTTGATAGATAATGACTTTTGCTAATGCCATGAAGTTGTGGTCTACTCTCCTCAGATATGACCAATCAATTTAGCCCGCAATCTTGTCAGAAGTCTGCTAATTATTAATATACTTAAGTTTATGGCAGACAGAATCTCCTGAAGTCTTTAACACGTCTTTGAGACCACGAGGTCTCAAAAGATATAGACGCAGCTTCAAGAGGCTGCGTGGATTGTGTTACAACAATCACTGAGAAACACAGTGGACGAAACTGGATACCCTCAGAGTCAAATGACTTAACTAAATCCAGGGAAGTCATTTCTCATGTCACCCGTATCCATCCCACAGGGGGGCGGGGGGAAGGCTCTTCATCTTCTGGGCTTAAAAACCAGACTGACTCCGCCCAAGTTGCCATGGAGACCACAGCGCCCACAGGAAACTGTTGGCTAGTGGACTCTGTCAATTTTTAATTGATCTATGACTGCTAGATTATTTGCTATTCTTCCCCAGATTTCTGACTCCATTGACAGCTAAGGTGACTGTAGCTTGAGAGCTAGAAAAATCATTCACAGATATAATCTGTTACCTCCTTTCCTAAACTCGGTTCCCATTGATTAAGTGCTGCGTAGTTCCTCTTCTTGCTATGCCGCTGTCCTAACATTATCTGAGTTCCTATAAATGTGTCTAACCCCAATGAACATTACACCATACGAAAACTCATCTTAAAAAATGCTCATGTTAGCCGGGCGGTGGTGGCACACGCCTTTAATCCCAGCACTTGGGAGGCAGAGACAGGCGGGTTTCTGAGTTCGAGGCCAGCCTGGTCTACAGAGTGAGTTCCAGGACAGCCAGGGCTATACAGGGCTATGTTGTTAACTCATGTTGTTATCTCCTTTGTAAACTCATAAGCTACAGGAAACCCACTCAGAGCTACCTCTCATGAACCAAAGAGGCTCCACCCAGATTAGTACTTCTGCTAAAAGTTCCCACCTACTGCCTACTCCAGAGGGTGGGATTCCTCTGGGTTTCAAATGGACATCTAAGAAAAAAAAATCTTTCTCCTAAACATACTTAATCTTAATATATGTATGTATTAATATGTGTGCGCGTGCATGTGTGCGTGCGTGCGTGTGCGTGTGCGTGTGTGTGTGTGTGTGTGTGTGTGTGTGTTTCAGCATCTTGTCAAGTCCAGGCGCTTCCTAAATCTAGGACAGCTCCAGAGAAGCGACTTCCAGATGCTCCGATCTCCTTGCACAGACGAAGATGCTTCTATTGGACCTGTTTCTTCCGACCTAGCCTCAGATGGCTACACAGACCCTGGACAACAAGAAAACAACCGACTCTAAGACCGGACAAACATCCTCATACCCGTTCTTCTAGCTGCCCTTCGGGTCCCCCGCCCCCATGGCAGCAGGGCATAGTCAGAGATCACGAAAACCCTAACCCTGCTTCCCCATCTCCTCTTTCTAATCTTCTTTTTTAATTAAACCAAAATGGGGGAGTGTTAGCATTCTGCCTAAGCTCTGCCTCACAGTTACCTAGCAACAGCCAGGTATGCTCCGCCCCATAATTACCAGGTAACAGCCAGGTGTGCCTGACTCACTATAAAAGGGGCTGCTCGCCCCCTCCTCGCTCTCTTGCTTTCCCTTCCTCTCTCTCTCTCTCTCTCTCTCTCTCTCTCTCTCTCTTTCTCTCTCCCTTTCTCTGCCTCTACTACCCTCTTAACTCCCCTCCCCATGCCCTGAATAAACTCTATTCTATACTATGCAGTCCTATGTCTGGTCCCTCAGGGGGAAAGGATGCCTCGGCACGGGCCCACAGAGACACCCCCTTCCCCTATACCTCACCACACCTCCATAGAACATATCCCCCCCTTTATCTCTTTATACACACATCAATAATAAATTCCAAAAGGGAACCTATGCCTTCTGAAATATGCAAAAGATGTGGCACAAGCCCACTTTAGATTAATGAATATAAATCAACAACAGACAAAGAGGATAACCTCTTATCAAAAACTCCCGGTGGCCTCTCACAGGCACCAATACCAAACAGAGAAAATACTCTTCCAGAAAAACAATTAAACACCACTGCTCTAAAAACAGACATTAAAAGACCAGATAGCGCCGGGCGGTGGTGGTGCACGCCTGTAATCCCAGCACTCTGGGAGGCAGAGGCAGGCAGATTTCTGAGTTCGAGGCCAGCCTGGTCTACAGAGTGAGTTCCAGGACAGCCAGGGCTATACAGAGAAACCCTGTCTCCAAACAAACAAACAAACAAAGAAAAACAGATAGCAAGGTCAGAACAAATTCTATAGATAAATCAAAAGGCCCAAGAGAGCCCCCCAAATGAACATTTTGGCAAACTTCTATAGATATTCAGAGGCCAAAACTAAAGATTTATAAATAAATAATATTGAAACTGAAAGAATGGTGGATACTGAAGCAGATGTCACCATTTTCTCTCCAAAATCTTGGCCTCCCGATTGGCCACTTCAAGAGGTAGATATCTTTCAAGGAGTTGGACTTTATCCCAGATAAAACAAAGTACCAGATGTCTTAAATACACTGGGCCTGAAGGTCAGATGGGAAAATTAAGGTCATACATAGCTGATATAGCTATAAACTTATGGAGAAGAGATCTGTTACAACAATGGAACACACAGATTAACATCCTTCCAACTTCAGAGGCAAGTCACAAAACAGGTAATGCTTCCAATAAAAAAAAAACCTGAAATTAATTTTAAAATGTTATCAAGTCAGGACTAGTCATATCTTCTATCACTGAGGCCAGAAAAGGAGGCCTACTTAGGAGAATGGAATCCACAGGCAAGCAATAGACTGGATGAAAGGGAGTGCTGATATTGGGATGTAAAATGAATAAATAAATTAGTGAGGAAAAAAACCACAACTAGTCAGAAAGAAAGAAAGAAAGAAAGAAAGAAAGAAAGAAAGGAAGGAAGGAAGGAAGGAAGGAAGGAAAGAAAGTTATCAAAGACAGTTACAGACTGTCCATAAACATGATACAGCAGAGGCTGACATCTTTACATCGGGAGCCACTGCTGATAAAACACCAATAGCCTTACTACTAAGGTGGCTGACTGACCAATCTATTTGGATTGAACAGTGGTCAATGACAGAAGAAAACGTGCAGGCACTGGAACAGCTAGACCAAGAGCAACTGGAGACTCTACATACAGAAGAGTCTGCTGGCCCTTGGAATTCTCTGGTAATTGTCATTAAAAAGAAATCTGGCCAATGGAGGATGTTGAGAGCTCTCAGAGAAATTAATAAAATTATTCAGCCAGTGGGTTCTTGACAGCCTGTAATCCCATTGCCTTCCTTGTTGCCAAAGGAATGCCCTATTGTAGTGATGGATTTAAAAACTGTTTTTTCACAATTCATTAATATGAACATGATAGGGAAAGGTTTGCTTTCTCAGTACTTACCTTTAATAGAAGTTGCCCGATAAAGCTGGGCGATGGGGGCGCACGCCTGTAATCCCAGCACTCTGGGAGGCAGAGGCAGGTGGATCTCTGAGTTCGAGGTCAGCCTGGTCTACAGAGTGAGTTCCAGGCCAGCCAGGGCTACACAGAGAAACCCTGTCTTGAAAAAAAAAAAAAAAAGTTGCCCAATAAAGAGATATCACTGGAAAGTTCTACCAGGAGGATGCTAATCTTGTGCCAATATTTTGTATAATAGCCATTAGAGATGATTCATAAATGATTTCCTCAATCCATAATTTACCATTACATATTATTGACTGATTCAGATACAAATACCTTGGAAAGAATGTTTGATGAAATAAAGATAACATTGCCCTTTTTTGGAGATTACAAATCACCCCTGAAAAAATACAGAGGACATTCTATTAATTACCCAGGCTATGAGTCTAAAAGGGTTAGACGACAAAAGGTACAAATCAAGAGAGACCAATTAAGGGCTCTTAATGATTTCCATAAATTATTGGGAGATATTTATTTACTGGCTGCAGTCTACAATTGGTTTGGCTACTCAAGAGCTAAGTAATTTATTTCAAACCTCACAAGGTGATAAAGATTTAAATAGCCCAACTGAGGCTGAAAAGAAGTCAGCTCTGATCGAAAGGAAACTACAAGATTCACATCTAGATCTTACCAACCCAAAGATGGACTACATCTTAGTTATCTTGCCTTCTACTCATTCCCCCACAGGAATTCTTATGCAGAGAGATTATATTTTAGAATAGATATTTTTAGCACTCGTACAGTAAACAAAAAAAAAAAAATCTAAAACCCACTGTTGCTACTAAGTTTCCAACCCAGTTCCCCAGTGAAAGAAAGCTCAACTCAGCGGTTAACAAAACAAGCTACAAGCCTAGACTGGGCAGGCCTCCCACTCTACTACTCTGTTTCAATCTATTTTATCCCATACAACTTACAGTTTCTCTAGGCCCCGAGCTTCTCTCCCTGCCGCCTCTCCGGTTCTCTCTCTCCGTTTCTTCTCTTCTTCTCCCTCTCTTGTTCTCTCCTCCCGTTGCTCCTCCTCCTCCTGTTTTATACCCTGTAGCTCCTCCCCTAGACTCTGCTCCTCCCACTTTCCTCCTGCCCAATCATTGGCTCAAGCCTTTATTTGAAAAGTCAAGGTGGGGAGGTGGTTCACAAGGCAACTCCTCATCTGCAGCCCCCCTGAGGAGTGGAATTAACATCAAAGTAGGAGCCCAGGGCTATCCACAACAACCCACTGTCACGTTAGCTCTCTCTGGTTGTTAGGTTGACCAAACCAGCCTTTCCTAAAATGTCTGGAGCTGCTGCTCGAATTCCCCAGGCCATCGACCCGCTGTGGCTGGCCTGCAGAAAGCCAGCTGCTGATCATTCAGACCCCCTTGACCCTGTGAAATGAGAACACTAGAGACTTATCATATACCATCCAGACTTACAATGGTAAGTCTCCAACCCAAAAGTGCCTGCATATGAAGAACACAAAACTCAATTGGTATAAATACAAGCTGCACACCTAGACCGAGCAGATGTACTCTACGCTACTCTATTGCCCATCTATGAAATTCCTAGCCACTTGCATCTCCTACAGGCTACGCGGTTCTGGTTCATCTTCTTCCTCCGTCTTTCTCTCTGCCCTCCATCTCATCTGACCCTTCCCTTCTTCCCTTCTCTTCCTGTTCTGCCCAGAAGATCCCGCCTTCATATCTTCACCCAGTGATTGGCTTCCTGTCATCTTTATCAGCCAATCAAAAAGCTAGGGGAAATCCCCCTACAGATCTTGCTACCTAATGCTGAGATTACCTCATTATGGGCACAAGATGAACATTGGCAAAGAGTTTGCAATTTTTTGGGAAAGATTAACAACAAGTACAAACAAAACTTCAAACTACTTCAATTTATAAAAAGAACTAATTGGATTCCACCCTTGTATAATAAAAGAAACTTCAATTTCTGAAGCCCCTACATTTTACACTGATGCAAGTAAATCCAGAAAGACAGAATATAAATCAGAAGATATAAGTGAGGTGGAAGTCCTTACCATTCAGTGCAAAAATCAGAATAAAATCCTTCTGGTATTATTAGATTTTCAAGAATATCTTAATACAGTAACTGACTCTCAATATGCAAAAAGAGTTGTTTTGCATATAGAAACTGCAGGACTTATTCAGGATGATTCCGAATTGACTTCACTGTTTTTTTCTCAACTACAACAAGTAATCTGAAATAGAAATCATCCATTATATATAACACATATCAGATCTCATACTTGTCTACCTCTAGCACTAGGTACAGATGATATTAATCAGTTGTTGATAGGAAGTATGCTAGAGGCTTCCGAATTTCATAAAAACACCATGTTAATAGCAAAGGTTTAAAGAAAGAGTTCTCTGTCACTTGCCAACGAGCCAAGAAAATTATAAGGAAATAGTCTACTTGTTCTAAACTGTCTTAGTCAGGGTTTCTATTCCTGCACAAACATCATGACCAAGAAGCAAGTTGGGGAGGAAAGGGTTTATTCAGCTTACACTTCCACACTGCTGTTCATCACCAAAGGATGTCAGGACTAGAACTGAAGCAGGTCAGGAAGCAGGAGCTGATGCAGAGGCCACGGAGGGATGTTCCTTACTGGCTTGCTTCCCCTGGCTTGCTCAGCCTGCTCTCTTATAGAACCCAACACTACCAGCCCAGGGATGGCACCTCCCACAAGAGGCACTCCCCCCTTGATTACTAATTGAGAAAATGCCCCACAGCTGGATCTCATGGAGGCACTTCCCCGCCTGTGTCAAGTTGACACACAAAACCAGCCGGTACAATAACCAAATTTTATTACCTGCAGGAAATAACCCTAAAGATACTCAAAGAAATAAAATGTGGCAAATAGATGTGTTTCATTTTCCAGAGTTCGGCAAACTGAAATGTGTTCACCATACTATAGGCACATATTCAGGATTTCAATGAGCAACTGATTTGAGCTGGTTCTGAATTACACATTTGAAAGGACTGGTTCTGTAATCACACGTTTATTAGAAGTTATGGCAATTATGGGTATACCTAGACAGATTAAGACTGACAATAATAAAGACATATAATGACAACAATAAGGCATATTATAATATAAAACACATTACACATATAACACACAATCCTACAGGATAAACAGTCATCAAAAGATCCCATACTTTAAAAGAAATGCATGGGGACTTGGAGAGCTGACTCAGCAGTTAAGAATACAGTCTGCTCTTCCAGAGGTCCTGAGTTCAATTCCCAGCAATCACATGGTGGCTCACAACCATCTATAATGAGATCTGATGTCCTCTTCTGGTGTGTCTGAAGACAGCTACAGTGTACTCACATGCATAAAATAAATAAATCTTTTTTTTTTGTTTTGGTTTTTTGAGACAGGGTTTCTCTGTGTAGCCTTGGCTGTCCTGGAACTCACTCTGTAGACCAGGCTGGCCTCGAACTCAGAAATCTGCCTGCCTCTGCCTCCCAAGTGCTGGGATTAAAGGCGTGCGCCACCACCGCCCGGCTAATAAATCTTTTTTTAAAGAAAAAGAAAAGAAATGCTTAATAAACAGAGAGGGATATCAAAGAACCCCCAGAGAAAGATTATATAATGCTTTATTGACTTTAAATTTCTTAAATGCTAATGGACAAAAACAACAGCCACTAACAGACATTGCATTATAGGAAAAAACAGCTGAGTTATATCAGCCTGTTTATTTCAAAGATATATTAACCTCAAAATGGAGAGTAGGAAATGTGTTGTGCTGAGAAGGGGCTTTGTAGATGTTCATGTAGGAAGAAAAACTATGGATCCTGTCCAAAGTAATAAAAATCAGATTTGACCGGGGAAGATCCCTGGAAGATCTCGGCTACAGAAAAGAAAAAGAAAATCAAAAAGACCAAAGAAATAGGTGATGGATTTGCCCATCCCTCCAGTTGAGGAAGGCTCAGAAACTGATGGAGACATAAAAATGTGTCCAGCCAAAGCTTCAGCTATGCGTGACAAATGATCTTGCTGGTTATAAAGTTTCTGTTACTTATACCGTATCATCTGTTCCTAGAGCAGTTTGATTATTTTACAGTTTGGTTATATAATCCAAACTAACTTACAAAGAAAGACAGGTGTCTTTTGCCTGCTCAGACGAGGAACAGAAAACCATCTTTAACTGACTTGAGGACACTGCACATTCCATACGTTATGTTAATATAGAAATATATATTGCCTATGAAGACTTTATGCTCATAGGGAAAAAAAAAAACAAAAAGACAGTCCTGACAAGATTCACCTTGGGGGACGCTGAGGGAGGCTTACTGTTCCAGCTTCCTGCCTGACCCTACCTAAGACTCATCAGTGCTGTTTCTTCTAAAGACACGCCTCCGGGACAACTTCAGAACAGCTGGACCACTCAGTCTATCCTTTCAGACTGTTCCAGCCAGGACTTCATTTAAGTCTGCCCTTTCTCAGCATACAGAGGCTGGACAACAAATGCTACAGCTAGCTTTCCTAAGAGTAATCATTTTTCTAGTTTTCTTGGGCCCCAAAGACAAACTCTATATCCAAAATCAGCAAGAAACAATCATAAGAAAAGTACACCCCCATTCCCAAGAGATGGGGTAGTTGATTTTTGGACATTCAATGGGTGTTGGATGTTTGCCGTCTTTTTTTTTTTTTTTTTTTTTTTGGTTTTTCCGAGACAGGGTTTCTCTGTGTAGTCCTGGCTGTCCTGGAACTCACTCTGTAGACTAGGCTGGCCTCGAACTCAGAAATCCACCTGCCTCTGCCTCCCAAGTGCTGGGATTACAGGCGTGCGCTACCACACCTGGCATGTTTGCCGTCTTTTAACAGAAACTGGTCACAAATACTTATGGCCTTAGACAAGGGTAAAGCAAAATTTAGGAACTCAGACTCAGGGATTTCTTTCTTTCCTTTCTTTTCCTTCCCTCTATTCTTTTTTCTTTTAGGTAAGGGAAGGCAATTTAGAAGAAAGAGGGGGATTATAAGAATATTATGGGAATAATTGAATCTATATTCAAACCAAAAAACATTTGTAGCCATAATCTTACATTGGTATAAATCTTTGTATTTTGATGCAAAATTAAAGTTATATTTTGTTACATTGGCACAGAGTTTTGTATATTGATACAGAAATAAGGTTATTTTTGATACATTGGTATAGGTTATTGTATATGGATACAAATTTAAGGTTATTTTTGATACATATAATATATATGCTTTCACCATTTATTTGAGATATTGTATTTATATAATCTTATGTAAGTATTTATAAGAGTATATGTAAATAAATTATATATTATATAAAATATATAATTATATAGAGTTCTAGTCCTTTTGAAAGCTTCTATTACAAACTGTTAAGGTAATAAAAATGTTATGAATGATTATGGTTAAATAAAAAATACAAATTAATAGTCATAGTCAAACTCATGGTCATATTAGATACTAGTTTAGTTATATACAATAAGATGTTTTCAAGGTTATTCAGATAGTAAATAGCTAAAACTAAATGTTTGACAATTCAGTTATACTATAGATAGTCTTCAAAAACTTCAGAGACCCACAGAATATGGCTTTTAAAACTGTTTCATTATTAAAAGATCCTTTTGATTGTGAGACAGATCTGCTCCTGACAGCACCCCCATTCCACTTCGAAGAAAATGATAAGCATCAGTAACCTCCATTTGGAGTTGCTTCAATTATGACAAGCTAGCCGCTGGGTGAAGAAAACGCCCATGCTTCCGCTACAGACCAAATGCTTTCCCAAAAGGACAAACAGTTGCAGGGAAATCAACTGCCACGCTCTGCTAAGACAGCGTAAGTAAGTCCTTCATAATTCCTGCTTCACAGAAGGCCTGTCAGATATACTGGGCCAGAAGGATGCTCCATTACAGAGACAAGTCCGGGGAACGGCCCAGGCAGCCAACCACGTGTGTCTTTTATATAGTTGTGGAAGCTGCTTGTCTGCACTTCCTACCTGCTCGGGTAATACTTATTCCTTCTCAGGCCCCAGATAGTTACAGGCTCACAGTCAAGCTTAAGTTATTTAGGATTTAAAAAGATGTTTTTCAGATTGGCAATGCAAGTTAGGATAAAATGTGAGCTAAGTACAAAACTTTGAATACACCAAGATAGGAGAGAGAATAGAAATTTTTCCTTCATTGCCAAATACTGTGGACTGTACATTTTAAATGTATATCATACCTTGTAGTCTTCATAACTGTTTCATAATTGTTGTTCTTGTATATAAGAGAAAGAGCCTTTTATTAGACAAAAGGGGATATGTAGGCATAATTTTTATACACTATATACATTATCCTTGTGTTATTCAAATTCTGATTTCTCTGCCCCCATAGCTTGTTTCAGTCCAGACATGGCTCTGCCACATTTATTCTTAAAGCCTCTGTCTCAAGTTTGTATCAACATTGTTCCTCATTCATTCTCTGCCTTGTCAATAACAGCCAATAAGCCAATACAGAGCTTTAGAGAGAGAGAGAGAGAGAGTAGGTGGGACTTAACGATTCTAGGTGGGGCGGGGAAAGAGAGGAAGAGGGGAAGGAGCCACGAGAAAGTGGAGAAAAACATCAGGAGGAGGAGCAGAACCAAGAAAGGATGAAGATTCCCAAGACGGGAGTGTGGTCTGGAGGAAGCCAGACTGGCCCTGAGGTTTAGAACAGAGTAACTATTGCTCAGTATTTGGCTTGAGGCTATTTTAATACATCTTAGTCTCTCTGTGTGGTGCTTGGGGAATTAACTGGATAATAGATAGCCACCAGATTGATCCAGTTTACGTTTATATTAAAGATAATTCCTTTTACAATTCTCTGCACACCGTGGTCACTAAAGCTGCTACACTCACTTCCTCCCACAGAAGCAGATCCTCTCTTCATAAATTGCCCTGTTTCTGCTGTTACTGTGTCTTCACCATGCTGTGTTCTGAGGCACAAGAGCTTGGTACCCACGGAACCCTGGTAGCAACCAACACCGGTAGCACTGAGACCTCTGTCTCGAGGGAGAGGAAAAAACAGTTAAATGCTGCCGGAGGATTTCAGCTGCGTTTGCTGCTTATGCCTTAGCCTTCATTGTGTAATATTTGAGTGCATAATATCTTCATGTGTTTCAACACTTGATCCCCAGCTCACAGTTTGGGGAGTTGTGAAACCTTTGGGAAGTTGGACCTCATAGAACAGAGTCAGTTGCTGGGGGAGGGATCTCAAGGTGCAAAACCTGGCCCAGTTTCCTGTCTCAACGCATTTCCTGACCTTCTGAGATGTGAGTGGAGAAGTAGCCCCTGCCACAGGAGCTAAAGCTTGTGTTCATTTCCAAGCCCCCACCGCCCACCAACGCCACCCTCACCACCCTGGGCTGTCACCTCAAACCGTGAACCTCCTTAAGTTGCTTCTGCTCAAAGATTTTCTCTCAGCAATCAGAAAAGAAACTGATACTTACTACAACTCAAGTGTGTCAAGTGTGTTTACTTTTACAATCCCCCTGGAGTTGGATCTTTCTGAGTTTTGTCACACCCTACCCCACCAATGGCCACTTCTGTCACTGTCTGAGATTTACATAGGATCAAAGAGAGACATCAGCAGGTTGACAACCTTTGTGGTATTGCTGTGAGAGAAGTTGGGAAATGCACAAAACACAAAAGTTTTAAGTGCTTCCAAATACAACTTGCTAGATAAGTCCCACTGGGGTTAAATTAGCTGTAAGCCATGAAGACATTCACCTAGTATAAAAATAACTCATATGAAAGAGAGAGACAGTGTTGGGACTCTGGCAGAGCTGTGTTCAATCACCAGCGCTGGTGTGTGGGGCGGGGGGGGGGGGGGGGCGGGGGAAAGAAAAAGTAAAAAGGATTACCCCAAACCGGCAGTAGCAAATATAATATAGGTGCTATGCACTTAGTGGCCACAGGGTGGCACTGTGCATGCAGAAAAGGGGACCGTCGAACACTAAGCAATCTAGAAGTCAGAAAGTTGGTAGATTCTTGAACGATGCAAACTGGCAGAAATGGGTCCTTCCCTTAATATGGACCAGATAACGTGAGGTGCTTTACCATTGCCAGGGATGGTGCGAAGTCACAGCCCAAAGAGTGAAAGCTCTTGTCACACCAGGCCGACAAGTGAACTCAAGCTTTCTTCATCAGTGGAAGGAGAGACCTAAGGGAAGCTGTCCTTTGACCTCCACACAGGCAAGAAGAGGCGTGTGCTTCTGCACTCCCACACTTGAGCGCACACACACACACACACACACACACACGAGTGACAGACACACATACCTGCACACACACACACACATTCTATGCAAAGGAAAACCATTTGAAATACAAATCGCCCGTGAAAAGATGCCCCAGTTATGGCCATCAAACCAACCCTGCAACCACTTGGTGGCGAAATACACAATCCCTTCTGTAGGTCAGCCATGCACAATTCTTCACCTTTTAAATGTTGCCATTGAAGAAAACTACATGGATGGACAGTCACGTGACGCGGCCTGGTTTGGGGGGGGAGGGGCGGTTTTGAGAACAGATGTTCACCTTTCCAGCACAGCCGTGCTCGGTTGAACACACATTGGTTGATGCCTCGCTCTGTGCAGAGCACTCGTCCATGATTTAAAGAGAGTCGTATAACCCTGACCCTCCTCGCTCACAGCGGCTATAAAGGACTCATTCTGAAAATGGAGGCCAGAGCTGACAAAGAAGCCTTGAGCGACGAGGCTGGGGGTGTGGTGTGGTGATCATCTCGTGGGTAAGGCCGTGGGTTCAGGATGAGGCAGAGGGGCGTGGGAAGAAGAGCGAGAGGAGGGAGAGAGGAAGGAAGACAAGGTTATCAGACTTGTTCTCTTAATTTCCCTGTCACGGTCTACCCCTCCGAAGCAGGGGACAGAGGACATGGAGGAGGTCTTTGTCGGGAGGTGAGGGGTTAGCGATGATTGGGAGGCTGCGCGCATGCGTGCGTGCACGCACAGGGGAGGGGTCAGCAGGTCAGAGCTCACCTCCCGCGCGTCAGGCATTGGTGGGGACAAAGCAAAAGCTGCAAGTATGGAAGCAGACAGGACAGGACTTGCCCGAGGCTGTGAAGCTAGACTGTGCAATCCCAAACCCAGGTCTCAGCAGACACCCTAGTGCTGCTCAGCTCTCCGGGTGGGCTGGAGGTGACAGGCTATGACAGCCGGGGCGGGGAGGGGGGGAGGGGAGGGCGGTGTCGGGGGTGGAGACGGGGAGGGGCTGAAGGCGACGCTAACCATTGGGGGTGTTAAACATTAACATCATTCTCTCCTCTGAATCTTATTGATCTTTCCATGTATTCCCAGGGCCTCTTTTTCCTTGCTCTAAAGTAAATATTAAATGTTATGTCAACAAAGTCATAAAATCAACAAAGGCAAAAAATATGGTTCTTGCAAACGTGTATTTCCATAACTCAAGTTGGAAGCTACTTAGAACCAAAGATTTTTTTTTCTTGATTTATGAACGTATTTGTGGGGAAAGCGAACGGAACAGCGTAGGTTTGGTGGCCGGCTTACACTTACAGACAACGCAGATTGTCTGCAGGTAATCTGTCCGTGTGTTTATGCTCATGACAATCGGTGTTGCTTGGGTCTGCTCTCTGGAACTATGGACACTTCGAGCCAGCAACTTTAGTTTACTACCTACACGCGACACTTCATACGGAGCATTTCTTGCTAAGTGTCCTGAAACTTCACAGAAGAGGACCTAAACCAGCCGATACGTGTGTCAGTAGACATTTTCCCAAAACAATCTTGAGAAACTTTTCATGCGCACGGCAAATTTGAAACAATTTTGAGTGAGCATCCGTATTTTCACACGAGATTGTGGAATTAACATTTTAGTTAGGGGAGGATGGCTTACAGTCCTGTGTGGTCCAACCCAGACCCCCGAGCTCAGGCGAACTCTCAAGTGCTTAGGCCTGTTGGCCCGTGCCACTGAATTTAGCCCAACAATGTACGCTCCTTGTTTGGTTGTTTGCTTGTTTTGTTTTTTGGTTTTTTGGTTTTTTGGATTTGGGTTTTGTTTTTTTTTTTTTTTTTTTTTTTTTGGTTTTTTCGGTTTTTTCGAGACAGGGTTTCTCTGTGTAGCCATGGCTGTCCTGGAACTCACTTTGTAGACCAGGCTGGCCTCGAACTCAGAAATCCGCCTGCCTCTGCCTCCCAAGTGCTGGGATTACAGGAGTGCGCCACCACTGCCCGGCTCGGATTTGGTTTTTTCGAGACAGGGTTTCTCTGTATAGCTCTGGCTGTCCTGGAACTCACTCTGTAGACCAAGCTGGCCTCCAACTCAGAAATCTGCCTGCCTCTGCCTCCCAGAGTGCTGGGATTACAGGCGTGCGCCACCACGCCCAACTCGCTCCTTGTTTGTTGAAGGCCTTTGCAACTCTACAAGTTTCTATCTGTCCTTCCTTCCGTGTCCTTTATCCTTCCTTTCCTTTTTTTTTTTTTTTTTTTTTTTTGACTGTAGGGTAGAGTAACAAGGTCTCCCTGTCCAGCCCAAGCTGGCTTTGAACTTGTAGAGTCTCCACCTCCCTGGCTACTGGGATTCTAGGCTGTGCCAGCACACCTAGTCTTCCTAGAATTTTTGACTTCTCAGATATCTCTCCCTTGAGAAAGAAATAACAGCCGGGTGTGGTGGCGCACGCCTGTAATCCCAGCACTTGGGAGGAAGAGGCAGGTGGATTTCTGAGTTCGAGGCCAGCCTGGTCAACAAAGTGAGTTCCAGGACAGCCAGGGCTACACAGAGAAACCCTGTCTCGAAAAACCAAAAAAAGAGAGAGAGAGAGAGAGAGAGAGAGAGAGAGAGAGAGAGAAATAACTAGAGGAACAAGAAGAGAAGCCCAGAGCGAGAGCACTTTAGGACCACAGGAAACTGTCTATCACTTGTTTCTGCCTTTGGAACTATTAGGTTAAAGGGGGTTCTCCAAAGAACAACCCGTGGAGCTGAAGAGGTATGGAAGCACTTGGGACCTCTGGGTCCTACGGTTCTTGCGGTGGTTCAGGTCCAGCACCCACACGGCAGTATACAAACTCCGGTTCCAGATCTAAGGTCATCTTCTCTTCCTTAGGCACCAACTTGCACACTGGGCACAACCCACCAACCGACCAATCAATAAAATAAATAAATAAAAATTAATCTCAGCCAGGCGTGGTGGCGCACGCCTGTAATCCCAGCACTTGGGAGGCAGAGGCAGGCGGATTTCTGAGTTCGAGGCCAGTCTGGTCTACAGAGTGAGTTCCAGGACAGCCAGGGATACACAGAGAAACCCTGTCTCGAAAAAAAAACCAAAAAAAAAAAAAAATGTTTAAAAATTAATCTCAGAAAACAATCCAAAAGCCGAAGACGTAGAAAAGGCTTTTTCCTCAGATACCCTCAACTATTTTTTTTTTCTCTCTCTCTCTCTAAACAGTGCGAGGAAGAAATTTCCATTCACTACAACAAGCTAATCTTTACCCGTTGCCGAGCAACCAGGTTACCATGGAGGAGGTCAGAGCTGGGCTGGACAGCATTCCAGCTTAGCAGGATGGTCCGGCTCGAACAGGGCAGAGCCGACAGCTTGGGTTTGCAGGGTCAGGTTTTACAGAGGTCAGAGGTCGGGCAGCCCTGCTGTTGGCTCAAGGGGCTTTGTTCTTATTTTCTTTCAGAGCAAAACAAGTTTTCTTTGTTCTCTCTGACGGTCGGAGGGAAACAGTGTGCAGACTGCAGGAGACGCCCCTTGTCTGTCCTTGAATCTGTAACTCAGCTTCTACACCTGCTTGTTTTTCACCAAAAAAGTCGAAGCAAGCCGAGACTGCGCATGTGTGACAGGCACCTGGTGTAGGAGAAAGGACCCCTCTTGTCCTGACCACTCTCAGCCTCTGAGAAGGCAGTTCTTCTCCGAGTCTCATCAGAATCCCGCTTGCTTCTTCTGTGTCAAGCTAATTCCTTCTTGAGCTCTCCGCAGAGGAGTCGCATCTCGACCTTTCGCTCTTTGACGTACTTGGCGTGTGAGATCAGTTCACGCAGACGTTCTCTTCTCTGGGTTCAGTGTTCAAAGTCCTCTTCGGACGCTATGCTCTCGTGGCGTGAGTCAGCATTTAAAGATGGAGCCGCACCGTGAGCTTCCGTGAGCTCCCACCCTCCACACTGACTTCCACTGGGCTCAGGGTACAGCCATAGCAGCAGGGGTTTGCCAATTAGAGGGCGACAAGGCAAAAAAGGAGCGCCCCCTGCATCAGAAGAGATGCCAATTCTGACGTCTGGTTTTTTGTTTTGTTTTGTTTTTTGTTTTTTTGGGTTTTTTTGGGGGGGGGTTCGAGACAGGGTTTCTCTGTGTAGCCCTGGCTGTCCTGGAACTCACTCTGTAGACCAGGCTGGCCTCAAACTCAGAAATCCGCCTGCCTCTGCCTCCCAAGTGCTAGGATTACAGGCGTGTACCACCACGCCCGGCACAGAGGCTGTTTTTAAACTGCTCTTCTTTTCTCTCCGCCCCCCCCACCCCGCCCCCATCCCCACCTGCACCCCCACCTGCACCCCCACTTGCTCCAGCCCATTTATTTATTATATATAAGTACACTGTTGCTGTCTTCAGACACGCCAGGAGAGGGCATCAGATCTCATTACAGATGGTTGTGAGCCACCATGTGGTTACTGGGCTTTGAACTCAGGACCTCTGGAAGAGCAGTCCGTGCTCTTAACCGCTCGGCCATCTCTCCAGCCCTTAACTACTTTTCTTGCTGGTGCTTTGTAGCCGGTGATGTCTGTTATGATGGTAACCACAGTCACCTCCTCCCGATGAGAGTCATACTATATTCACTGCCCGGGAAAAGTGAGGTTCGAGAAAGGACTTACTGTTCACCTCAGACCCGGGATTGGAGCTCACGAGACTCACTTTCAGGGTCCACAGTTCTGCTCTCTTGAGCTTCCTCCAGCTTTGCCCCAGTCCCAGGTCTGCCCCGTAGAAGCTCCTAAGGTGCCCCTAGTGACCTGATGTGGCTGGAGCCTACACCCTGCGCTCCCACGCGTTCTATTTTCCTTCTCCCCTGGGGAACACTGGGGACCTTCCCACCGCCGGACTCATTCTCCCGCCGGCATCTATTCCAAACCGCCAAGCGCATGCCCACTGCTCTGAACTGCGATCTTCTGAGAGTTCTAAAACCCTTTTCCCATCTCATCTGCAGATTCCTGTAAGCCTGTAAAGGGTCCCAAAAGGATCCTGGGAACACACACCGACCCGCTCACAGCCCCGACTTGCTCACAGCCATGGGGCAGAATTCAGAAATCGACAAGTGTCCCCTGATCCTAATATTGAGATTCTGATGGGACATAGCAGCCATCAGAAATAGAGAGTGACATCCCAGAGAGGGTATGACCACCTACCTCCTCCAAACAGGCAAGTGGCAGGAGGCTTGGAAAACAGTGTCAGATCCCAGCTTATCGACCAGAGGGAGCTGGACTTCCTCTAAAAGGGAAGTGAAGGACAAAAGGGACAGATGGACAGGACAGATGGACAGGGAGATGCCTGCCCCCTCCCCGAAGAGCTTGGCATGGGCGTGCTCCCTGTACTCACCTGCATTTTAAGATAATAAGAGGAAGGTCCTCGTAGATGGCAAACCTGGAACAAGGACTTAGACCTCGCAAAGATGTTTTTGCCTATTTCCTGGGTGAATTTAGTCGTGCCTCGTTCCACCCCTGCTTCTGGTAGAAAGAAGACAAAAGAAGGCCTGTCTTACCTACATCAGAGCAGCAGTATAGATTGTTTGGGCTTTGTGCAGTGTAAACTGAAGTTCCCAGAAAAAAATATAAAGCCCCACATCTGTCGGAATCTCCTGGCGGTGGACAATTAGAAATGCTGCAGGTAGGGGGGCATCATCCTGCACTATTTTTAGTGCCTTAGAATTCATTCGTTGCCTAACCCGGCGTCTGACGCAGTGTCCGTGTGACTATCAGGCAAAAGTTTAAAAATATATTCCTTTTTAAAGATTTATCTTATTTTTAGAATTGTGTGTGTGTGTGTGTGTGTGTGTGTGTGTGTGTGTGTGTTTGTGGGGGGCAGGGTGTGTGTGAAAATGAGTGTATGTAACCACACAGGCTAGAAGAGGGCATTGGATGCCTTGACATTGGACTTACAAGTCACAGTAAGCCATCTGTCATGAGTTCTGGGAACTGAATCCAGGTCTTCTAGAAGAACGCCGTTAGTCACTGGGCTATCTCTCCATTAAAATTACCTTGTTGGAAAAAAATAAACCATTATTTTGATGGCAATGGTGTGTGTTTTTGTTTTTGTTTGTTGGTTTGGGTTTGTTTGTTTGTTGTTTGTTTGTGACAGGGTTTCTTTTCTTTGTGTAGCCTTAGCTGTCCTTGACCAAGTTCTGCAGACCAGGCTGGCCTCGAACTCACAGAGATCCTACTGTCTCTGCCTGCCAAGTGTTGGGGCTAAAGGCATGCACCACCAACCACCCAGCTTAATATGTATGGTTTGGGGACTGGAGAGGGAGATAGTGGTAAAAGCTCTTTTAAGGTCCGTTTCCTGTGTCCTGTGACAGCTCACAGCTGTCCACTACTTTAGTCCCGTGGGATCTGATGCCCTCTTCTGGCTCCTCAGGCACCAGATATCCATGCAGTGCACATGCAGGCAAAACACATAAAATAAATCTTTAAAACACATTTGAAGTGAATTCTTAGCAGGCCACTTACATCCACTGGCCCAAAAACTAATAATATAATCTCAGAGATAGCACCTGAAGCTATCGGTAGAATTTCTCCTTCAGATGTAACCCATGTGCCTATGGTCTCCAGGAATATGTTTGTCCAGTGCTTTCTTGGGATGACTTTCTTTGTTCTATAAGTAATTAAATTCTACGGTGGAATATGCCTTAACCTGAGTTTTATGCCATAGAGACAAATATCTTGTTCAAAAATAGCCTTATTCCCTTTAAGGTGAGAACTGTTTCATTAGCACTGTGAAAGTAGCGTTCTACTCCAAGAACTGTGATAAGAGATTAGAGCTGACACCGTGGGTGGAGCTTCGGAGGAAAAGGGAGTCTGGAAGGGAAGCCTGAGGAAGGTTGCTGTCTGGGGTCACCCTGAATCACGAGCCAGGGACCCACCTGAGCTTGCTGGAATGCAGGAGAAGCATCTAGCCACAAAGCTAGACAGCCACAAAGAAAGACAATGTGCTAGGGACGTTTCCATCATTGCAACAAGATGTCTGGCAGGGCAACTTAAGGAAGAAGGGGTTTATTGTGGCTCACATCCCGAGGCTGCAGCCCACTCGAGCAGAGAAGGCGTGGCTTTGGACAGTGTGAGGCAGGAGTATCCACACCCAGCTGGACAAGGAAGCAGAGGACCAGGTCCAGATATGGGGCTGAACGTAACCTTCAATGATGGCCTGCAGCCGCCACCTAGGTCCTAACATCACAGAGGCTGCACATCCTTCCGACATGAGGCTACCAGCTGTGTTCATATGCATGAGAACCTTTCGGGCAGAAACAGCAACAGAGAAGCTTGTGTTTCCTGGTGGGAGATGTCACCCACTTCACGCTCACAGCCAACTGTTGGCCCACGTTCTAGGCCAACAATCAGAGAAGAGCTGTGCAGTGAGAAGAAGGGAGCCAGGCTATCCCGGGATATGGGAGGCACCCGCCATCCATCCACCACCATCCGCATCTGCAAAGAGCTCCAGGGGGGAGATAGCTGTCACCTTCCCGTTCCTCTAACGTCTGGCTACTCTTAACTGGAAGTGTGTTCTGACGATTGTAGTTTCTGATGCGTCCGCACCTAGAGTGGAGAGCACCCCGGCACAAGGCTCGTGCGTTTCAGTTCAGCTGTAGAACAGCCTCAAAGCCATGAGACAAAGAACTCGTCAAGATTGCCAAAACTACTGACTGGATTCAGAAAAAAAAAAAAAAGCCATCCAAAAGGTGGAGTTTGAGGATGGACTCAATACATCCGCTATGGAAAGATTCATTTCATGCCCAGGAACATTCACTGCATGCTAGCTGGCGTGTGACAGATTCTCCACTGAGCAGACATAATCCATGATGTATATGATGTTTTTAGGACTGACATCAGTACTTTTCTCCAAAAATTTCTCCCGGCAAAATTCCTGCTGGTTTGTGGAGCGTTCTCAACCAGGTCCCAGCAGCTCCGATTACTTCAAAAATGGCAGCCGAAAACAGGAAGTCAGAGGAAATGAAGAAAACAACTCCCTGTTTACTTCCCACTTAGGATTTCCGACAACACTTGTGAGATCAAGTTCGTTCTCACAACCCAGATGGGCAGCGACTGGAAATTATATTTGCTGCTGTGTAGTTGGACTTAGGATTTCTCAAACCAGACCTTAGTGCTCAGAGCACGGAAGTGCTCCGGCCTGTGCTGTAATCTGCTCTCACAGACCGCACGGACTTGGACTTTCTTCCTTTCTGGTTGATAAAAGTTGAAGATGTCAGACCCGGACTTTCCTCTTCAGTCGGGACCTGGCTTGAAGCTCACTCCCACTCACGATGGGAAAGCTGTGAAAGAGTAGAGAAACTCACCGGAGCGACAGGCATCCGTGCAACCTTTCTGCTTTGTTTGGGTTTTCAAGACAGGGTTTCTCTGTGTAGCCCTGGCTGTCCCGAAACTCTCTCTGTAGACCAGGCTGACCTCACACTCGCAGAGATCCTCCTCCCTCAGTCTTTGTGCTGCTACTAAAGGCATGTGCCACCCCTGCCTGCTCTCCTTGCTTATGACTATAGACTCAATCAATGTGACCAACTCTCTCTTTCCACAGTTGCTTTGTATCAGGTATGTCATCGGAGTAGCAGAAATGAAACTAAAACATCCTTACTTTCCAAAAGGGAGAAGAAGGTCTGAAAAGCACAATGTAGCAAGAAGAAATCGTTGTCTAGAGGAGAGTGGTGTCAGGTCTGTCAGTGTACTAGAACCTTCTTCTTCATCAGTCCTAGCTCTGTTTCTTACATGTAGGTCATCTTCGGTTAATTAGTATTGGTACCAGTCCATAGATAATGGTTAATTTTTTATTAAACTGCATTCTTCTATGCTTTGCTTTAAATCCCACCCACAGGTTCCTTCCTGGAGTTCCTGCCCGGACTCCTCAGTGATAACTGTGATCTAGATAGACCTTGTAAGGTGAGATAACCGTGGCCCACCCCCACACCCCCACACACCTTGTTTTGGGGCAGTGTTTATACAACAGCAGAGCCATCTAGATAAGATATGAAACAATGGGGTTAAAAGTCACTCGGAAACTTCCCGGTGGTCAAAATGCCTTCCGCCGCTGACCTGCTGACCGTGCTCCCGAAGGCTTCATGTGACACTTCTCTGCGGGCTGAGGCCTCAGAGCGGCTGATCATGGTGGGGGTGGAGAGCTTCCTCAGGTCTAATAGAGTCTGAGACGTTCCAGTGCCTTTGTGCATATGTAGCTGCAAAGAGGTTTCCCAAGGCCTCTGTCTGCGGCAGGGGGGCTGGGTTTTGTTTTTATTTCGTTTTAAGTGTTGTGTGTCTTGGGGAGGGGATGCGTCTGCCACGGCATGTCTGTGGAGGTCAGAGGAGAGCTTGCAGAAGTTCTACCGTGCAAGTGGGATCTGGGGATCAAACTCAGCTTAGCAGCAAGAACCTTAACTTGCTCCCCTGCCCTCTCTATTGGTGTTTGCTGGCTAGCTTCATGTCAACCTCCCGCAAGCTAGAGTCATTAGAGAAAGGGGAGCAGCGGTTGAGGGGCGTCTCCATAAGATAGAGCTCTAGGCAAGCCTGTGGTGCATTTTATTGTATTAATGATCGATATGGAAGAGCCCACCTCACTGTGGCTGGGGTCACCCCAGTAGATGTTCCAGGGTGCTACAAGAAAGCAGGCTGAGCGAGCTATGAGGAGAAAGCCAGTAACCAGTTCCTCCTTCTAGGTTCCTGCCCAGTTTGAGTTCCTGCCCTGGCTTCTCTCAGTAGGTGTTGATTCAGGATACGGAGGCCAAAGAAATCCTTTCCTCCCTAAGTTGCTTTTTGGTAATAGTGTTTCATAATAGCAATAGTAACCAATATGGTGGGGTTTTTTTTTTTGTGTGTGTGTGGGGGGGGGTGTTTGTTTGTTTGTTTTGTTTTGTTTTGTTTTCTCTGTGTAACCTTGGCTGTTCTGGAACTCACTCTGTAGACCAGGCTGGCCTCGAACTCAGAAATCCACCTGCCTCTGTCTCCCAAGTGCTGGGATTACAGGCGTGCGCCGCCACCGCCCGGCTATGGTGTTTTTAAAATAAAAAAATTCTAATGATTGATCTGCCAATGGTTTCCCCATGAGTTTAGTTAAGGACTTCTATTGATAGCAAGGGAAGGGCAGTGACCTGTTCCAGTCACATCGTGAGCAAAGCACCTTGAGTATAAAGAAAGGACAAGCCTAGATAATGTGTTCTGTGTCCCCCCCCTCCAGCACAGGTCTACGAGGCTTTGATCGGTTAATTGCTCAAGCCCGGCTGCTCTGTTTTCAAGCTGTAAGATGTGTGCCCAGAGTTACGTGTGTAAAAGCGAACACATGCCAAGCTCCCGGGCCTGCCAGATATCAATCTACGCAGGCTAACTCAACTCTTTGAACCGCAGTCGTCAGTCAGTGAAAAGGAAGGTTGTTGGCCTGATGTTTTCAGGTCAGAAATCCTAAATTTCTATAATTCTTCAAGACAGGGGTAAGCTGCTGACAGAGGCATAAAATGAAGTCTCGGGCCAAACTGCTCTGGTAGAGGAGAAGAAGGGATCCACTGAGAGCTGTCTTTGTTAAACCTGTGCTCCTTCCAGACATATTTCCTCTGCTCCTTACCCAGCCTCACTGATGCTGAAGAGAAATGGGAAATTCTGAGGAATGGGCTTTTCTTCCACAAACATAGAGGATCATAAGAGCAGGACTTGAATGCGTGTGGTCTCATTCTCTCTTTCTTCCTTAAGACAAAGTCTCGAAGCTGGGCGGTGATGGCGCACGCCTGTATTCCCAGCACTCTGGGAGGCAGAGGCAGGTGGATTTCTGAGTTCGAGGACAGCCTGGTCTACAGAGTGAGTTCCAGGACAGCCAGGGCTATACAGAGAAACCCTGTCTCAAAAAAAAAACAAAAAAAAAAAAGAAGAAAGAAACAAAAAAAAACAAAAACAAAAAAAAAACAAAGTCTTGATCCCGTTCTGGCTCCTGTCTATATAGCTGAGGATGACCCTGAATTCCTGATCCTCCTGCCTCCACCTCCCAAGTTCTGGGGTTACTTAAAGAAGAACCATGCCTAGTTTTATGCTATTCTAGAGATTGAACCCAGAAATCCCTGCGTGCTAGGAAAGTACTCTACCATGTAAGCCATAGCCCCAGCCCTTAGCCCACAACATGAGCGTCTTAAAAACATTTCTCTCCAAGGAGACAGCGTGATGAGTCTCCCAGCAGAGGAGGGACACTCCAGATAAACAGAGATGCAAACATCCCACGACATGCACAGCTCCAATGGCTCCCAATGAGACTGTCTCAGTGAAGGATGTGTTCTGTTCTGAGAGGAGTGTCTTCTAAGAGCCCATCCCTCGGGGTTCCCTGCTGACCCAACAGCCCTAGAGCTGTCAGAGGAAGTCATCACGGAAACACCGACTTCTGTTTTGGTTCCTCCTAAAACACCATCAAAAAGCAACCTGGGGAGGAAAAGGTTTATTTTAGCTGATGAGTTTTAGTCCAGTCGCAAGGGAAGTCAAGACAGGAGGGCAAGGTGGGAACCCAAGAGCAGGAACTGAAGGAAGACCGTGGCGGAGTGCTGCTTTAGGCTTGCTCTCCGGAGCTTGTTCAGCTTTTCATTACAATCCAAGATCCTTGCCCAGGGACAGCACTGTCCACCATGAGCTAGGCCTTCCCACACCTATCATTAATAATAATAATAATAATAATAATAATAATAATAATAAATGCCTAAACAAACTTGCCTACAAGCCAGTCTGATGGAGGCAATTCCCAAGTGGCTTGAGTTTATATCAAGACATCAAAAGCTAATGAGTGCAAACCAATTTGTAGAAACATTAATAGATCGATATATCTCCTCCTGATCAGGCACAGTTTGGATGCTTCCATTGTTTGTACCTTAATCTCTGAATCTGCTCCAAAAACTTCTTAGGTAACAGGGTAACAGTGCTAAGCAAAACCAGGAAGTGCGTTACAGAAGGAGCTGGAAGAGGTTGCCAGAGAAACTATGTGCACCAAGGGAGCTAAAGGAAAGCAGTGAATCTAAAGACACCGCCTGGGTGCTCTAAAGGGCCCAGGAGCCCGTGGTGACCAGCTTCCCAGCTAACGCGGGGACATAGCACATCTAACTCAATATGCTCACTTGTGGAAGAGCTACAAGCTCTAAGCTGCTTCCCACCCTTTAAGCACAGGTTCTAAACAAGTCAAAAAAAAAGAGAGGTGAAGTTTCAGGATCCACAGGTAGATCCACAGGTGAGAGGAAAGGGAGAAGCTATGGTGGGTGGGTGGGGGTCAGGGCGCAACAAAGCTTTTTTAGGGAAAAGAGCCAGGAAATTGTCCTGTTCCTTTCTTCCTTCTTCTTTCCTCTTTTCTGGGTCTTTGACTATGCCTCCTGCAAGCCTCACCGACTACTCCTTCACAAGATCCTCCTCATCAGTGCCTCAACCCTGCATTGTCGTCGGTGTTTCCCAAGAGCACCTGGCAGCTTCCGTGTGAATCACCTGCCATGCTCTTTATCACACGTGCCAGGTTACAAGCGCGTTAGTTTGGTTCCTGACTCACTTGACAGGTTTTCGTTGCTCAAGGGCGGATTGCAAAAAAAGCTCACCTCGCCATTAGGCCCTGGGGCTGTGTTTCACCCTCAGGACAAGCTTTGACTCATTACTTGAACTCTCTACCCAGAACATCCTTTCCTAGACAGCCCCAAAGGAAGAACCCACAAGGTCTCCTCCATCGGGACCAAGATAACATCTTGCTCCTGCTGACCATCAATGGACTCCTGGAGTAGACACGTGGGTGTGGCTAAGGGCCTTCCAGTGCTTGGCCCGGCGTTCACAGGACTCTGAAGGTGGTGCTGACTCAGAGATGGATGGCTGCTTTTCAGTAGCACGAGTGTCCATGCACACACATACACATTTGCACACGAGCACATGTGTGATTTATAAAATACAAAACCCTTTCGAGTCACCCTTGACTTTTATCTCTCGCCATAGATTTATTTCTACTTGTTATTTGCGTGGGTTGATTGGGAAAGGGGCCAGTGGGTGCTATAGAACATGGGTGGAGGTCAGAGGCCAGCTCTCAAGAGTTCATTCTCTGCTTCCACATGGAGCTCAGGGATAGAATTCAGGTCATCAGACGAGTGCAGCAAGCGCCCTATGTACACCATGCACACACACACACCCCACAGATACACAGACACAGACACATACTGCACAGACACACACATATCACACACAGACACACATATATACCACACACAGACAGACAGACAGACAGACACACACACACACACACACACACTACAGGCTACTCATGTGGAAGTCAGGATGAACAGTAGGTATCATTTTGCAGTCTAGTTTTGAGTCAATCTGATACAAGTTAGAATCATTTGGGGAAAGGGCATCTCAATTAAGAAATGCTTTCATAGGATTGGCCTGTGGGCAGATCTGGAGAACATTTTCTTAAATACCAATTGATACGGTCAGGTCAGCCCTGGGCAGGTGTAAGAAAGCAGACCGAGCAAGCCATGGGGGTGAGCGGGGACGCATCCTCCTCCATGGCCTCTGCTTCAGTTCCTGCCTTTGTTGAACGTCTGTCCTGACTCCCCTCAATGACTGTGATATGAAAGAATAGCAAACCCCTTCCGCCCCAAGTTGCCTTTGGGCCTGGTGTTTTAACGCTAATAGAAACCCAACCTGAGACAATTCTTTCTTTACCTTACTTTTGAGAATGAGGCTTTTGCTGGCCAGCGATCCCCAGGGAGCCTTCTGCCTCTGCTCTGCCCCCCACCCCCACACCCCAGCTTTTCTGTGGGTACTGGAGAGCTGGCTCAGGTCTTCACACTTGTGTGCGGTGAGCACCTTACTGAGTGAACCGCTGCCCCCCAGGCCCATAGAAAACTGTGGACACCAAAAGGCCATTTTATCCTATCAAAAAAGTTTGGAGTCCCTGAACCACACTTCAAACACTGGCTAGTGTTACTGTGCATTTAATCAAATGGATCGCTGCCCCCCACACCCAGAGTCCATCTCCCTATTTACAGACTCACCTAGTCTAACAAAATGTTTCTGAATTCATCAAAGCTCAGGGCTTGGGTCAAAGTTTAAACGTTACTGATGCAACCACCAGCCTCCAACAATCGTCAGTAGGTGCAAACACACCCACAGGAAATGTGGTTTAATGAGTTCTTTTTTGACTGACAGAAAACAGAAAGACCCAGCTCCAATCATCCTTCCCAGGTACAAATTATTCAGAATTCTTTTGTGTGGCTGGTGACTGGGGGAATGTCATATTTCACATGAATAGACACCCCAAAACTCCTTTTTCTCCTTGACCTAATTTGATACCTTTAGTCCCACAAATTATCTGCTGCATAGGTCTTACTACTTGTGTGTGTGTGTGTGTGTGTGTGTGTGTGTGTGTGTGTGAGAGAGAGAGAGAGAGATAATAATTCCTTATATTTCTATACACTTAAGAAATTTGAGAAGTTTAATTACTGGTCAAGTAAAAACAGGTATGAACTCTAATGAGCTTACATAATTTGCTTTGATAAGATTTTCAGCCAGGGCAGAAATAAAATAGGCCTTGGGGGATGACTGATGTCCAATAATTTTGAGACCTGGAACTAGGCTTCAACTTTTTCTGTTAAATAACCACCAAGAAACAACCAAAGGGAAAAAGGCCTAAGTGGAAACGGGGGGGGGGGGGGGGCAGGCTCCCGTTTGTGTCTCCCTGGCTGGGCTAACACTTATAATCACTTTGGACCATCATCTGGGCCGTGCTTCTCCATTCCTGCCTTCAAGCAGAAACCCTTCTCATCATTCCTTAACAGAGGACTCTCCCCTTATAGGCTTCGCAAGATAGCTCAGATAAAGATCCACTACCGGACAAACTTATCGTTAAACCAAGATTTTTCAAAGGTCCAAAGTCTGTGTTTTCCACCAGTGGACATTTCCTTTCAGGTAAGGCATTGTTTTGTTGCCTAGCAACCATTCGTCCAGCCAGGGTAGCATGGGACAGAATCGGCTACCTTAAAAAGTAGGGAGATGTTTTTGAAGGTTAAAAAAAAAAAAAAGTGGTGCCACCAAATATTCAAACTGTGCCCTTACACAAGAATCCCAGGTGAGTTTCTGGATCAGTATTGCTCAACTACCTCTACAAGACAAATAAAATCCATCCATATAGGCCCCAATGACTCATGTGATCTCCTTATTAAAATGTGCCATGTTGGGCAGGCAGGATGGCTCCGGGGTTAAAGGGCACAAGCTGCCAAGCCCAGCCATTTGAGTTAGAGCCCCAGACGTTCATGTGTGGGCAGAGCACAAAGGCGTGCATGTTGTCCTCTGATCTCCAGGCCCATGACACATATGAACACACAAAAATTCAATAAATAAATAGCTTAATAATATTTGGTGGCATATGCCTATAATCCCAGAACTCTGGAGGCAGAGGACCAGGAATTCAGTCATTCTTTGGTGTGTGGTGATTTTGAGGCCTGTCTGGGCTACATAAGATTATGTCTCAGAAAAAAAAAAGTGCTTAAAAGTTGTGCCACTGGGCTGAGAAGATGGCTTAGTGAAAAGGCACTCACTACTCCAACATGTGACTCAGAGTTCAGATCCTCCTCAGAACCCGCATCAAAGTCGGGCAGGTAGAGCAGAAGCCTGTAATCCCAGGACTTAGGAGGTGGAGACGCGGAATCCCAAGGACAAGCTTGCTAGCAAAAGTAGCCAAGAGTGGCAAGCTCCAGGTTCAGCGAGAGGCTCTGCCTCAATAAACAAAGTGGGAAATCAAGTCACTTGATATCAAATGTGGCAGTCCACACACAGATAAATGCAAGTGCACACACACATACACATACATACACACATATACACCCAAACACACACACACACACACCAACACACACACATACACACACATACACATACACACACATATACACATACACACACAAACACACACACATACACACATACACACACATACATATACACACACACATACACACATACACACACAAACACACACACATACACACACAAACACACATACACACACAAACACACATACACACACAAACACACATACACACACATACACACACATACACACATGAACACACACATACACACACACAAACACACATAGACACACATACACACACATACACACACAAACACACATATACACACACACCTACACACACACACATACACACCTACACACATACACACATACACACACATACACACACATATACACACACACACACACATATACACACACACATACACACACAAACACACACATATACACACACACCAACACACACACATACACACACATATACACATACACATACACACATATACACACACATACACACACAAACACACACACATATACACACACACCAACACACACACATACACACACATATACACATACACATACACACATACACACATATACACACACATACACACACAAACACACATACACACACACACCTACATACACACCTACACACATACACATAGACACACATACACACACATACACACACACACACAAATGCACATACACATGTGCACACCAAAAAAACATCAAAAAGAAAAAAAACTGGGTCAAGAATCAACACCTGGAGCTCCAGCTGCAGATGCAAGAGCTGCTTTGTGTTGCTTCAAGCACAGATGCACACACTGCTCTTGAGGCCTCCAGGTGGAGTCTAAGATAGTTAAGGACCCCGGGGATGGCACAGTGCATGACGAGCAGCTCACCTATTCCAGGAGCTGGCTTCTGCGCTCAGCCCTCTGCAGGGAGGCGGGGTTAAGAGACTGCAAAGCTTTGGTCTGCAAAGCTATGACTGTGCCTGTGCCAATGGGAAAGCCAGAAATAGCACTCAGTATCACGATGTCAGAACAGTTCTCTGAAGTGCATTGAGTGGGGGGAAGAGGCCAGGGGTGGCTATATATGAATCAAATAAAGAGATAAAGTTGCTTTTACACAAACACCGGTCCGAACTGAAGAATGAGAGCATCGGCACAAATGTGTGTTGAAAGAGCAGAAGCTGGATCGTGTTCCCAAGAGATCTTAGACCCTTCAAACAGAGAGTACTGTGAGACGCTAATCCGCTGTAGCTGTTCCTGGATTCATCGGTGACAAAACGCTATGGCAATCAGCCTCTCCTTTCTCCTAGTGACATCCGGGTTGACCCCTGCACTGACTCACCAGCTTTCCTACGCTCCTAGCATCTTCAGGAATTTCTTGAGTGCGGGTTAGATGGCGTCAGATTCAAAAGGACCCCTACGGCCATGAGTCACGTGCTTTGTCTCAACTCAGAACTCAGACACATGGTTCACCGAGGTAAGGAGGTTCCTTACTTCTTCTTAGATACATAACCGTTTGTTTCTGAGGAGGGGAGGGGGATAGAGAGATGGCTCTTGCAGCCAAGCCCAAAGACTTGAGTTCAAATCCCCAGAACTGACAACGGAAGGAAAGGACTGACTCCTGAACCTCTCTTCTAGCATCCATAGGTACTCCGTGATACGCATGCGAGTGTGCGCACATACACACTGTCTTAATTTGGGTTTTACTGCTGTGAACAGTCACCGTGACCAAGGCAACTCTCATAAGGATTTAACTGGGTTGGCTTGCAGGTAGTGAGGTTCAGTTTACCATCATCATCAAAGCAGGAGCATGCATGGCAGAGACCAAGCAGGCATGGTGGTGTGGGAGGAGCTGAGAGTCCTACATCTTCATCTGAAGGCCGCTAGGAGAAGACTGCTTCCAGGAAGCGAGGATGAGGGTCTTAAAGCCCACGCGCACAGTGATACACCTAACTCCAACAAGACCACACTTCCTAATGGTGCCACGCCCTGGGCCAACCATATACAAACTCTCTCTCTCTCTCTCTCTCTCTCTCTCTCTCTCACACACACACACACACACACACACACACACACGCACACACACAAATAACACTGCCCTGCCAACACAATGGGAGCTAAAGTCTCCAGCATTGTTCACAGACGTGGAGGATAACTCAAGAACAATTTGACTTTCATTATTCTGATTCAGGGTCTCTCATAACACAGGCTGGCCTCACTCTCCACGTGGCCCAAGATCTTGAACTCCTATCCTGCCTCCATCTCCTAAATACTGGAATCACAAGCCTGTGCCACTACATATTGGGTTCAAAATACTATTTTCTGGGGGGGGGGGAACTCATCTGCAAAGAGGTTAAGAGGTTAGGTCAAAGTTACCCAGTGAATGGGTAGCATCATTTGTAAAGAATCCAGACTTAGTCGAACCTTAGTTGTTGAACCTTAGTTACGTTAGTTGAACCTAACGTGATTGTTACAGAATATTTGAGCCTGTTTCTAGTTGTGGTGTGGCTCAGTCATTAGCACACACCTCTATTCTCTCCAGCTGAAAGACACACACTCCCTTAGTATTCACTTTTTTTTTTTTTCGAGACAGGGTTTCTCTGTGTAGCCCTGGCTGTCCTGGAACTCACTCTGTAGACCAGGTTGGCCTCAAACTCAGAAATCCGCCTGCCTCTGCCTCCCTGGGATTAAAGGTGTGCGCCACCACCGCCCAGGCTAGTATTCACTTTTAATCCCAAACAATGAGTGTAAAGTTAATTCGTAGAAGAGAGTGACCATGTGTGAATGTGATGAGTGGCAGACAAAGTGACGAATCAGAGAAAGATCTGAGAGAGTAGGAGTGAACATGCCCAACTCTCATGAGAAGAGAGGAAAGGGAAGACAGACAGTACCGGAGTAGAATACAGGAATGCAGTAGAGTTTGTGGGGAGCAGGACAGTAGAGATGAGAGGGAGAGAGGAGCAGCTCGGAGGGAGAAGGAGGCAGTGTGTCACCGGGAGAGTTTTACAGAGACAGACCGGAGAGAGAACAAGCTAGACACAGGGAAAGACAGAACGAGCCAGAGAATGAGAAGGAGCCAGAAGATTTAAAGAATGCTGGAGGTAATCTGAGACCAAGCAGAGCCGTTCAGAGGCCAAGAGAAAAAACAAGATTGACTCAGTCAGCTTGAGAAGGAGTTTGAGTCAAAACAGCAGAGTTGAATCATCTAGCCAGAGATCAGAAAGAGCCAGGCAGGTGATTCAGCAGTAAGTCTCAGAGGCTGAAAACATTCTAGGCCTAGATTAGATTATATAGAGGCTGGATGCTTCTGGGACTAGGTCTAGGTAAGCAGACAGAGACAGAAAACCCCCAAGACAACAATTACATTCAGGAAAATAAAAAAAGAATACTTTTACATGTAATGGTTAACAAAACTTGATATGAAAATACCCCGGAGACTTCATAAAAAAACAAGGATTGCTCCAGACTGAGCTCTAGATTCAGCATTTCTAAGACAGGATCCTAGAATCTATATTTCTAACAAGTTCCCAGAAAATAAGAGATATTGTTGGTCTTGGGCTCCCACTTGGAGAACTGATCCAGGGTGTGTAGTCATGAAATATATGGAAATACCTCATCTGACTTCAAAAACACAAAAGAGTTATGAAGAATATCAGGGCAAAAAGCATTATCTCCCAGATTCAGAATGTGTTCTTAGTGCCTTAGGTTAGACAAATTTGACTTCAAGCATAATTAAATGTGTGTATGTGTGTGTGATTGTATGTGTGTGTGTGTCTGTCTGTCTGTCATTGTTTCTGTCTATGTGTCTATGTGTGTGTATCTGTCTATCTGTCTGTGTTTCTGTCTGTGTGTGTGTGTGTCTCTGTGAGTGTGTATGTGTGTTAAGGAAAGGGAAGTCCATCCTATTGAACCCTGTTAAAAGAAAGCCTGTGACCAAAGATAAAGAAATGGATCCTCGGACACACAGGAGGCTCTGCAGGGTGACTTGCTCTTCGATGGAAGATGAGTGCAGGTGAGGGTGCTACCACAGGGGAATGAGGAGCTTTGGAACGCAGGAGCAGTGTGGCTTTGCCAGAAAACAGCAGCAAACAATACTGGAAGGTGGCATTTAGGTTGTCTTGTCTTGTCTGTCTGTCTGTCTGTCTGTCTGTGAGGGTCAGGGCCGCCCATGGCTAGGCCTGGGGCATCACCACCCAATCACGGCATTGCTCAATAAGCATTTGCATCACATGCCCTGTGTCTAGCCCCTGTGCATGGAATACGGAGGCGCAAAGGGAAGAAGGTCCTAACATACCCAAGAGCAAGCGTAAATACCGCTCTCATGAACGGCGTGACTGCTCAGGGGAGACACTGAGTCCTCGCAGGCAGCCAACCTCTGTCTGGGAAAGACTTCTTTCTGACGTCTCTTGATTGCTGAGGAGTGGAATGTCTCCTTACTGTGAGCATGCCCTGGTGACCTCCAAATGCTAGTAGCATCCGGGCCACGTGCTCAGGACACTAAATGTGAATCCTCAGCCTGGTTGCCACCAAGCCCTGTCTCCCAGGCTGCCATTTCCAGCTGCTTGTCTAGACAGGAGTGCTGGCGGAACAAATGTGTAGCATCAGCATTTCCAAAACTAGACTCGTTCTTAATGCATTTCTAACTATAAGCTAATGGCCTCACTATCTGACCACCCTTCCCCCAAGCCAAATAAAATACCTAAGTCATCTTTCCTCTTTCATCTCAGTTTTTGGTCCCGATGTCACTAGACTCATTCTTTTAATCTAGTTGCATCTTTAAGTGTGTGTGTGTGTGTGTGTGTGTATGTGTGTGTGTGTTTGTGAGTGGGGGTGTGTGCACATAAATGAATGTGCACACAGAGGCCAGCAGAAGGCCTTGGATCACCCTGGAGGCTAGAGCCCCCTGAGCACCAAACTTGGGACCTCTGCAAGACTAGTAGACACTTCTTCTGTTGTGGCATCATTCTCCAGCCCCAATTCACCTCTGAGTCAGTCTCTTCTCTGGTCTTTTCTCTCAGTGATCACTGCTTCTGATCCAAACACATCAACAATGTTTGTTTCCTCGGGCAATTTCATTGTGGGTAAAAGTGATTAAGAAAGGTTATGTCCCAGGTAGCCCATCTGCCAAAGTTCAATTGGGTTTTGTCTTCATTACATTGTATTTCCTGGATGAGTGTGCACGTGTTCCCGTGCATCTATGGAGGACAGGGAGCAACTCTGAGAGTCTCTACTCCACCACGTAGATCTCAGGGACCAAAGCCAGTGAGCAAGCCTGGTGGCAGGCGCCTGTACCCAATAAGCCGCCTACCTCACCAACCCTTCAGTTAGAGTTTGAAGAACCATAGCGGTAAACAAGGATGGGACACAATCCAGTCACGACTCTGTCTGAAGGTCAAGCAAAGGGCATTGGCCTTTATTTGGCTGGCCACAGAGAAGTGAGAGGAAAAGCCTTTGCAAAGAAATGTGATGTAGTCAGAGGTATGCATTAAGGAGATTAATTTGGCAGCAGCTTATAGGAAAAGATTATGTGGAAAATAGATTATCAGTAAGGAGATCAGTTGTGGCGTAATTGAAAAAGCCTGTGTGATTAGTAATGAAGACTGGAACTCAACTGGCCGCTCTGGGAAGGGAATGGGAGGAATGTGTGGGAGGCAAGAAACAGTTTAGTTTTGAGACAAAGTCCAGGCTGACCTTGAACTCCTGATCTCCCTGCATCTGACTTGCGTGTGCGGGGATCACAAGCATGTGCTAGCCCGACTCCTGGGCTTCTGAGTCTTCACTATCCAGAGCAATGATGAGTCCATCTGAGGGGCAGTGGACCGAGAGGGGTTTATGGAATGGGGAACTGCTAAGTTCCAACTCAGACAGGTTGAGTTTGAGGACCATCACAGCGGCGGCACCAGCACAGGCCCACCGAGTGGTGCGGCAAGGGGGAGTCAAGGGCAGCACAGTGACTCATCTCTAGGACAATGGCTCTGGGAGGAAATGGTCAAGGTGAGAAACTGGTAGAATACTTTGGATTTAGTGACAAGAACTGGAGAGTAGACTATCGTGAGCTCGAGGCAGGATAAGACGGACCAGCCTTTGATGGCAAAACCATAGAAAGACTGAGTGAGCCATGTCGCCTTGGAAAGAAAAATGCTGGCACAGAGGAAGACGTAGGAAAAAGGACGGAGATCTAATGAACAGCAAATAAGCAGCCATCTCAGATCAACGCCGTCTACTATTATGAAAGATCAGGTTTATTAGTTCCTTTTCTCATGGCTGTGACAAAATTCTCAACAGAAGTATATTAGGAAGGGAAGGGTTTATTCTGGTCCCCCACTTGGAGCGACAGTCCATCACGGTGCCGCAGGCATGGCGGCAGGGGCTTAAGGAATCTGGTCGTATTGTAAGCACAGCCAGGAAGCAGAGATGGGGTGGGGTGGGTGTCAATTGGTTTTCTCCTTTTTAATTCAGTCTAGGGTGAGAGCCCAAGGTACAGAGCCACCCACACTCATAGTGGGTCATCTCTCCTTTGCTAAAAAAAAAAAAAAAATTCTGGAAACATAATAAGACATCCCCAGGGGCGTGTTTCTATGGTGATTCTAAATTCAGCTAAGTTGACAATGATCAGTGCGGTATCACTCCACACTACTTCAGGTGGTAACCTGGATAAAACAATGGACTCTCTTCTACATGGAGCACAAAACTAAAGGAAAACACTAAGGAAAGGTCTATAAAATCAAGGTTACTATGTAAACCTTTAAGGACAGGTTTAGTAGCAGGGAACAGTAAACACAGTAAACATGTAGATACACAAACTGCAATGCTGTACTGAGGCTACAAAATGAGTGAGCCAATTAATTATCTTAGGGCAGGATCAAGACGATGTTGTCATTTCTCCCTTAGACAGTCTTAGACATTGTCTCTTGTCATGGACACTCCATAGTTAGATAGTAGAACAAACGGCCAGGATAGGGAAAGAACTGAGAATAAAAAGAATGCCAGGGAAGAGAGTCCCTCAAACCCCTGACAGTGTGGCAGAGGTTGGAAGGCCAACACAGCCCAACCAGGAGGGTTGGGAGTTCTGACGAGGGAACCAATGACCCTGAAGAATGCTCCAGAGAAGTACCACTCCTTCCCTCCCCCCACCACCGCCCCCCAGACAGGGTTTCTCTGTATAGCCCTGGCTGTCCTGGAACTCACTCTGTAGACCAGGCTGGCCTCGAACTCAGAAATCTGCCTGCCTCTGCCTCCCAAGTGCTGGGATTAAAGGCGTGCGCCACCACCACCCGGTGCGGTATCACTCCTAACAGACACCCTGGCCCGGTTGAGAGGGAGCAGCAGAGGGACGGCTCAGCACACTGGTTGGGGCTGAAGTTTGCAGACGGTGGCATCGCAGTTGTCTGGAATTCCTTAGAAGGAACACGAGAGGGATGTTCTGAGCACTGACAGGAATAACTTAGTGGGAAGACCAGAAGTCAGAGATGAGGGGACATGCCTGGCTAGCAGATCAATCCTATCAGGTCACTCTGTTAGTGACCAGACTGCTGGAAACTTCTGACAAGCTTCCCCGAGTCTAACTGAAGAGCTGGATCAACGTACACACTGCATTTCCCACCTATTTGTCCCACGCTACCTCCTTCAGGACACTCAAGGGCCCTTTTGCCAGGAAGGCGTGGGAGCCCCGCAGGGACATCAAACTAAAGCTATACTCTCACCACATTCACTTAATGGCTGGGATTACCAAAATGCCTCAGCAGCCGAGAGCTCTTCCTGAGGATCTGTGTGTGGCTCCCAGCACCCACATAGCAGCTCACAACCATCTGTAACCACGGTTCCTGGGGCTCTGACGTCCTCCTCTGACCTGTGCAGGCATGATGCATACACATGATAGGCACTAACATCCATGCAGGCAAAATATCCACAAATGTGATATAATAGAATGAAGTTTAATTTAAAAATTAAATATCTAACTGCCCCCCTGCCCTTTCAGTCACCAATCTCCAGCACAGCTTGATTATCTGTTTCATGGCTTTCTGTCAGAGGCACGCTGATCCTCCTTGGTTCTAAGCTGAGCAATTATACTGACCCCTTCAATTACAGCCATCCTCTCGCCTTGCCCCTCTGGCACTGGCCCTAGACTAACATTGTCTATTGGCATCGTCCTTCCCTTTCATAGTCAAAGACGCACCAGCAGCCCAGATCGCTACTGTTGCCCTGACAGGAGTGAGGCTTTCTGAAGGCAGCGTGTTTGCAGACGCAGCCAAGGTCCCCTCGCCCAGCAGGTATCACCTAGCAAGTGAATTTACAAACTCCCTCAGGTTGAGCAATGTCCAAGGTCCGCTGGGCAGGCTCAGGGCCGGTTTCATCAGAAACCCGAGGGGCAAACTCACAAGCTCATAAACCCTAAAGCACATTATAGACATTTCAAGATGGCGCTGTTCCCTGGGGATTCCCCCAAGCATATGAATCGGAAAGATCAGCGGACTCACTTCCGGCCATATTAGTGGGAAATCTTTCCTCCATGTTTTCTTGCTGCAGGGAAAGTCCTGACTGTGAAACTAATTGTCAGATGGATCCTGGGATGGCTTCTTTCCTCGTGCTCATCACCTCCGAGTGAGCAGGATTCTACACATGCCTCAGAGTAATTGTTCTTATTATGCGAATAGAAACTTGAAGATGCACAGAATCTGAGAACCCCTTGTATCTAGAGCCCATCAGGGTCCAGGCTCTAGAACAGCTCTGACTTCGCCCTTTCTGCTTGCTCTACCACCACTCCACTGCCTCCCCTCCTCTAAGTCTATCTTTTCTAGCCTTCTAAAAATGATGCTGTTTAGCACCGGAGAAACAGCATAGCTGGCTTAGCGCTTGCCAACGTTAGCCCGAGGATCTGAGTTCGATCCCCGGCACCCAGGTAAGAAGCATGGCAATTGTGGGAAGCATTTGTAACTCCAGCGCTGGAGGGGAGGTCGGGCAGCCAGCTGACTCAGCCTAATTAGTGCATTCTGGATCCCAGTGAGAGACTGTCTCGGAAAACAAACAAAGTTAAAGGAGAGCGAGGGACACCCTCTGAGGCTAACTGCTGGCTGCCACATAAGCAAAAAACACAGCCGTCCAAGAGGACAAGAGAGCGGGAGGGGACCCGGATGCTTTGGTCAGAGTCTGCTCCGTTCCTGATCCTAGATTTTGAGTTTTCCTCCATCCCACGTCCGACGGGACTTACACCATTATTTTTTTCCCCTCACCATCAACGGCCGGGGACTCACACACTTCTCCTTTTGAATAAGAGAAGAATCACGCGTGCACAGTTTCTTTTTACTACTTAGATATGTTATCTTTCACAGTGAAAGTAAAATCTTATCCCTTCGTGAACCCGACACCACTTCTGTCCACGAATTCTTGCCCATTTATCAACTGCTTCCGGTTTAAAGAACACATGCTTTCCCTAAGAGTCAAATTATAGGCAACCTGAAGGTTACACATTGACATGCCCAGAAGTATTTCTTTTAATTGAGCTTACAAGGTCTCCTCATCAGTCATATACCTCCCATGCCAGAAGAGAACAGCAATGGCCAAAATCAGAACCTGAATCCTTGATGGTGGATTATGGCCGTAGACCAACACAGCTAATTCTAAGGGAGATGTGAATACAGACAAAAGATCACTCGAATCTTTAATTCTAGCTTTAATTCTAGCTCGAATCTTTAACCCAAGCCCAGTACAGTCTTTTTGAAAACTGTGCTAAGCTATGAAATGCTTATGCCAATGACATGTTTAGATCGGAGAGATATCTGGTCTCCACAATCTCTCCATTGAGCTGCACCAGGCCCCTTTGAACCCTTCACGGACTGTAGCCAGACAGGTCTAAGTGCCACGAACTCCCAAACCCATTAGGCCTCACCAGCTGCCTGAAGACTATAAGGAGTAGCAAAGAAAAACAAAAGGAAATCCATCTACTTGACAAGAAGGCCTGGAACCTTCTCTCTAACCAAATAAAATAAGAGGATAATCTTTGGAGGATTCTAGAAGCCAGAACTCTTGCCACATCAAGTGTCTATGTATGGATCAAGTCATTGAAATATGTGTGAACAGAGAAACCAATATAAACCCAGACCAGACCAAGTCGTGATGTCTTGAAACCGTCAGTCATCTGAACTGCAGACAATAGACAAACCAGGACCCACCTGAGAGAGGCAGAGTAGATTCTCTCCAGCAGCACGACTGAGGCCAGTGTTCTTGGTGCCGCTGTCCCCATTATGGAACATGGCGGCATGCATGATAGGAATCAGGGGACATTCTTACATAAGGGTGTTCTCAATTGTTGCTCCAAACTGTGATGGCCACTACAGTTCAATGGTGAGACTGAAACTAAAACACGATGCCCTAGATAATGTTAGTCTTCAGTTGGATGGTTAGAAAACAGAGGAAGGAAGAAAAGAGAAGGTCCTTTTCATCATGTATTCAACACCCGGGAAGAAAGACACATTGGACAAGGCAGGTTGAAGCATGTCCAGTACCAAAAAAAAAAAAAAAAAAAAAAAAAAAAAGTATATTCAACAACGAATTAAGCAATCTTAGCCAGGCTCTCCCACCTAGAAAACATTCTCCCAAAACACTCAAAGACCTCTTGCTCCAATCCCTAGATTATCAGAAGACCATCTTACTATTAATTAAAACAGCATTATGGTTTTTAAAATGAGACTTTATGATTTGCTTAGCAGTAATCAAACCTCCAAGACTTATCCACCTCAAGGGGAGCTAACAAAATTGAATTCTTTGACCTGCAAAGATCCAAGCCCCGAACCCTGCTATTGCTTTCCTCCTACCTCACCAGGAGGTGCAGGGCAAGCATTTGGCCTACCAAGCCCCCTTCTTTCTAATCAGCTTATTGCAATAGCATTAGCAAGCATTCCAGGGCCTCCAGACTGCGGGCTGTGTGTTAGTTCAGGCCCTCAGAAAACAAATCAAAAGAGACTGTTTAGGAGATGAGAAGATGTATTGAACGAGGCTGTACATTTTAAGGGAGAAGGCCGAAGACTCTCAAATCAAGAGCCAGCCAGGGTTGTTCATTAACTACCACATGTTTGGTAGTAGGGAGAGAGATGTTGTCAGTTACTCAGCCTCTCATTCACCTGAGAGAGACGTGTAAGCCTCAACACCACAGCCAGGAAGCCATGTGAAGAAAACCAGCAAAGTGCTAAGAAAAGACAGTCTTCTAACTTAAACGCCACGCCCAAAGCCCTTATGTTCTCCTGGTAGCTGCGGTCAGTATTACCCATAGACAGGCAAATGCCTTCAACAGAAGCCCCAGGAAGGCAGTCAACTTTGACAGGAGTCAAAATCCATGCCTCACGCTGGATTCCTGTAACCATCCTCCGAGAAGAGTTTTTACAAATTCAACTCAACATGCAAAGACACACCTTCCTTTCTTTAGAAAGGTCTATTTAGCGATGGGACCTGTTCACGGCACAAAGGGACTCTCAGGCAAAAAGCACTGGGCTTCCCCTGGGGGGCGGTGGGGGGGGGGCAGAACCTGCCTTTTATCCCACACCCATGTCTTGGATAACAAATGTTTTCTTACTCTGTCGGTTTTTTTCTTCTGCCCTGTTCTGTCACATAAAATACTGCCCGACCTTTGACTCAGACTCCAGACAGTCTACCTGCTGATGGCCTGGCTCTGTTCAAACATGTCCTAATACTCTGTCTCTGCAAGGGTCATCAGTAGTTTTCCATGGTACGCAACGTCCTCCCGGTGCTTCAAAGCACCTCGCTTTTTCTTCACATCCTTGTCTCTTTCAAATTAAAGTTTTAAAAAATTGGTTTCTAGGCTGATGTGGATCTAAAACAACAACAACAACAACAACAAAACCATGCAAATCAAAGACCTGAGGGTGTTCTAATTCACTGGTTGGTCAGAACTACCAGTATGTTGTGGTCAGAGATAAATTTGGAATCCTATACTTAGATTAAAATTTATAGCCGGGCAGTGGTGGCACACGCCTTTAATCCCAGCACTTGGGAGGCAGAGGCAGGCGGATTTCTGAGTTCGAGGCCAGCCTGGTCTACAAAGTGAGCTCCAGGACAGCCGGGGCTACACAGAGAAACCCTGTCTCCAAAAAAACAAAACAAAGCAAAAAAGACAGAATGGAGAGGATCTCTGTGAGTTCAAGGTTATCCTGGTCTACATAGTGAGCTCCAGGCCAGCCAAATCTACAAAATGAGATTCCGTCCCTAAACAGCAAACCAAAAACTAAATAAACTTCATAAGTAAGCATAGCTCCTTCTGATGGATGCTCGTTGGCTGGGTGAGACACAGGGTGGGGTGAGGGGCACAGTGATAGCAGTTATGGATGCACTCAGGGTCTAACACTGTCCCAGGGGCACATTGGTCAAGGAAGACCAAAGCCTTCTGGCCGTGTCCTCAGGGTTCACATGACCTTAATCTGGAATGTGTGTCCAGTCCAGTTATCTGAAATGCGTGTCCAGTTCAATTATCCGGAGTGTGTGCCTGCTTCAGTGCATCACATTGGAAGAGAGACACTGACCAGTGGAAGGACGCCAGATGACAAAGTCCTGGGGGAGAGGATTCTAGGTCCTGTGTCTGGAGAGGAATCTCGCAAAGCGGTGGGCGTGTCTATTTGACAAAAGAAACTATGCTGTCAGAAGACCAGTAATCATAACACATTTATAAAGAGGCTGGGCTTTGTCGTGGATCAAGAATATGGGATATGCCTTAAAACCAGACAGACAATCGGACACTGACGTGTGAGAGCACCAGTAGTCATGTCTTCTGGCTTCAGAGTGGGCGGGAACTCAGGAAACCGAGATGTCCCAACATGGGACCCCATGTTCTCATGGGAACGTAAGGCAACTGCTGTCATCTTCCAGTTTCTCGAGATGAGCCAAAGCCCAGGTTTTAGCGCAACGTGGTTCAACTTGACATTTTTGCAAATGTTTCAAAACCCTAGAGAAATGGTGGAGCCTGTGGTCAGGAGGTAGCTCAGCTGTGCCAGTTTACAAGATCGGGGGAGGCAACTCTTGGTTTCAACAGAGTGTGGAGTTCAGTAGTGTGCAGTTAACATGCGTGGGTGAGAGAGTTTACTAGGCATTCCTGTATGGAGAAGGGTTCCCCTTCATATTCTGAGCAATGGGAAATAATAACCTTGGTTGACAATTCACGAGAGATTCCGGAGAAAGCATTGCCTCCTCAGGCACAGGCGTTGAATGGAATCATCTGACACTTGTATGTTCCGGGTTTACAAAATGCCTTTATATCATGTCACATCTTAAAGTTCTTAGAAAATCTCCTTCAAAGAGGAATGCGACGTTTCTGACTTACAACTGTGTGGGCTGATATCTGAGATAGGAAGTCACGTCCAGAAGCAAGCAGGCCGTTGAGCAGCAGGTCCGGGATGGGTGCGCCTGAGCCCCCAACCCTGTCAGACTCAACGCGTGGGAGAGTAAGTAGCCTTGCTCTGGTCGTATCTACTCATTGTTGCTTTTGGACGGTTGCCCTCTCTCCCAAAGGTGTCTGCACATTTCCATATTCTGAGATTCCTTCCTGTCCCTTCTATGTCTCCCTGGAAGCTGGGACCCTTCATGGTTTCTTGAGGACCTTCTACTAGTTCTTTCAGTCACGGGAATGTCTCCCCAACTCCAGATGCCCCGAACTACACCCGCCCTTGATGTGTGTCCAAAACATGTCTGATGTGTACCTCTTCCATATCATCCCTGTAAGAATAAAAACCTGCCTTCATTTATATGCATGTAACACACACACACACACACACACACACACACACACACACACACGCACGCACGCACGCACGCACGCACGCACGCACACACCTCAGGAGTCATTGCCTAGTTAGTGAATCATCCAGTCTATAATTACTGGACTTATTGGTCATTGAGGATAGAGAGGTGTCATCAGGTACAGCGTCTCCCTCTCACAGACATGTCTACCTTCCTCCAGAAATTTCACTTCTAACAAAAACCAGTCAGTGCCTTTGTTTCTACATTCCCAACTAGACTCAGTACAAACTTATCACGTTAGTCTCATGAACAGAAATCTGAAATACACCATTATTCCTGGGGTTGGGATGAACTTCATCTAAAAAAAGAGAAATGTTGCCATACATGCACACAGAGACAAAAAGCAAAATGTCCAGAAGACTTGGTTTGACCACGAGAGAGTTTTTTTTTTCTTCTTTTTTTAAAGTGCTAAGGAAGCTTCCTTGTTGTCTGGTAACCTACTACAGTGGTATCTTCTGATGCACTGTATTTAAAATGGACAGCAAGGTGTCACTAAACATAAAACAAATCATTACAATTTGTAGCTACCATCTAAAACCAAAGGTAAAAAAAATGTATAGGAACGGGAAAGATGCATAGAAATCGATAAGGGGAACATCCCCCCAAGTCCTGTGCATTTGGCCCGCAAGAGCAGTCTGCTCTTGTTTGGTTTAGATTGCTGTGTTGTGTGGATCAGGCTGGTCAAATGACCAGCTAAGAATATTCCGTAGAGAGAGTGTTCCGATGCTCTAATCTCCCTAGACAAGGTTCATATTTGTGTAGGTTACTTATTCTCCCTTTGTTGACTAAGTCAATAATCAGAATCAGCAGGTTTGGAGTCAGATTGGCAGGGATCAGCAGCCTGGCTTGGGAGGAGGGGTATAAAAGCCCCTTCAGCCGGAGAAGCCGTCACAGAGACAGACCCACCAGCTCCAGACAGGATGGCTTCCCTCCGACTGTTCCTCCTTTGCCTCGCTGGACTGGTATTTGTGTCTGAAGCTGGCCCTGGGGTGAGTGATCCTGAGAGCGATTCAGACAAGGCAGTGAGACCTTAGATGGAGAGGTGCCTTCCTCCCGCCTTGGGAACTAGCTGTGCTGTTAGGACAACGGCACTCAGACTCTATATTTACCATTAAACTCCAACGAGAAGAGCCGGGGTTCCTCTGGCTCTTCCTCCTGATGCTTTAGTGAATTGAGTCTGTAATGCTCAGTCTCTGATGTCCTTAGGTAATATGTATGTGTGAAAAAAACATAGAAATAAAGATACAAAAGGGCTGGATGTGTAGTTTAGTGGTCCAGTGTTTGCCTTCTGTTCGATCTCTAGCAATAGAAAAAAAAGGACATATTATTAGTGGGGCTGTTAATATTGAATTCTCATAAAACCTTTAATGTATTTAGTCTGCCTCTTGTATGGTTATATTTTAGTTCTTTAGCTAATCAAAATGTATTATTGATCTTTGTCTTTTTCGGCCAATGCTCTATTCCAGTCTCTGATAAAGTCCTTTCAAAGAGTTAATCAGTGTAATTAGATGAGTCAGGAAGTATGTGAGGGTTATTTTACAACCAGAGGGGATTACTATAGCAACAGCTGATTAAAATGATCTCAAGAAAAAGCCCATTCTGTCCTTTTGGACCACGCACCTTTTTCAGTGCCTCCATTTGGTTGGTAAGGTGAACAGGCTCTCAGAGGGCCTGTTTTCCCTTGAAATTCATCATCCATATCCCTGGTGCACAGTAGTGCACCTGGGGGCAGACATTGTTCTTGCTTTGGAAACAACGCTGTCAATGTCATGCTGGATAAAGAAGCTCATTAATTGTCAACACTTATGTTACCGTAATGGGATCAGCATGTACTTTTGGTTTTGTTCCAGATTCTGTCGCCGGAAAGAACAAGCCCGTTTTCCCCTGACCCATTTCACCGACATTTCTCTCGTCTCCTCTCTGCCCAGGGTGCTGGAGAATCCAAGTGTCCCCTGATGGTCAAAGTCCTGGATGCTGTCCGAGGCAGCCCTGCTGTCGATGTGGCCGTGAAAGTGTTCAAGAAGACCGCTGAGGACACCTGGGAGCCATTCGCCTCTGGGTAAGCTCGCGCAACGGCCCACCACGGGACTGATCCAGGTTCCCACGCACTCTTCTGCTTGTTAGAGACGGGCACACACAACCTGCCAGCTAGGTTCAGAGAGATGGCTCAGTGGTTAAGGGCACTTACTGCTCTCGTAAGAGACACACAGGTTTGATTCCTAGCACCAGAATGGTAGCTCGTAACCATCTGAAACTCCAGTCTCAGGCGATCTGGGGACCTGACATGCCCTTCTGTTCAACACGTGTGTGGTGCACAAATTCACATGCAGGCAACAAATCTTATAAACAAACAAACAAACAAACAAACAAACCTAGTAGCTAAAGAATCTGTTAGAAGGTTAAAGGTATGGACAGAGACCTTTTGTTTTGGTTTGGGTTTTGTTTTTTTTGTTTTTATTTGATATTTTCTTTATTTACATTTCAAATGTTCTCCCCTTTCTTGGTCACCCCCCGACCCTCTATCTCATCCTCTCTCCCCCTGCTTCAATGACAGTGTTCCTCACCCACCCTCCCACTCCTGCCTCTTGGCCCTCGAATTCCCCTGAGGCATCAAACCTTCACAGGACCATGGGCCTCTCCTCCCTTTGATGTCCAACAAGGCCATCCTCTGCTACATATGCATCTGGAGCCATGGGTCCCTCCACATGTACTCCTTGGTTGGTGGTTTAGTCTCTGGGAGCTCTGGGGGGGGGGTCTGGTTGGTTGATATTGTTGTTCCTCCTATGGGGCTCCAACCCCCTTCAGCTCCTTCAGTCCTTTCTCTAACTCGTCCACTGGGGACCTGGTGATCAGTCCGATGGTTGACTGTGAGCTTCCAACAGCAGAGACCTTTTTAAAGAAATCTGCTTTCTTGTGTTGCTTAGAGCATGACCAGGAACCAGAGTACAGTCCAGGACTGAAGGGAGGAAAGGGGGGGTGGATCAGTAACCCCACTGTTTCATAATGCCTTGCAAACCTTTTACTTCACAGCTCACTTTAAGGAGATAACAAAAATTATAGTCTCCAGGAACAGAGGAGAGGGCTCGGTCAGTTCAGTGCCTGCTCAGAACATTGGGCTTGGATGTGAGTCCCCGGACTCTGCGTAAGATGCCCAGCATGGTAGTGCATGCTTAGAAGACCAGCCTGGGGGGAGAGGCTCAGAAACAGGGGGACCCTGAGGTTTATTGGTCATCAGCCTCTCTGAACAGGTAGCTTCATGTTTGGAGAAAGACCCTGTCTCAAAAATCAAGGTGTAGAATAATTAATTAAAGGCATATGGTTTTGAGCTTAGATCATGCAAATGTGTACACACACACTCTCTCTCTCTCTCACACACACACACACACACAGAGAGAGAGAGAGAGAGAGAGAGAGAGAGAGAGAGACAGAGACAGAGAGAGAGACAGAGAGACAGAGAGAGAGAGAGATAGACAAAGAATCAGAGAGAGACAGAGATAGAGAGAAAAATAAATTAAAAAACAAAAAATGTAAAGACTCCATGGCCACAAAGAGGCTCAAAGACAAGCATGTATAAAAACCATACATATAGCCGGGCGTTGGTGGCGCACGCCTTTAATCCCAGCACTTGGGAGGCAGAGGCAGGCGGATTTCTGAGTTCGAGGCCAGCCTGGTCTTCAGAGTGAGCTCCAGGACAGCCAGGACTACACAGAGAAACCCTGTCTCGAAAAACCAAAAAAAAAAAAAAAAAAAAAAAAACCATACACACGTGATTTTAGGGGTTTTCAGATCCCCTGGTCCCCAGGGGCGATGCTCGAGCTTTGAGTCCCAGTCTTAGAATCTCACGAAGGATGTGTTCACACATGCTAGTTTATCGATGGAAAGAAAGGAACTGACAAAGCACCCCCAGAGCTGACTGCCGTTGCGCAGAATCAGGGCTCTTTAAATCTCAGAACAGGGGCCCTGTGCAAGGGCGGCAGCCATGAATCTCAACAAGAAACACACCGTGAGAGACCTGCAAGCAAACCCAGGACTGGCCAATCTCAGTCACCCACTAGCACAGCAACATGGCTTCCCACGGGGCTAGCCACTTAACGACTTTGTGTGGTTCTGTTTGTTTTTGTTTCGGTTTGGTTTTTGGTTTTTTGCTTTTTTTTTTTTTTTTTAACAATTAGTGATTTCAAAGCAATTGCTAATTAATCTAAACAAGCAAACCCAAAGGAAAACCAGCAAAGACTCCCTTAGCACTTAGCAGAACAGCTATGCAGTTATGTCTCCTGGGTGAAGGCCTCATATTAGGCTTTAATTGAATTACCCAGAACCGCTAGTGTTCTTCACCAATCACTGGGAAGGCCATTTTCTTTTGGTGATGTTTTAACCGAGTTTCTATTTGTTAAAGTCTTTGTGATTATGTGAGTATCAACCACGGCTTGCAAAGTGGCTGGTGGAATCTAAGTTGGAGTAGAATGGACACCCAAATATTCAAACTCTTGTGACTCTTCTTTCTTGTATTTACATCAAAAAAAAAAAAAATGGAGAGATGGAAGAGGTGTGGTCAGAGACACTAAAGACAGAGGCTACTCTTATCTGGCTTGGTTGCCACCGAGTGGGGAGTAGTTTCTAACATCTCCATTATTGAGCTGATACCTAGGAGGAAATGAAAGTCACTTGGTATTTCTTGTTGGCAAAGAATTAGGAATGGATTAAATTTCCAAAAGGAGAAAGTCAGTTACAAGTTCTTCTTTGTTGTTGTTGTTTTTTTCCTTTTTTTCTTTTTGGTTTTTCGAGACAGGGTTTCTCTGTGTAGCCCTGGCTGTCCTGGAACTCACACTGTAGACCAGGCTAGCCTCGAACTCAGAAATCCGCCTGCCTCTGCCTCCCAAGTGCTGGGATTAAAGGCGTGTGCCACCACTGCCCAGCTTCTTCTTTGTTTACTAGGCTTTCTGCTATGATAAATTACACACTTCCAGAAGGTGTCCTTAGTCCATGGAACACTGAGGTGTCTGTCTGTCACTCTGCTGTCACAGGGGATTACAGAGCTAGTCAGGGCAGCTTGTGACACTTTCAGGGATTGTCATAAACTTTCACCAAGTCAGAATTCACTATTTAAACCCAATTGCCCCCGAACTTGCAGCAACCCTCCTGCCTCTACCCGGAGAGCATTAGAATAATAACAGGTGACCCCACATACCTAGATTAAGACTCTTAAGGTAAACATTTTACTATATTTTAGTCTCATAAGACAAAATGCTACAATAAAGCTGTACATAAAATTCCTTTGAATTTCTTGCTATTTTATCTCAAACATAAAAGGATTTCTTCCCTTTTGATTCAGGTGACAGAAAAAAATACACAGGTATATATACATGTACACACACACACACACACACACACACCACTACCACATACTCGCACATTCATTTTCCTTTCCCCTGGACTTCTGTGCCCTCCAGGAAGACTGCTGAATCCGGAGAGCTCCACGGGCTCACCACAGACGAGAAGTTCGTAGAAGGGGTGTACAGAGTAGAACTGGACACCAAATCGTACTGGACGGCACTTGGCATCTCCCCGTTCCACGAATACGCAGAGGTAAGTGGACACGCCGAGTTGTTCGGGTTTTGTTTTTAGTCTCGGTAAATTCCCTCTGCTCTTGATGTACCTGGGGCATGAGCAGAATCCACAGCGCCTGCGAAGCAAGCCTTCTGAGTTTCTCTAAAACTCATTCAGCACACAGCCCAAACCTGATCGCACCGCTTGTGGCCGGCTAACTGTGTTTATGTAAATACTCGTTTCTCTGTTGAAGAGATATTAGTATTTGCCTTTGAGGCAACCTCCAGATACCATGAGGCCATTTCATAATCAAAGAGAGGGTTCCTCGTGCTATTTCTCTAGATTCTGGCATTCTCTTTATTCCAAAGCACATCTTGTGTCCCCAAAAGTTCAGGTAAACAATTCTTGAGACACAGAGAATTACATGTTCAAAACCAAATAGCTTAATAACTAAATCATCAAGCAACCATCACATGGCAAAGGGGTTTCTGAATCAAAATCGTTTCACCCTTGTGATCAACCTATGGTGGTCTAGCCTCGTCTTACATCCATTTTACCAATGAGCTAAGAGAAGTTAAGTACCTCATGGAGATCACAAGGAGCACGTGTGAGCAAGCGAGGGCGTTGGCCTCCGTGTCAGTTAGCGCGCCTTCCAGGCCTCAGCCAGTTTCTCTGTGAGAAATCGAGCTCCATCAAAACCCAAAGCCAACAACCAGAGGCACGTGAGGAGCCTTTGCTTAGCATTGGGTCAGTCTCCCTGGCTCCTCTCAGTTCTCCTCCCTCAGAGGCTGCTGTCATGGAAACAGAATCCAGGCCTGCTGGTCAGCACTGGAGATAACAAATTCCATCAAAGAATAGCTCGGCATGTGACCCAGTTTGCTGTCTGTTGGCTACGATAAACACCATGACCGAAAAGCAACCTGGGGAGAGAAGGGTTTATTTCATCTTATAGCTTACAGTTCTCCATGGAGGAAAGCCGGGCGGGAACCTGGAAGGGGAAATTGGAGCAGAGACCGGAAAGGAATGCTGTTTACTGCTTGCGTAGCTCCTTTTCTTATACAGTTTAGATCTAGGTGCTCAGGGGATGGTAGGGCCAAGCGTAGGCTGCACCCTCCTACACCAACCATCAGTAAAACAAAACAAAACAAAACAAATCAAAACAAAAAATGGTCCACAGACTTGCCTACAGGCCAGTCTGATGGTGGCCACGCCCCAGTGGAGGGTCCCTCAGGTTACTCTAGTGTGTGTCGAGGTGACAAAACCCAACCAACAAAGCACAAACAGGGTCTGCCCCTGTGGCCTAGCCATGGGTGAAACGCTCAGATGATGGTATTACCGGACAAACCAGAAGGGCCTGTTAGACTCTTGGGGCTCACAGATATCAAAGTCTGCCACCTAGGCAGTGACTAGGCAGTGACTAGGCAGTGACTAGGCAGTGACTAGGCAGTAGAGGTAGTCCTCCACTCCTCACCAAGCACCAGCACCTATGGCAGGGGTTAGCTGGACACCAGTGCAGGACTTTTGCTCTGTTTCCTGGATTAATTGCCCATAGACCCTTGTCTGCTCTGGGTCGCAGCCTGCTGGGAGGACCTGTATTCATTCACCTAGAACATGTTAGCCCTGTTGGAATACTTGTCTGATTCTCTTTTAGAACTCAATAAACAAACATTTTAATTTCGTTTTGGCTTTTTTGAGACACGCTCTCTCAGAGGCCAGCCTGGCTTCAAACTGGCGAAGGACGGCCTTGAACCGCTAATCTTTTCGTCTCTTCCTCCCAACGGCCCATGCTGGGGCTCTGAACCCAGAGTTTAATGATGTCAGGCAAACACTCTATCGACTGACTCACGTTCCCAACCCATCATTCAACAGACATTGGAAAAATAAAAACCTTCTGCCGAGCCGGGCGTGGTGGTGCACGCCTGTAATCCCAGCACTTGGGAGGCAGAGGCAGGCGGATTTCTGAGTTCGAGGCCAGCCTGGTCTATAGAGTGAGTTCCAGGACAGCCAGGACCACACAGAGAAACCCTGTCTCAAAAAACCAAAAAAAAAAAAAAAAAAAAAAAAAAAAAAACCTTCTGCCTTGAGCACTCTAGTAAATGCAGTCTTTTGGTGTGGAGTCCTTTGTCCCAGCCAGGGTCCCAGATGATGCCACCATACAGACCACGGAAAACTAGAAAATGTCCTTTGGGACCAACAGGTCGCTTTGCTTGGGGCAATTTTTATATGTGTGTGTGTGTGTGTGTGTGTGTGTGTGTGTGTACCTGACAATTTTACATATTCTGGGGATCAAATTCATGTCTTCATTCTAGCAAGGCAAGAGCTTAAAACGACGGAGCCCTCTTACTTGGCGGATTTCTTTTAAAAACTACATAATATTACATATTATCTTTTTTTTTTCACTTTTGGGAAAAAAAAAATGAGCAAGGGTGACAATGTGACAGAGGAGAAACTTCCAGAAGTGTGTGTGGTGGCACACGCCTCTCATCTAATGCTGGAGGCTATAGTAGAATGCTCGTGAGTTAGTGGACAGCCTAGGCCAGGGCCTAGGGTCATAACAGGGCCACAGGGCCTGCCTGGTATTCACAAGATGTGACCCACGGCGCTATAAATAATAATAAATGAATGCAACAGACGGTCTAAGATGATCCTCCCTTCCATGTATCTGGATGTGATTTTTGTGTTAGTTTTACTCTGTCATCCAATCGCTCTTTGTCCTATATTTGGACATAAAAAAAATCTTTATTCAAAGTGCGTTCAAACCTGTATCTAAAACCTGCACACAAAATGAGTACAATTACATACATCTTCCATACTTAACATCTGTTCCAGATTTGGCTCACTCCCGGCACCTGGGCTGTCGCTACACCCATGTCCTCAGAGTCTGGTGATTTGAGAAGTGGCTAGTCATTGCAAAAATCCAGATTTTATTCAGAAATTTCCAAGAGCTCCAAAACTTTCATGTGCATTTCTGCCAACCACAAACCGTTTGTGTTGTGGAGAGAACCCTGTGAAGTCTTCCCATGGTATCTCGGCCTTGTTTCTTCCCTAAAAACATTCATCTTCCCACATTAGAAAATGCAAAGGGACAGTGGGAGCAAAATCCTTGGACTGGGAGGCAAGAATCAATCCTTCCTTTCTGGTTGGCTCTCACTGTAGAAATGCAGGCATGCTCTCACCGTAGAAATGTAGAAATGCAGTCGGCCAGACAAGGGCTTGGGCCAGCACTCCAGGTCTGGACGTTTGTAGTGGGGTTGTTGACAACCACCATTCACCACAGGTTTGTTGGTGGGTGTCAATGTTTCCATTCTCCCCACTTTCATCTGAACCCCAGAAAGTGAACAATACCCTTCGGGCTCTCCGGGACTCCACTTGATCTGGCCAGGGCCACCCACGCACGTTGCAGAAGTAAACTTGCAAAGAGAGACCTGCAATTCTCTAGGGGCTGCACACAGCTCCAAAGACTTAGGCAGCATATTTTGTTTTAATCTAACTATTCGTCCCCCCCCCAGCCCCACCCCCAGAAAACAATCAGGCAGTAAAAGGAAGATTTCCAGCTCAGCAATGAGTTTCTGGCGAACACTGCAGCTCCGACCTCTGGGCTCTGGTAGAACTAACTGTCTCTCCTCTCTCCTAGGTGGTTTTCACAGCCAATGACTCTGGCCATCGCCACTACACCATCGCAGCGCTGCTCAGCCCGTACTCCTACAGCACCACCGCTGTGGTCAGCAACCCCCAGAAGTGAGGGACCCAGCCCAGGAGGACCAGGATCGTGCCAACGCAGACGCATCCCCTTTGTACTGAAACAGCGTCCTTGTTCTATAAACAGTGTTAGCGACTCGGGAAGATGCCGTGAAACATTCTTATTAAACCACCTGTCATTTCATTCAAACGGTGTTTTGTTTGTAGTCCCTCGTTTTTCTCCCCGGCTCCTAAATCCCCAAATCTTCTAAAGAATTCTAGAAAGTGCGCGATCAGAACTTTTTAAAGGGGATGCCTTTTTGGCTCCCGGTTTAAAGGGAGCCGTCTGGGGGGGGGGTGTCACGGGTGCTCCTGGCAACTTAATTGAGGCAGACAGGTCAGGAAGCAGAGTGAACCAACCAACCTTTCAGTGTTTTACAAGTGACGCATATACTAAGCATGATGTGCAGCCATTAAAAACACACAATCTGAAGGGCTAGAGACACACACGTAGTGTTTTCCCAGAGCATGTTCCAAAGCCCTGGGGTCAATCACAATACTGAAAAGCAGGCCAAAAGACGTTCTGAAAATGAAATATTTGGTTTTTCTATAACCTTCCGTGAACAGATAAAGACAAATCTAAGGGTCTAATTGTGGGCTGCTTATATCATGTCGATTTGGGTCCCCAAAATTGAACGAAAATCCACACTGGTAAATCAAGCTGCCGGCACCCAATGGCTGGGTGGGGTAGATGGAGGCAGGACTTCCCGGGATTAGGATTAGGATTCCCAGGAAGAGGAAGGAGGAGATTGTTGCCGTGCCTAGAGAAGCAGAGGATAAACACCACGCCTGAAAAGTGTGGGACAGAGAACATAGCCACCGTGTAGGAGGCAGGGGATAGCAGCCCAAGAAGGCTGCAGGTCTGGGACTGGGGCAGCCAAGATAAACAATAGGAGTTAGTACGTAATAGCTCAGTAATACTGGAGGGAGATGGATTAGCGACATGAAGGTTAGGGAGTAGCCCAGCCATAAGCACGAGCAAGCGTGCGTGCGTGGGCGTGGGCGTGGGTGTAGGTGTGTGGGTTTCATTTGGGAACCCAGAACATCGGGGCAAGCAGTGAGGAACAAGCCTCAGCAGACAGGATCTACTAAAGTGTTTAATAGGATACTACTACAGCTAATTCTTCAGGCACTTTTGTTAAGCACTTTACTCCTTTGAGGGACAGAACAGTTCCTTTGCCCAAGAATGGGCCTTTCCGCGGTCAGGGGTGGATGGAAATGGGGCGCGGGCCCCACCCCTTGCTGCTGAACTATTTATAGTGATGGAGTCGGGTAGAAGGGGAGTCAGTGTCCTGAGGTGTGCCCACTGGTGACTCCACCGGGCTCTAGTGGACATTTCCAAGCCAAAGTGAAGAAAGAAGCCACAAAACCAAACCAGATGTCAGGACCCCGAGAGAAGGGCTGGTGGGAACGTGTGGAGGGGTGGGGAGGCGGGAGGAAGAGAGCGTCAGAGCAGGCTGTGTACATGTATGAAACCGAAGCAAACAAAACACTTAAACACTTGTAAGAACAGCGAGGTCCAGCGGGACAAGCCTGTAGGTGCCCCCTCACTTCCCAGGCCGCTTTACACCACAGTTCGGAGACCACGCCCCTCCTAAGCCACGCCCCTCTTAAGCCACGCCCCTCCTAAGCTCTGCTAGCTTTCCTTCCAGCCTTTCCAAATGAAATAAGCTTAGACCCAATTCCACATCCCCAGATCTCTCTACTCCTCTAACCCACTTTAGACCAATTCTACCTGGCAATCAGAACCCATCTCTCAGGAGACAGAGGCAGAGACAGGAGGATGTCCATGAGTTCAAGGCCAGTCTGGTAAGTTCCAAGCCAACCAGAACTACAGAGTGAGACCTTGTCGAACAACAACTTTGTCAAATCCTAAGTCCATGTTTAACTGATACACACACACACACACACACACACACACACACACACACACACGTGTCCAAGGGGTGGACGTGTCTCTGGAAAAGCATAATCATGAGTATTGAAGTCCTACCGCAGCGTTCGACAGCACCTGTCAACCAAGTAAACGAAGCGTATTTCTGCCCCCAGCTATATTTTATCCACCAAGTGCTCGTAGCAGAGGCAGAATTATTTCTCCGCAAACCGTCATTTCCCCGTCGTTTCCCCTTTCAAAATGGAAAGAAGCTTCGACGCAGCTCCACTCCCCCAGCTCTCCCTTCGCTCTGGGTGGGAGCTGCCCCAGTTAATGCTAAGCCAAAGCGGATGGCGATTCTTCTTTGGCAAACCCAAGTACATACGGAAGGTCCGCTCTGGGGCCTCTGCAGGCAGGGAGGTGGGTTGCACTCCGGCTGCCTAAAAAGAACCCTGGGGATGTCCGCCCCGCCCCCGTGCGACAGGCAGCCACTTGCTCTTGCTACCGCTTATTTACTGCCAGGAAAATGGTGGCTAGAGACACAGGTACAAGCTATGACGGGAGAGAAGGCCAAGGCTGATGCTACAGGGTGAACCCGGAAGGACTGTCTGTGTGAGGACGGGTGCTCAGCTAAAAGGACAACGCTGCCCGCTGGTGACCTCAGGAACGAGCATTTGGAAAGGACCTTAGATGTGTTTCCCAATTTCCAGGAAAAAACACCTACCACACATGTAGCATCCCTTCTAAATATGCGGAATGAATTAATGAGTGAACCAACAGAACGAATGAAGGAAAGGATTAGTTCTAGGTAGGCGAACCTGAGCCTTCCACATCATGTGACTGACCCGGTTGGGTTTTCTCTCTAACGTACAGATGAGAGACTTAGTACCAGGGGAACATGAGAAATTTTCTATTACTTCTGAACAACCTGTTTTATGTACCAAGGTCAGCTTCTACAAGCTTGGATTAATTTCTTTTTTCTTTTTTTCTTTCTTTCTTTCTTTCTTTCTTTCTTTCTTTTTTTATTTTTTTAATTTTATTTTTTTTATTTTTTATTTTTTTATTTTCAAGACAAGGGTTTCTCTGTGTAGCCCTGGCTGTCCTGGAACTCTCTGTAGACCAGGCTGGCCTCAAACTCAGAAATCCACCTGCCTCTGTCTCCCAAGTTCTGGAATTAAAGGCGTGCGCCACCACTGCCCGGCTTTGGACTAATTTCAAAACTTTTAAATAAACACAGAAACTGTCTATTTACTCTGACTACATCCAGAACAACAACAACAACAACAACAACAACAACAACAACAACAAAAGTCTCTTCTTTCAAAAAGACAACAAAAGGCTGTGGAAAGGTCTTTAGCCAGCCAGCGGTCTTAAAAGGCAGACCCTAGCTTCTGCCATCCCAAACCTATCTAACAGAGAAGCGTCGCGCGATGAGAGCCCACAGAGTGGATCGGAACACTGATGGGGCCAGAGTCCCACCGAGGTCATTGGAACCTGCCCAGGGAGGAGGGAGTCCAACAGAAAGAGTCAGGTGCGAATGTTAGGAGAAGCAGCTGGGTTGAGGGTGTGGGGAGACCGCTCCGCTGGTACAGTCCTTGCCCTGTAAGCACAGGGATCTGAGACTGGATGCCAAGAATCTACATAAAAAGCTGATTGTAGTGGTGCATGCCTATAATCCCGAGGTTAGGGATGTGGAGACAGGAGGACTTCTGGAACTCTTGTCAAAGCTAGCTAGACTTGTCAAATCCATGAGCTCCAGATTCATAGAGACTCTGTCTCAAAAAAGAGGGGGGATAATACTAGAAGATACCCAACATGAACCCGCGACGCATGTGTACACATATGAACACATCTGTATGCATACACCTTACACAGACACATGCACAGGGTGGAAGAAAGGCAGGAAGATGAGAAGTCAGGCCAGCTGGATAGGCTAGCCGGCCAACATTGCCATAAAACTATTTAAACCCTATCATGGCAAAATAGAAAAGTATATCGTGGTCTCCTGGGAACTAGGGACCTCATGAAGAGGGGACACTGCTAATCTGTAGAAGCCACCAGGAGCCGCTAGGCCAGTACATAGCGAAAACCCAGTCATGGAAAGAAAGAGAAGTAATGAAGGGCCAGGAGCCTGAGATGGAGACTGACAATGTTCACAGAAAAACGGCACTTTGATTGTTGGAACCTGCGGTTCATCTTATTGCGGCAAGAAGCCTGGAGACCCTCGCAATATGAGTGGTGATTCACCGGGGCCTTTGGGAGCTCAGCCTGTGTCTAAGGGACTGGATTGGTGGGCATTGAAAGCCCAGTGGGAGACAGCAGTTCTGTTTATATTGGGCAGGGGGAACACTGTAAGTTCCAGGCCAGCTTGGACTGCATAAAAAGACAAACAAAGAAGAGAAGAGGAAGGAAGGGAGGGAGGGAGGGAGGGAGGGAGGGAGGGAGGGAGGGAGGGAGGGAGGAGATTTTTTTTTTAAATCTCTATTTCGTGTCTAATAAAAAGTAAAGGAAGTGAACCCAATGGCTTGAAAGTTTTTTCCCTGGTTCCCATGATTCCCGTTCGATTTGCTCTTCGATGGGTGATTATAAGCCTTAGCTTCAGGGCACAGAGTAAATTACATCCACCTCCAGTAATGACTTCTTAGATAAGTAGCTAAGAGTATCTAAGCTAAGAAAGTCTTAGATAAGTAGCTACAGAAAACTCATTATTAACAAATCCTTGCTTGATTATTTCCTCCAGTTTTTCCTAATAGTCCTTTGGCTAGCTTTTATTTCCTTATCTTACAAATTCTCCATACAGGCAATGCCGCATTCTTTTTCTTAGACGCGGTGGGACCCTTTGTACCACACATAGACCACTCACTGTGAGTGCATGCTCGTGGGTGTGTAAGGCCTTTAGAGATTGTTGAATTTCTTTGGACTTAAAGTCTAAAGCTTTAAGTTGTGTCCTCTGAGCAAAATTGCCAACATCTACCTGAGATCAGCTGTGCCTACACTCGAGAGAGGCCATCTTGATGGGAACTTAGTCTTCCCCCTAGAAGGAAGGTGGGAAGGTCACTCCCCCGCCACCTGAGTATCAGGCCATTCCTCCTAGCCATTCATATGGGGTTCTGCCTTAACGGCCCATAGCTAGTATATAAACTGGGCAAAACTAGGAAAAAAGTGTGCCATCTATGGGGCCGCAGGGGTGATTAAGATGATGGCACAGGGAGGCCACCATCCCCATGGGATGGACACTTTCTGGTGTGGCTGCTTTGTGGTCACACATGCCCCTCATCACCCATGCTATGTAAATAACCCTAATAAGCCCACTGGCTCCCCAAGGTGGACCAAGGTGGACTATGCATTGATTTGTGATTTAGCACTTTTTTGAGAAGGGAGTGGGCGCTGTCCACATCTTCCCCAGAGGGAAGAGGGGATCTTGTGGCCAATTGGCGTCTAGCAGGATTTTGTAGGCTGTCAAGTCCTGGGATGTATGGACTTCTAGAAATCTTCAAAATTCCTTCACCCACCGCCCTTGTCCAAATGAGCAGGCGTGCCAAGCATGGCGGGTTTCCCCCTCCGCTGTGGACCCTCTCTGGGAAATGCAAAAATGAATCTACTTTCGCTCTGAGCCTACTTACACGTCTGCATAGATGTGGGACTCAAAAATGGAGTTAGATTGAAAGAGCTTAGACTGTAATAAGTGAAACATTCTCTTCATTAACCATTTTATAAGCTGGTCCTGTGATCCCACAAGACATTCAAAGCACGTGAAAAGAAGAAAAATCAGAGAGGCCAGGCATGGTGGAGTTTGCCTGTTGTCCAGTCAGGGGCCTGAGCCAGAGGGATCACCACAAAAAAAAAAAAACTCACGATAATTTTGTAAAAACCATTTCACCACGAGTCTGCTCCACCACAGGGCACAGCCACTCGGAGAGGCAGGGCACAGGAAGTCCACCCTGCTTACCCCACACTGTCGAAGGGTGGGTGGGTGGGGGGTGTTGTGCCGTCGGGCAGCCCCAGGGGTGGGGAAGAGCAGTCTGAGGTGAGGTGCGGGACAGCCAGAGCTGGCTGGGGGATGCCCGGCCTGCGATGAGGCCGGGCATCTGGTCCTCAGGCTCTCAGACACCCAGGTGCCGCTGGACGCCGCACAAGAGCTGAGAACGGGAATGGGGGCCCACCGGCTGGATCTGGCTGGGGCTGAGGGTTGGGAGAAGGGAGACGCCCCGGCTGGATCCTGAAGGGAGAGTCCTTGGCTTGATGGGCAGCATCTTGGTTTTGGTGGTGTCCGCCGAGGCTGGGAGCACAGAGAGGCCTTCTACAGGAGATTAGACAGCTCTATAGGTGAAGGCCTTCCGCAAGGCTTTCGACTGTGGATCCTGATGAAAAGAGGCAGTCCATGGTTTTAAGGCATTTATTGTCATGGAGGATGAAGGGGATGAGTAGAGCCGTACCCCATTTCTCAGGGCGGGCTTGAGGTTAAATACCTTTTGCAGGGAGGAGTGTCTGGGAAGGAAAGCTTAGTGGCTAAGCCCTCCAGGCCTTTAGGTACCTCATTAAAATGGAGATCCGTCTTGAGCCTACAAGACCATAGGTCATGTCCTCTAGGCTACAAATCTATGAGGGACTGTGGCTAGTGACGGGGCCTGGTGGCTGGGAACAGGCAAAGTGGCTACCATCCCTTCAGGGTCTCCGGGGTTTCCAGCCTTAGCTCAACCAGGAACCAGGCTATTTCACAGTCCCACATGTGTGCATGTGCATGTGTGTGTATCAATGTTAGTAGAGCAATGTCCCTGACTAGGCATGATTAAGATGTGGGATGTTCCTTCCCTTCCTTCTTACAAGGCCCTTTCACATTAGCTAGCGGTGAGGCAACGATTATATTTACTCCTAAGCACCTGTTACTTGGCCACATTTCTACACCTACTCCTCCTCCTGACACATGCCAATTAAGGGCCGGTGCCAGTTTTACTAATTGTTGGTGCCGTTACGTATTACCACTGTCAAAACTTCTGAGGATCAAAGGACTCCTTGCCAGATATTTCTTAAACATAACCTAGGCCACTGGCATGAAAGACAAGCGTTTAAGATAAAGCCAGGAGCTGGTTTCATACAAATCAAGCTCTTGCTGGGAATGCCAAGTGTCTTCCAAGTGTGAGCTCATGTGATTCTTCCCATAATTCTCCAGCGGCTCACAAAACGGAGAAGCACCGGGCTTTAACAGCTTACCGATTGCTGGCTAACGACCCTTGCCAGTCTTGTATGGGTCTTCCCACAAAGCCTTCCTAAGAGTTTGTTGGAGTAAAAATTAATCTCAATCAGGGGTGTCTCCACCACCTTTGATCATTCACTTCCCAGATAAAATGCACAAAAGCCTTTATTTTTTTTTATTTTTATTTTTTATTTTTGTTTGGGTTTTTTTTCTAGACAGGGTTTCTCTGTGTAGCCTTGACTGTCCTGGAACTTACTCTGTAGTCCAGGCTGGCCTTGAACTCAGAAATCCGCCTGCCTCTGCCTCCCAAGTGCTGGGATTAAAGGCCACCATCGCCCGGCCTTTATATTTTTTGTTTGTTTGTTTTGTTTTGTTTTGTTTTTTGAGACAGGGTTTCTCTGTGTAGTCCTGGCTGTCCTGAAACTCACTCTGTAGACCAGGCTGGCCTCAAACTCAGAAATCTGCCTGCCTCTGCCTCCCAAATGCTGGCATTAGAGGCGTGCGCCACCACCGCCTGGCTCCGGCCTTTATATTTAATGATATGCCTTTAAAGCACTAGAGTTGGGCAGATATCTAACCTGTAAGCTAGTGGTTACCCCGAGTTACAACTCGCCACATTCTGCTGGGGTCGCTCTTACGCCGACCGGCCAGCTCTCATGACTCACCTACTCCATAGTGTCTTTTCCTTTTGCCATTTCTCTCTCCTCTCCCTGATCTCTGTTTCAGATCCCAAGCCTGGGAACTGAAGCCCTTTCTACCTCCCTTTGGCCTAACGACAGACTGTAGGCATCTCTATTTACCAATGAAAGATAACTTGGGGGAGGGGCAGGGTGGGCAAGGTTACATAACATCACTTGTACCCAACTATCTCGTCGTCTCTGGAGACAACCAGACGTGGGGCGGGAGGCCAGTATTTACCATTATAACACGTAGCAATAGACCAAGCCTCAATAGAGTTTACTATAGTTTGTCAGTCTACTGGGGAAGAACGATGATTTCAACTACTCTTTCAGAGTCCATGTTTAGAGCTGGGAAGCAGTCCTCGCATGGAGAAGAGTCACTCCTACAGAAGCTCAGGACCGTGAGTCACCAAGTACAGCCTCACGGATGTCACGTGTTCCTCAGGCCTATACACTCTACTGGTTTTATGTTCAGAAGACAGATGCTTCTTGAGGGTCAGAGCACCTGCTGCCCCATCAGGAGGGTCTTAATTAAGGTTTTACTGCTGTGAGCAGACACCATGACCAAGGCAACTCTTACAAGAACTACATGTAATCAGGGCTGCCTTACGGGTTCAGAGGGTCAGTCCATTATCATCAAGGTGGGAGCATGACAGCACCCAGCCAGGCATGTTACAGTTGGAGCTGAGGGCTCTATCTCTTGTTCCAAAAGCAAAGAGAAGACTGGCTTCCAGGCAGCTAGGATGAGGGTCTTAAAGCCCACACCATGGTGGCATACTTCCTCCAGCAAGGCCACACCTCCAAATTGTGTCACTCCCTGGATCATGAATATTCAAACTATCGCAAAGACCCTCTAAAACACAAGTTGAAACAGTAAAGATTCAATTAATTATATATTTCAAGCACATCAAACTCTATTTTAAGACTGTCTGAAGTCTGTGCGTGTTGGTATACACCTGCCATCTAGTGCTTGACCACTGAAGGGCCATCTCCCCATCAAATCCCAGCACTCGGGAGGTAGATGCAGGAGGATCGGGAGTTCTAGGCTGCCTTTGGCCACACAGTGAGCCTGAAGGCCAACCTGGGGTACATGAGACCTTGTCTCAAATGAAACAGAACATGTTGAAAAAGACTTCGGTTTTATTGTTCAAGCCATGTTTCCTCTTCTTCCTTTCCTCCTCCCTTCCTCTTCCTCTTTTCCTCTTTCTTTCCTCCTCTTAACTAAAGTATACTGTAGTGGCAAATCACTTTGTTCTGAAGTCATTTTAATCAAGAGTGAAATAGCCTAAGACTCCTTACAAATATAGCCTTCTCTAGGTAAAACCATTTTGTCCCATATGTATTGACAGGGACAAAAATAAACACATGGCTATTCAATTCAACCTCCAAGTTTAGTTGCATATCCCTGTAATCCCAATACTCAAGAGACTGAGGCACCAGAATAATATAGTGGCCAGGCTGGGCCACACAGTCAGTTCTAGAGCAGCCTGGAGACTATCTCAGAAAATCAAAATAATAATCTGGGGATATAGCTCAGTGGTAGAGTGTTCTTTTAGAAGTTCTGAGTTCCATCCCTAGTAACACTCAACTTAAGTAAAACCCTGTTCTCTGAGCACACACAGAGCTATGAACCCCCGGGCCCAATAACCTAATTAAATTTAGTTAAATGGTGGTTAATGGCTGGCATTTGTTCTATGCAGGGACAATAATTCCCAGGTCGCCAGTTGTCCATTAGTAATAGCAGAATTCAGTCCAGAAGTAAGCAGTAAGTCCACAAAAGCCATGATGAAGCCAATACTAAACAAATCTAGTCCCAAGGTACTAGAAATTTGACAGCTTTTCCTTAAATATCTTTAAAATGACTTACTATCTAAAAGATGAGTTAACTATAGCTTTCAGTTCTGTTCCCAGAAGCCGTGCCTAGAAAAGGAAGTGAAGGCTACGGATAAGAACATAGTTCTTGTGTGTGTGTGTGTGTTTGAGGGTGGAGGCACGCGCGTGCAGATGCGTCTCCCTGCACCGTGCCACAGCTTGCAGGGGGAGGTAAAGGACAACTTCAACCTCATATCCTGACCCTTGCTTCTGTTTAAGTCAGGGTCTTTTTGTTGCCCATTGTTGCTTATATCAGGCCAGCTGGAACTAAAGACTCCAGGCACCCTCCTGTCTCCAGTTCCCGTCTCACCACGGGATCTGTGATGTTACCATGTCCGGCGGCATATCATGGCTTCCGGGGACAAACTCAGGTCTTCACATCTGTGGGGAAAACACTTTACCCACTAAGTCATCTCGACCCTGGGTTATATAATTCTTCATCTCATGGATTACCAAGTGTACTGATGAGTACTAAACCATAGTGTGTTTTTAGGGAGTCATGGTGAACACTGAGTGTATTCAAGCTTTGATCTCCATATATTCTCGGTGCGCCCTTAACATCTACTAAGGCATCAACAATTCTCCCAAAATCCAGGGAGAAGAAAACCAGATAATCCCCCAAGACATTCTGAGTTAAAAACTACGCCATCACCACACAAAATCTTTAGAACATTATATTTCATAAAAGACAATGATAAAAAAAGTACAAACATGTCCATGAGAAGCAAAACAAGACAAAAAGACAGGAAGAAATCACTAGCATTTACGTCAATGCACTTATGTAGAAGTATTCCATATCATAATAAATAATCTTAAGTACACTTCCACCTTCCAAAAAACACTGTGACAGTTTGCTTCTCAAATATCAAATCTGCAAACCCAAGGCAAGAAATCTAGAGTGTTATTTATCTGAAAGGTACATAAAGAAACAGAACAGATACAATGACACAACAAATCTGCTTCCCCCCAGGGATCTCCAAAGGGACAATACTGTATTAGTAATGCTTCTGGTTTTTGGTTTGTTTGTTTGTTTGTTTGTTTGTTTTTACAATGGTTATCAGGATCAATTGGAATAGGAACTTTTGGGTTTTTTTTTTTTTTTTGAACCAGGGTTTCTTTGTATAGCCCCAGCTGTCTTGGAACTCATCCTGTTGACCAGGCTGGCCTCGAACTCAGAGAACTTGCCTCTGCGTCTGGAGAGCTGGGATTAAAGGCGTACACAACCATCGACTCACTGGAATAGGAATTTTTTTTTTTTTTTTTTTTTGGTTTGGTTTTTCGAGACAGGGTTTCTCTGTGTAGTCCTGGCTGTCCTGGAACTTACTCTGTAGACCAGGCTGGCCTCGAACTCAGAAATCCACCTGCCTCTGCCTCCCAAGTGCTGGGATTACAGGCGTGCGCCACCACACCCGGCCAGGAATTTTTAATAGATAATTTTGTACTTAAATTTCATAAATATTTTCTTACTGAACACCTTTCTATAAAACACAGAAATTTAACTTTTAATTATCTTTTCATTTGCTTTGTGTATTCATGTGTGTGTGCACTCGTGCGCGTGTGTGAGTGTGCTCCTGTGAGTGCGTCCATGTGTGTGCTCACACATATGTAAGTCTTGAGAATCCTGGGCAAGGGCAGGTCTCTCCATCTACAGCACAGGGTTGTCAGCTTGGCGCAGGCACCTTTGCACCCTGAGCCATCTCAAGGGTCTACAACAGAAAATAAATACAAAAGGGGGCCGGGCAAGCCACCTCATTAAAACCCTAGTTCTGGCAAATAATTAAATGACAACTTCGCTGAACATCAGATAGGATGTTACAGTGAACGTGGGAACGTTCTCCCTCTGTTTGATAAATAGCCCATCAGCCATGATTTCCTTCTTTAGTTCAAAGGCACCATATCATTTCCCCAGTGCCAGGGCCTCCCAGCTAGCTTCTGGGGCCACACTGGACCTGAGACTAAGACAACAGATAAGTTACCAGAGGGCGTTCTTCCTAATTTCAGATAAGTTTTAACTTTGATTTGGCTTTAGGAAAACAAATTTTAAAAACCCGAAACCCTATCTTTAAATACCACAGTTAGCAAGGCAGCGGATGGGAACCGACACCCAGTGCGAAACCACCAAATAGATTTGATTCTAACAGACTGTTTGTGCGAATATGCAAGGAAGAGATTTATTGTCATGTGATCATGGTAACTGGGCAAAACCGTCATCCTTGGGAACATATACAGGTCACTATTCATTCCTGAAAAGAATTCCAGGTCTGAATTAGAAGAGGCGGTTCTCACAAAGTGGCATGCCAGATTCAACACGAAGATACAGCAAAAATACATCCAATTCCCGAAGCCATATTAATGCCAGACTTAACCTAAGAGAGTAAGGCAGATGTCCAGTTCTGAATGTTCCTAAAACTGTGAACTATGTATCAATGCAAAAGGCATCCCACTGTGGACAGCCCGTCACATTATAAGCGTGTTTCCCCCTGTCAGATTCCACATGGTACCGTTTTCTACAGCACTGGGAGGAGGGGCCAGCACTAGGTTCATCAGTCATCCACAGCCCTGTCTTACCCGCCTTAACATGACCATTACATCCTGCTGTCATTCTGTCGAATTAAACACTTCATTAGCCACAAGAGACAGAACATGAACTGATAACATACAAAAATCTTCATTTCCAGAAGTTGTGATTTTTCTTTTCCCCACTATTCTGAGCAGCCAAAAAAGTTGGGAAGTAAATATTTTAGAAGCACTTCTAAGAATAAACACGGACAGATTGCTGTCACGACAGATAGGGTATCTGTCTTCTCCGGTGTAAGGATTTAAATTATTACTGTAGGGTTGACTTGTGGCCATTAGCGTTACCAACACCATGACAGACAGTGACAATGGAAAGCTATTCTCTCAACATTAGACTGGGGGGGGGGGCAAACTTCCTCACACTCAGAATTCTCTCACTCTCAGGGTTCGCTTGACAGATGATGTTTTTAATTTGTTTAAATATGGGAAATAAGATCTTAGATGAGAATACAGGCTATTTTTCAAGAATTCAATGAACTGATTTTAAGGTAAGTTTATAGGCCCAAGGTTCAATTCCCAGCACCATGGGGTATGTGTGTGTGTGTGGGGGGGGGGTGCATTAAATTAAAGTATACTTGTAGTGAAAAAAATTGAATAACACCAGAGATTTCTTGAAAGTGGAAAAAAAAAAACAGTTGGAATGACTGGCTGTGAAAGGGAACCATGTACGTCTGAGAATTAAAGTTGACGTCTGTTTTGATCTAAGCATTTATCTTCATAAAAATAGAGCATCTAATTTCTCATCTAATAGTATAATTCATCTGTATAAGCACTACTGGATTTTCCATAAATTCATTCTTTCAAAAAAAAAAGTTTTTAAAAGAAGATACCTTGTTTTGGTTCTTCTAAGGTAGAAATAATAATGTTGTTCATTATGAGACTGAAGAAAATATACACCGTGTATAAACACAACCTTGGGCACATTTTTTTCTGAGGCACAAGATCCCTGACACGGCAGAGGTACATAGAGACATTTAACGTGAAGAAGTCCTGTACAGCATGTCACTTTACAACATTGAAGATTTTCTTGGTAATACTCATGCAGTGTGCATAAACCATATGGCTGCTGACTTGGCAAGATCTGATGAGGCTGCAAGCAAGGGAAAAAAACAAAACAAAACAGGTAATCCTGGCAGGAAGAAAAGCTGTGAGTCCTTCCTTCCTTCCTTCCTTCCTTCCTTCCTTCCTTCCTTCCTTCCTTCCTTCCTTCCTTCCAAGCCCTCAGAGGACTTCCCCTCCTCCCACGAGGCTGAAGGTCTAAAGCTGAACAACAATACAACAGAACAGTTACTATGTTATCTTTGTCCGCTGCCCAGTCCCTTCATTTCACGCAAGGCTTAACCTTTGTTTGGCCATATAAATTTACATTTTTTCCCCATGCAAATAAAAAAAAAAAGTCTATAAAAGTCCAATGAAGGCATAACCAATTACATGCAAAATTGTGACATCTTATTTTCCAACGATTTGAACACATTTAATTTACATCACATATGTACAAAATGTGTATGAACGGAAATAAAAGCATTCTCTTGAATTAAATTATAGATTTCAGTATAAAAATCTTCTCTGTGTAGGGAGCTTTCTTCACTTCCAATCCCAAGCCTTGGGGTCTTCTCTCTACCGTGCTTTGCTCCCAGCAGGGAGGAGAGTGGGGGAGGGGTGACGGATGCAGCCCACGCGCGCTGTAAACATTAAGGACCGCTGGCTCTTTTTACAGACCGGGACACCGAGCTACACCCCAGCCTCTAACTTCCACGGTGAGGGCACTCCAAGCCAAGTTCATGATCCAGCACTGTGGTCTACCCCACCACGAGAATGACTTCTTTTAATAGTCTTCAATTGGAGCTAGTTCTGGCATGAGGTTTACAGATATATTTGTATACAGCCTATCAACCAGTATTTTGGGTGTGTATATTAAATTGTTCAATCCATCGATGTACTGGCGCTCCTTAGAATACCGAAGCAATTTATACCTAAGGGGAAACAGCGGTAAAGAGGAAAATATATTCTGAGTCGTTCTTATTATAATAAAGGCACACTTTAAAATCTCTAAGCCATTGTTTTGTTTTAGACTTTTACTAGTCAAAAACAGGTTACCTTAAAAAGAGAGAGTACCTTATACTCTTGCAGCTTAGATTATATTTTAGGTGAGGGAAACATTTTAAAAATAAAGAAGTTAACTAGATATGAACATAGACATGATTGTCTACATTGGTCTCCTTCTACACACACACACACACACACAAGATACACCCCCTACATACACACACACCCTATAACTGCAACCTAAAAACATTTGCCAGAGACCTTTGATCATGGAAATTTGCTTCCTTTAAAATAACAATAACAACAAAAACACCGTGCAGCCTATTAATTTGGAAGTCATGAAGTCTCAGAGGACATTAAACCCACCGTCCTAAAAACTGCACCTCCCCTCGATGGTGATGAGGAATGGAGATGTATTTTCCCAAGTCCCCCTCGGGCCGGGTTACATTGTATCCAGCGAAGTGGACTCTGCAGGGTTAACACAAAATGAATTAAATGAATTTTTAGAACAAAAATTGGGAACAACAAAAACAAACCTGAGAGCTTCCAAAGCTTCCAACCCAAGGTCTCCTTTCTTAGGAGGGGTGTGATTTACCAAATACGGACAAAATTTAGAGCTGAGTTACCAAGCTGCTTGTGCCTCAACATACCTGTTCCAAAGGTCATCATCCTCTCCTCCCCAGCCCCAGAAGGCGTTGGGGAAGCCGTTGATCTTCCTAAACTGCTCCACAGTCAGACCGCTCACCCCGCCAAAGAACTCCTTATAGGGAAGACTGGAAAAGAAAAGGGACACAGTGTCTGTCCCACAGCCATCAGGACAGCCGGCCACACGTGCCCCACCTCTCATACACTGTAACACACACTTCTAAAGGATTCTGGAGAATGTGAACTGAGAAATGAAATATTTTTATAGGAGATCAAAGCAAGCACTTGAATCAAATGTAAAATCAAACTGTGTATCAACTGAAATTTACTAGTACTTTTATTTTATGACTCAAGACCTAGTGTTCAAAATGTGCATAATATTCACACACACACACACACACACACACACACACAAAATGCTTAAATACATTAGTAACTGTCATGCAGTGCTAGATTTTGCTAAGCTGAAAACATTTTAAACTATTAACTGACTTTATAAGTATATTATTTGTTACACAGAACAGGATAAATAAAAATATAAATCAGGAAGAAACACATTTAGTTTTGAAGTGAATTTCTATTTCTAAAATTAACTTTTACCTGTTTGGATTTAACTTACAAAATACTCACGGATATTTAATATATACTTTTAAACCATTTTTTTACATACTCATTGTGGGTGGAGGCCATGCTACTCCCCTGGGGGAGGGGGAAAGGGAGGGGGAGGGGTCAGAGGACCACACTTGTGGGAGTCAGTTCCGTCTTCTACCACATGGGTTCTAGAGGCCAAACTGAGGCTGTCCGGCTGGCTTGCAAACCCTTTCACCTGCTGAGCCCCAAATATATTTATTTTTAAAACATTAGTATTTAGGAAAATATTTTTTAAAATATTATTTATTATTATTTATATGAGTACATTGTAGCTGTCTTCAGACACTCCAGAAGAGGGTGTCAGATCTCGTTACGGATGGTTGTGAGCCACCATGCAGTTACTGGGATTTGAACTCAGGACCTCTGGAAGAGCAGTCAGTGCTCTTAACTGCTAAGCCATCTCTCCGGCCCCAGGAAAATATTTTTAATTTAGGTTTTATTTTCCCTACTTTCTTTAACTCAAAATTCCAAGGACCTGGTCAAACTTTGTAACATTTTAAATGTTTACTGTATTTATTTATTTTTTTAAATATTTATTTCTTTATTATATTTAAGTACACACTGCAGATGTCTTCAGACACACCAGAAGAGGGCATCAGATGGCTGTGAGCCACCATGTGGTTGCTGGGATTTGAACTCATGACCTTTGGAAGAGCAGTCGGTGCTGAGCCATCTCTCCAGCCCCTGTATTTATTTATTTGTGTGGAGTATCCTCCTGTGGAGGGGATACTATCAGAGGACAACTTTTGGGAGTTGTATTCCGTACACAACAAAAAGAAGTCTAAGTTAAATGAAAGTATCAGAAATACATTAAATAACACCATTAAAAAAGAAGGAGAAGAACAAAATCTTAATAGCGTTTTTTCTTACATTGTCCAAATAGGAGACTAAAGCCAGCAGGTCCCGGGTCGGAGCAAGGCCATCTCTGTGAGCATCCAGCTGGGACCCCTGCGTGGGCATAGACCTGCCTTGCCGAGCTGGGACCCCTGTGTGGGCATAGACCTGCCTGACCCGGAACTGCTCCCATCCTCTCTCCGCCTGCAACTTTGTGACTTAACAGGCTTCCACCTGTGTCTAAAGCTTGGGACTGCTCCGAGGGATATGGTTGTGATTTACGCAGCAGGGACTGGGGCCCCTGAAGAACCTTCATAGTCATCCCCACAAAGGCTGGCCCAATTACATGTCAAGTCCCCTCCCCCACCAACATTTGTTGCTATTTAGAATATGTACAATGGGTTTTTTGTCAGCCGTAAAAGGAAACCACCCCCCACCCCCCACACTACTTAGAGAGAAGTGGATACAACCAGAGATCCTTATATTAAGCAAAGTAAGGCAAACTCAGAAAGACAAAAGTTACAAGGTTTCCCTCTCTGGCTCAACATTAGCCCTTAAGCTATCTGTATAACAGTTATCTCTAAGCAGGAGCGTGACTCTCTAGGGGAGGGGAGATGAGAAAATCAGAAAAGAGAGGAAGAAAAGAGGTGAGCAGAGCCGTAGTGTGATATACACCCTTCACGGCACTGTGCGCAATGAGTATCTGTCAATTAAAGCTGGTATTTGGGTATAGCAAGGTGGCACTTCCTGTGGTTAAGACCTATAACTGAGAAGTTCCCATTTGAGTTTTCCTCAAAACTGGGTCATCCGCTTTGACTCGAGCATTTCACAGATTAATAACTACTTACATAATAAAGACAATCTAAGGGTCTTGGGAGATGACTCAGAAGGTAAAATGCTTGCCCAGTAAGCACAAGGAACGGAGTATGAATCCCAGCACCCCCACAAAAAGCTGTGTGTGTGCCAGCAGCCCAAGCACTGGGAAGGAGACAGGTCACTGGGGCTTGTTGGCCATTTGGACTAAATGACTTGGTGAATTCCAAGTCTAAAAATATGATAGAAAATGACTAAGCTCTGATAGCAAGCTCTGGCCTTCAGATACAAACACACGTGTATGTATACCTGCCTACACACACACACACACACACACACACACACACACACACACACACACACGGCGTCAAGGGGAGACAGGGTACTCACATGTACATGTACTTGTCCAGCTTGGTCGCGAAGTGCCTCGGCATCTCTCTGCAGCCGTAATAGTTCCGATCGTTCTCAGGCAGGTGGTCGACGTCATGGAAGATCACGCAGTCCCAGGCTCTGTCTTTCATGGCCTCTTTGAAACCCACGTTAAAGAGCATCGCACGGTTGAACGGTTGCGTGCCGGTCTCCACGGAACAGAGAAAACCAGAAACGTACTCAGACTTGGTCATGTGATGCTTTCCTATCGCTTCTTAAGTTGCTGTATCATGGTCAAGTGATAATTACGTCTCGTTAATGAAAGAACCAAGTCAGAAGCCGAGGGAACACAGCCAGGCACCGCTTCTCGATGGAGGGTTAGATTCTGAGGGGTCAGGGACATCCCCGAGATACACACACACTGTGGCTGCTGTATCACTGGCTGATACACCCAGTTTATATGAAAGATGCCACTGACTGGTGATGCTGTTATGGGGCACAGGACTGCATAGTGTCTACATTTAGCTATGACATATTTGGTAACAAAGAGGCAAAGTGGGTAGTGGCTATCATCTACTCTAACAATACAATGTATATAGCATATGAACACGTCAACTTATATTTCTGCTTTCCTTCAAATATACCAGACCAGACTGTGTGAGATCAAAAACTAAAGATAAATAAAAATATTATACCAAAGAACACCCCGAACAACTGAAAGTAAGTATATTCCGCTCTTTCTACAATATTGAAAATGAACACGGGGTGCTGCTGGAGAGATTGTTCTGACGGAACAAGTGCATTTCCTGCACTACATCCCGCAGCTCGCGGCATCTGTGACTCCGCCCCCCAGGGCACCTGCACTCATCTGCACATACACACTTTGAGTAATAAAAGCAATTTTTATTAAGACCAGAGGGAGGGGTGTGGCTCCGTGATAAGAACATTTGCCCATCAGCCTTGGAATCTTGGGTGTGATCCCTAATGTGGCAGATGGGGAGAAAATTAAGACAGGAAACTAAAGGTGACTCACAAGCAGACACTTTGCTATATAATAAAGCTGGGCACCCCTTCTTGGAAAGACAGATGTACTCTGGAGGACTTTGAAGTCTTGATGTTTATAGTATGCCAAGAACATTTTAGACAACAGACACCCAGCCTCCTCCCTACCGTAGCTGTCCTACAGTACAGTGCAAGGACAAAGGTTGCTCTTTATACACTCTGTCCCTGCTGATGATAAGACAAGAACACTTTAAACCAACACAATACAAGAACTTCTGACATAAAACCCAAGTTCCTACGTTGTAACCATTTTCCTTCATTCAAGGTGATAATCCTGTCTACGGGAAACAGCAACATCTGGTTTGGCATCTAAAGAAAATTAAGGACATTTACAAATGCCTTGACAAATTTTACAAAATCATTTCCCAAAAGCACAAGAAAAAGGATTGTGGCAGACGTGAAGGAGCCATGCGGTGCAGCCAACACCAGAGTGTGGCCTCGAGAGAGCCATCATTTAGTGTGTGGTGCACAGGCTGAAGAAAGCACGGGGTTTTTGTAGTGAAACCGAAAAGATGGGAAGGAAGATAAATTGTAACATTACTACTGGTACTGTGTAAACATTTCTTCAGTGCTGACTGGATTGGTTTCTTTGTCAAGGAGATAAATGGCTTTCTGTATAACTAGAAAGACTAGTCGATATAACCTATCCCTTTAGTAACTGATAGAACTATAGAAATTTCAAATTCTCTCTTGGTTCCTTCTCTCCTCAGCTCACGGGACAGCCCTGTGACTACCGGCAGTCCAGGCTTCTGCGTCACGCCCTTGACTTTTATGTGGCTCTCTTAATTTGCTCAGATCTAGCTTTCAGGGGGTTCTTTGAAAAGTGGGGGGTTGGGGGAGGAATGCGGGCAGTGGTGGCAGCACTTGGGAAGCAGAGATTTCTGAGTTTGAGGCCAGCCTGGTCTACAGAGTGAGTTCCAGGACAGCCAGGGCTACACAGAGAAACCCAGTCTTGAATAACAAAGGAAAGAAAAGAAAGAAATGAAAGAAAGAAAGAAAGAAAGAAAGAAAGAAAGAAAGAAAGAAAGAAAGAAAGGAAAGAAAGGAGGGAGGGAGGGAGGGAGGGAAGGAAGGAAGGAACAAAGAAACAAAGAAACGAAACAAAGAAAAAAAGTATGTGCATGAATGTGTGTGTGTGTGTGTGTGTGTGTGTGTGTGTGTGTGTGTCTGTTTCATCAACAAATGACTGAAAATGTCACCGTCTACCCTGGAAGTGACATTCTGAGTAGAAAGTTCTGGGGCACAGTGCCTTTTCCTTTCTTACTTTAGAATCTAGAAGCCAGGATTCTAGCTACTTGCAATGTCAAGATAGTTCATATATTTCTGATTCCTGTTATTTTTTCTATAGTCATTTTAATATCTCTTCTTTTTCATTTTTATTCTAAAATTGACAAATACTACACTTTATAATAGATGTGTACTTTATTCACATGGTCACTGGGGAGGGTGTCTCTCACCTAAAGACACATGCTTTGCCTGAGACAAGGTTTCCCTGTATAGCTCTGGCTGTCCTGGGACTCAGAAATCCACTTGCCCCTGCCTTCTAAGTGCTAGAAGTAAAGGCGTATACTACCACAGCAAGCTTGGGGATTTTTCCTTATATTTTGTTCTTTAGCCCCTTCCCGCCACACTCCTAAAAACTTTTCTGCTGTGGTTCTTCTAGAATTCTGGGGAGTGAGTATATTAGTTACACATTAATATACTAAAAATGGCAGCAAAACTCAGTGACCTCCACAGATGAATGAGGCAGGTAGCTGGTGGCCATGCTAGATCTCTAATATTAGGAAAAAGGAACAGAATTATAAAAAAGGCCAGTCAGCATTTATGATGTTGACCACATCACCAACAGAAACAGAATTCTTCTTGGAGCAGAGCGTCTCACCAGGGTAGGGGAGAGACCTGGCTTCAGAGTGGCTCTTGCACAGGACTGTGCTATCCCATGGGCCTCTAGGAGGGTGATGGTGCTATCCCATGGGCCTCTAGGAGGGTGATGGTGCTATCCCATGGGCCTCTAGGAGGGTGATGGTGCTATCCCATGGGCCTCTAGGAGGGTGATGGTGCTATCCCGTGGGCCTCTAGGAGGGTGATGGTGCTATCCCGTGGGCCTCTAGGAGGGTGATGGTGCTATCCCATGGGCCTCTAGGAGGGTGATGGTGCTATCCCATGGGCCTCTAGGAGGGTGATGGTGCTATCCTACATTTTGGCTCTGTTTTAGGTGTTCTTTCACCTCACAGCTATTCTTTCAAAAGCTTTCGACTACCACATCTTCACGCCCACTGAGGTTCTGTTCTGACCGCTCTTACTTAATGGTAAACCATTCTCCTTTCAGAAATACTGTAAGGAATAAATGTAAGCAATATAAAAGAAATTACAAATGTAACCCAGCCTGGAGTGTGTGAATGTGAAATGTAATAAGGTAAATGCCCTGACTAGGTGAATGCCTCAATTTTAATTGACTAAAAAGATACCATGGAGACCAAGTCTGGAGTGTGTGTGTATGGAGATGATAAAGTCTAGTGTCAGATAAAGTGGTGCTGCAGGCCTGGGCTAAAAGAGACTTAGAAACCCTGGTCTGGCAGCTAAGGTTTGGCTCATTTCCCGAGAGCCCCAACGGAGATTCTTCATGTTGACATTCCTGGAGCCAGCCCACCGATTCCAGACACTCCAACTCAGGACGGAGGCTCCAGCGGAGATCCCAAGCACAGTGAGGGAACGCCGAGGGCCTCGCCTGTGCATCCATCGGAACTGGGCTACAACACTCACCAGCCCAGAGGTGAGAGCGTGTGTGAATGAATGCCATCCCTTTTCGCTTTATATTTGTTCATCGTTGCTTATGAATAAATACTAGTGTAACCTGACCCTCTGAGTCATTGGTACTCTCTCTCTCTCACTCTCAGCTCCATCCCCAAACCTGACTCTTTGATTTTTTTTTTTTTCTTCTCCTTAGCTCCGGTGGACTCTGATTGTAAGTTTTTTGTTGACTCCATCCTCTTTCTTCACTCCATTGCCTGGCTTGACTGTCTCCTTTGTGGACATCTTCTTTAAAACCCGGAGCTCTGTGGCCGCCTAGTCGTGTTCGAGAAGAAAGTACTAAAAGCAGAGGAGAGCTCCCTACTGCCAAGCTCCTTATCACTGCGTGGGGAAATAGTTTCCACTCTAATTAAAAAGCAACCGAGCCACTGTTCACAATGTCCTGGGCCACCAGAACCCCGCCATTATCATCTCCTTTGAGGATGATGATAGAAGTTAAGTGTTCTCTCTCCCTCGGGTCACACGTCTCCTTCTCTACATAGAGCCCACTGTGTCCCACCTATGTCTCCTTCTCTGCATAGAGCCCACTGTGCCTACACATTAATCACATAATTCACTACCGCTCCCTTCCAGAAGAGTAAGAGGCTTTAGCTGGTGTGATGGGGTGTATTAATGGGGTGTTGTCTAGAGGTCAGGCTAGTCCTGTCAGCATGCCTGTGAAAGATCATCCTCGATTGTATTGATTAGCATGGTAAGAGCAAATCCACCGTGGGCAGCATCATTCCCTGGCTTTGGGTCCTGAGGTATATGAGGATATAGAAGGCGAAAGGGGAAGTAGGCATGAGCGTGATGATCTCTCTCCTCCTGACCAGAAATAGATTTACATACGTGTTCCATGTATGTATGTGTGTGTATAGGAACTCAGTTCCAACAAAGGAGCCAATGAGGAAAAGATTCCCTGCTTTATAAATGGTGATAGAATAGCTAAAACCCATAGCCAAGAGAAAAAAAACAACACAACAACCAACCCTTCTTCCTCAACTCACATCACATATAAAGATGTATTCAGAGGGACTAGCCTAAATATGAGAGTTAAAACCACAAATGTCCTGGAAGAAAATACTCTGAAACTGTCAGAAAACTACTCTCAACTGCAAAACAAGAAGCAGGAATTATAAAAGAAAAAAAACCAGCAAATCAGACTATTGGACTTTGTCAAAATGAAAACCTTTGCTTTTTAATAAAACCCTGTCTGGAGTTGGGACTGTACGTCACCGGCAGAATACTTAAATAGCAGGGGCAAGGCTCTGGGCTTCACCCCAGCACTGAAGCGGGAAACAAACACTGTGAAAATTAAAGGGCAGACCAGGCTGTAGATTAACACTTGCCAAGCGTGACTCATGAGTCACCTACAGCGAGCATACACAAAGAATTCTTCAACCCAACCAAAAGGACACTTCAATTAAAATATCAGAAACTAAACAAAAGACCTCCAAATCAAATGGACAGCAAAGACGTTTAAAAAATGATCAACACCATTAATCAGTAAGAGAAATGAAAGATGCACTGACACTCCACAGACCCGTCAACCGACCGGGACTGTGGGAAAGGTGCAATGTGATTGGAAAGGCCAGGATGACTGTCAGGTTTGATTGTCAACCTGACGCAACCTAGCTTCACCTAAGAATAGAGTCTCGAGGAGGGACCGTCTATATTGGGTTGGGCCGTGGAGCTGTCCCTGGGGATCATAATTAAGGTAATGGATGTGGGCGGAGCCAGCTCGCTGTGGGTGGTCCTGTTTCCTGCCTGTCTAGAACTGTGAGTGGAGAAGGAAGGCTAAGCCAGCAAGCAGGTGAGCACCGCGGCCCTTGCTTCTCTTGACTGAGGACTTGGAGACTATTGTTAGTCCCCCGCCGTAATAGGCTGAATAGACTATTTAACCTGAGACTGTGAGCTGAAATACATCCTTTCCCCTCAGACAGACGCCTTTGGTCAGGGTGTTTTATCACAGCAACAGAAATGAAACAGTTGGTGTGCATCAGGACAAAATACCGTGCCTACCACTGAGGTCACCGTAGGAAAGGCAAAAGCAGTAGAGAGTTCTCTCGGCAAGGGTTATTACACCACGTTAGGTTTCTGACACAGCACTTTATACTTAAAGGAATACAGTAACGATACATTTATAATCATGGTCTTTAAAGAAAGGCATAGGCTCAAAAGTAGGGCAAAGTCACTTCTGTACTATGCCAGCTTGCACGGCATCCATCCAAGGCAAGTGGAAAGAAGCTTGTTTTGCTTTGACAATGTCTATTTACTGACTCTACTCTCCTCCTGTTTATCTCTTGTTCTGAAAGAACTCTAGACTCCCATCTGGAAGGGGTCCTGGGCATTACCCACTGATCCTCTGTGTAATTTATGTTGTCAGTCCTTGGATGAGCGTTTACTTACTGAGCTGTGAAAGGATAGTGTTCTATCACTGAAATCAGCCTAAGTGTGGCTGACGAGCCATGGATGTCTACAAGAGAAACAGCCAAGGCTCTGCTCCCAAGGAACGTAATTCTGAAAGTAGAAAACTATACAATCAAAACGGAAGATGTCCATTACACACCCGTTTCTCTTTTTAAGGATTACTACCTGAACCCTTAATTACCTAATAATGTCAAGGCAGTATTAACTTTCAAGGCTAGTCAGCAGTCCTTCCAGACAAAGAAGTTCTCCATCAAGACTATCAACACTTAGAACGAAGAAAACAATATGCAATCTTTATCCTTTGCTTTATGCATTGAAATTCGGAAATAAAAATACAGAAGGTGTGTCTGAGGTCATTCATATAATGACTGCATCCATAGTTTAGGCTAGGACAGGACACTGATGGCATGCCACCTTGCACCATCCTGAGTCCCACACAGTTGCACAGGACTAAATACTCCCAGGCAGCCGATGTTAATAAGATGCAATACCCCCATGTAGAGATTAAGAACAAAACAAACTCACATATGCAGGAAAAGCAGAAGTGGATCAAAATTATAAATCCAGCACTTAATTCTGCAGGGTAAGAATCAGCAAACCAGCTTGACAATCCAGTCCGTGGGTGTGGTGGGTTCAATAGGAATGCACCCCATAGATTCATGTGTTTGAATGCTAGCTGCCATTAGGAGGTGTGGCCTTCCTGGGGCAAGTGTGTGACTGTGGGGGTGGGCTTTGGTATGCTCAAGCTAAGCGTTGTGTGGCAGTCTCCTGCTGCTCAGGGTAGACATGTAGAACTCCCAGCTCTTTCTCAGTCCCATGGCTGCCTGGACGCCTCCGTGCTTCTCACCAGGACCATGGTAACAGTAAACCTCTGAAACTGTAAGCCAGCCCCAGGTGAAGATTTTCCTTTATAAGAGTGGCTGTAGCCATGGGGGGTCACTTCACAGCAAGAAAAACACAAACTAAGGCAAAGATATAAAGGCAAAAATATACCAATACTACCAACTCAAACTCACACATAAGCATTGCTCAATTCATTTGGCCAAATTGCAATTATTACAAAAAAAATTTTTTTTTACTTCCAGGTATGATTTTGTTTAAAGTTCTAGAATATTTACTGCCATCTCGAAAACCCGTCCTCACCTGCTCGATGACATAAAAGGCAAATTCCAGCCGCTGCTTCTGGAGCATGGGGATCAGGTGCAGGAAAAAAATCGGAAGATGTTCATGGCGGTTCCGGAAGGGGATGAGAACTGCCACCTTCAAAACAGAACAGAACTCCTGCAGCACAGGTAGAGGTCGCGTTGCAGCAAACCCTACAGGGGCTGAGCCTTGAAAACCAGCATTTAAGTCAGCAACCTTGTGAGAATCTCATCAGACGTACAGAGGCTCGGCCCTTGCCTGCACACCTGTTATATTAAGGTCTTGTAAAGCTAGGAAGGCCGGATGAGCTCTGACCAGTTCTTAACCATCACTTAGGAAGCCACCCTCCCCTCCCCCCATCATTCCCAGACCCACTCCCCCCCACCCTCCACTGCAGCCTTAACTTCTAGGATCCAAACTTGACCAGACCTCTGGTTCTGACCTGCGCAAAGCTCAGTGTCTCCTTATTTACTTCCTGAATTTGAGTTCCATTGGCCATATTGCTAACTTGCTACTATAACTTGAAATCAACACAGTGAATTAGCTATACATGAATTCCAAAAATTACTGAATTTTCAAACAATTTAACAAGTAAAAAGGTTACTAAAATATCCGAATCACTTCATATGCTTCTGGACTTTGAAAGAACCATAAACCTGGAGTTTGTTGGAATTTTTAATCTAGACCAATATACATCGATTGAGGATGGTAAGTTCTGGAACTCATTTTACTTGTGAAATCAGGACATGACATTAGACATTGTTGTATTGCCAACAACAACAACAAAAATCATCAATGGAGCTAGGGGTGTGGTCAAAGGTGAAACACATGCTTAGTGTGTGTGGGTCCTGGATTCAGTCCCCAACACCAAGAAGAAAAAAAAAAAAAAAAAAGACATGAATTATTGCCAGAATTGCAAAAGGGACAAATTGAGCTATCAAGGGTTTACTTAAAAAGAGAAGATCGAGCTGAGTACACTCGAAGGTTCGGAGGCTAGAAAGACCTCACGCCTCTTTCCTTTCCTTACCTGAGGGCTAGGACAGAGACAACGCTAAGAGACTGGTGTCCCCGTTGGTGGGACCCTGCCCCCCAGCTGACCTGCCCCAGAAGATCTCTCTTAGATCCCCAGAAGAGCTCAGGCTCTTGGGATCTGCATGATGCTACAGAAGCATCCAAGCCCCCGCCCTGCTGCCCACTTGCTGCTCCCAGACGGTGCTCAGCGGGAACTCTCTGTGGGCTTCTGATGGCTGGCCCAGCTGAGGATTTCCTAACTCACAGCCAACCAGCTCACAGGACCTGGGGTCACAGTGGATGTGGGTGTGTGTGTGGGGGGGGGGGGACAGTTAATGAGTGTCACATCCACGCCCGGGTCTAGCAGTGGAACTGTAGAAAATTCTGCCCCTCTTGGCTTTGCCACTGGCTACGAGTTGCCTGTCTAGGACATAATGCAAACAAGCTCAAAGGCAGTCAAGACAAATGGCAGCCGCTGAGCAGGGCAGGGGACTCACCAGGTAGAAGGGCCTGAGAGCCAGCACCTGAAAGTTCCCCTCCCCCTCCCCACAGGTCACAGCACACACTCTACGCTCATCATAGACACAAAAATAAAAAACTTCCAAAACCAAATTACAGAGGCTAGAGAGAGGCTTGGCGGTCAAGAATGCTTGCTGCTCATTCACAGGACCCAAGTTCCATCCCCAATATCCAGTTTAAATGGCCCACAGCCACCTGTGACTCCAGTTCCAAGAGATCTGACTCCCTTTTCTGGCCTCTGAAGGCATCTGGACATACACACAGACATGCAGACACATACATACTGATGGAAACAAATATATTTTTGGGTCTTTTAGGGTTGATTTTTTTTTTTTTGGTTTTGTTGTTGTTGTTGTTGTTGTTGTTATTGTTTTGGTTTTTTGTTTTTTGTAGACAGGGTTTCTCTGTGTAGCCCTGGCTGTCCTGGAACTCACTCTGTAGACCAGGCTGGCCTCAAACTCAGAAAATCGCCTGCCTCTGCCTCCCAAGTACTGGGATTAAAGGCATGTGCCACCACTACCCAGCTGGAAATAAATCTTAAAAAAACAAAACAAAAAAAAAAAACAATTATAGATATTTAGGTAAAGAAGCCAGTCTGGACTAAAGATTACCCCCAGGAATTAAATACAATTAGGTTGTGAAGCTGACCGTATAAAGACCAGCAAATACCAAGTTACAGCCCTTGATTGCCGTGAGATTCTCAGGGAAGTGTCTAAAAACACCAAGAGCTGGTTTTTGGTTTGGTTTGGTTTGGTTTGTCACTGTTTGTTTGGTTTTTGTTTTAGCTTAGTTTTTATTTAAAAGACTTTATTTTTATTATATGTATGTGGGTACACCATCAATGTCCTCAGACACAGCAGAAGAGGCATCGGATCCCATTACAGATGGTTGTAATAGGTTACTATGAATTGAACTCAGGGCCTCTGGAAAAGCAATCAGTGCTCTTTACCACTGAGCCCCCTGCTGTTGGGTTTTTTTGGGGGGAGGGGGTTGGTTGGTTAGTTGATACTTTTTTAATCTTAGTAAGAAACTGAGAAAGCATTCTAACAAACAAAATGGTTAAACATGGCATTTTAATAGCAAATGCATGTCCAAATTACAATGAGATGCTATCACACGTAGAGACAATCTCTTGTGTGTTGAATAAAAAGCATTCACCTGTCAATAAAAAGCTGATTGACCGATGCGTTTAAGACGGGAAATTAGAAGGTGGCACATCCAGCAGAGAGAGAGAGGAGGATGCTGGGATAGAGATTGGCCCCAGAACACTGAGGACCAGGTAACCAGCCACGTGGCAGACCTTAGAATAGAGTAACTGGATGATTAACTCATGAACTAGCCGGGGAACAAAGCGTATGGCTTAGGGATCTGTAAATATATTTGAGCCTCAGAGTCGTTATATCAGGAGCAGGGCCAGAAGGAAAAACACACAACTACAATCCGTGTGTGTGTGTGTGTGTGTGTGTGTGTGTGTGTGTGTGTGAATAAAGCTAAATAATATCTTTAATAAATACTCAAGGCACAATTAGCAAGTCAAATGATTCCCAAGAAGAAGAAAGGAGAGGACCCTGGGCCTGTAAACATTGGACCCAGTTCTGTAGAGAAACCGTGGGGGGAGGGGGAATGATTGGGGAATAGTTGGGGGGGAGAGGAATTATGGGACGTAGGGAGGGGGAACTGGGAAAGGGGAATGCCTTTGGAATGTAACATAGAATATAGAAAATAAAAATTTAAAAAAATAATATCTTTAAAATTCAGTTGCCTTCTCTTTGTATCTATGAAATGATTTTTTTTGTTGTTTTTTTGGTTTTTTGTTGTTTTTGGTTTTTGTTTTGTTTTGTTTTGTTGGTTTTTTTGATTTGCTTTTTTTGAGACAGGGTTTCTCTGTGTAGCCCTGGCTGTCCTGGAACTCACTCTGTAGACCAGGCTGGCCTCGAACTCAGAAATCCGCCTGCCTCTGCCTCCCAGACTGCTGGGATTACAGGCGTGCGCCACCACCGCCCAGCTTGAAATGATGTTCTTAATAGTTTGTAATTTATTGTCCAGAAGGAAGAAAGCTCAGCGCCTCGTGGGGTCATCAGCACTTCTTCCACGCGTGTGGGCTTGCCGGAGCCCCTCTCTTCTGGGTGCACCATGGAGGGCGTTTGGCCAGGGCATTCGGAAACAACGCTCTGTCCTCCCAAGTCCTTCCTCACCACCCCTCGTCAGGAACAATGACGTCACTCAGTCACCTCCCCCTCACTACCCTTGCGTCTGTCCTTGCTCGCTACCTCTAAAGCACACTGTGAAAAGACAATCGAGAACATGTCTGCTACGCAGACTTTGCCCAGCAAGCACGCTCTGCTACACGGGTGGTTGTGCGCCACCGACACCGGGGGTTGGGGATGGAACTCGGGTCGGAAGCAGCCACCACTCTCAACCACCGCGCCGCCTCTCCAGCCCCACAATCTGGGTTTTTAAAATGTTATTTATTTTTGTGCATATGATTTTGTGTATGTATTTTTGTGTGTTTGATGTGTGTATGCTCCCTTCTCACACTCTGAGTCACACACCACCTGCATAGCGGAGCTTTAGACCAGGCTGGTTTAGAGCCCAGCCAGCTGTTGCCGCCGGCCGGATTAGCCGGAAGCAAGCATGAGCTACTGAGCTCACATTCTCCTGGGATGCTGCAACTCACCCTTCCTCTTCTTCCTCATTCCCTATAAGAACAAACTTCAGGTTGATAAAGAAGGGCAGTTCTTATCTGTTCCCTCTACCAGGGTCATAATGTCTGATGACTGCTCAAGGATTGGCCTGTGTCCCTTAACACCTAACGTAGGCTGACACAGGTGGCTAAGAGCCATCCCTGAAGGACTTTGGGTGACACGAGGAACTTCGAACCTCTAATCAGGACATTGAATCAAGCCAGAGCCTACAGATGTCAGAGTAGTTACTCAAGACCTCACATGAAGCTGCATGGAAAGCCACCACTACAGGTAAGCACCTGAAAAGCACCAATCTGTCCCTCTGTAATTCCCTGTGGAAGACAGCCTACCCCAAAAGATGCCACGCCCATGGAGAACCTTCCTCTCAAACCTGTGGTATCAGGAATAACCAGAGTTCTAGAATCTCTAATATTGGAAGACTGCAGTACAAACTGACTTGGGACTTAAATAAAAAAAAAAAACAGAGAAAGGAACCCTCCAAGAACATGTGCTAGTAACGGCTTTCTTCTTCGCGCCTCAGCTGTGTGCCATTAGAACGGCGCATTCTTCGAATCATACATGCAAGCAAAGGGGGGTGTGGGGGGAGCTGGAATTGAACTCCGCAAGTATAGCTCACCTCTGAAGGATCTCCAAATCTCCCCCCGCAGTTTTATTCAGTTCAGCTTAAAACTAGAAACTACATACATTTCACTGTGATGGCTATTCCTGGTTGTCTACTCGACGACATCTGGAATTATCTAAAACCCAAGCGGCGGGGTACATTCCGGGGGTGGGGGGAGTTCTCTTTCCTTAATTAGATCATTTTAACTGGGAATATCTACTTTTAATCTGGAGCTCCTGAGGTGGAACGATCCGCCTTTAACCTGGGCAGCCTATGAAAAGAAAGGCCCTTCCTCCGCTGGCGTCAGAGCCTGACATCTTTGAGATTCTGGCACAGACTGAAGGCCGGCTGAGACATCCAGCCTTGTGCACTGAACAGCTACTGGACCGTTGGACTTCCCACTGGTATATAGCCATTGTTGGACTAGCTGGACCACAGCCTCTAAGCCATTCTAATCAATGAGAAGTTAAGAGCATATAAGTCTCCTCCGTATGCGATTACATATATATATGTGTATATATATATAAACATACATATATATACATATATACATACATATATATGTATGTATATATATATACACACACACACACACATACACACACACACACACACACACACACACACAAATATGTTAGAAGGACTACTTTGGGTTGAAGTCCCATCATAACCCTTGATTAAATAACTCCTGGTTTTCATTGGGGTGCATAGCACCACCACCCAAATATCCATTCCGGATCAGTTTCATAGATTGAGAACAATGTTCAGCCCAGTTTCATTGTTGTTGTTGTTGTTGTCCTAGTGCACAAGAGGCCAACATACTCCTTTACAGTTTTTCAAACAAAACATTAAATAGAATTCTCACACGGGAAGCACCTGTGCTCAGCCTCAAGACAAGCACAAAGCTCCAAGCCTCTCTTCCAAGCCTCTGGTGGCCCCGTGCCGGACCCAACTGGAAACAAGGACTTGAGAATCCTTCCTGTGAGTTCTCAGTTCCAGAAACCGGTGGGATATTCCTGCAGGTGTCTGCACTCACTGGAGACAGATGGCTCCAAGAAGACATCCTGTCCTCTTTACCAAAAGCTCCACAGCCCTGAGCACACTCTGTGCCTGCACAGGTGCATTTACAACCGTCCAAAGGACAGCACCGGCTACAGTGCAACGAATGCACACATTCTGATGCTTTCGCTTTGAACCAAGCGCATTCTTATCCCCCGGTGCTTAGTCACTGTCGCACAGCCTGTGAGGAAAAGTGTCTCACCTTCCATCTGGGCTTGCAGTCCTTGGGCCACCAGTGGCCCCCTGGCCCAATCTCTGAGTCCTTAGAGAAGAGCTGGTGGACTTCATCGAAACTGACCTCACTCACATTGACGCTGAGGAATCCCCCTGCAAGTCAAAGCACGTAAAGAACTGCTTTACTTTCTTCTGCTCTTTTCATTGTCACCATGCAGTTAAGGAACAGTATCTCCTTTTACTTTCAAATGGTAATTTCTATGACCACCACACTACATTAGGTACACTGGCTTAAGAAAATGAAAATCTTTAGCCCTTAGTTTTTTAAAAAAAAAAAAAAAAAAAGATTTATTTATATGAGTACACTGTAACTATCTTCAGACACACCAGAAAAGGGCATCAGATCTTGTTACAGATGGTTGTGAGCCACCATGTGGTTGCTGGGAATTGAACTCAGGACTTCTGGAAGAGTAGTCAGTGCTATTAACTACTGAGCCATCTCTCCAACCCCAACCCTTAGCTTAAAAGCTTTTAAAAAAGAAAATATATTCGGAAACTCTAACACAGCACACCCTTACAACTTAACAACTAATCAAGTATTTTAAAGCGTGCGCGCGTGTGCGTGAGAGAGAGAGAGAGAGAGAGAGAGAGAGAGAGAGAGACAGAGAGAGACAGAGAGAGAGAGAGAGACAGAGAGAGACAGAGAGAGACAGAGAGAGAGAAGAGGTCAGACATTAATTAACTTCTTCTGGTCTCTTCCGCCTTTGGAGTCAGGATCCCTCACTGGCCTAGAGCTTTGCTGACTACACTCAAGGACCAGCAAGATTCCAGGAATCCACCTGTCCCTGCCCTCATCCCTCCATCACAGGACTACAAGCACGCACCAGCATCTGGCTTTCTGTGTGTCTTCTGCTGACTTGAGTTCAGGTTCTCATGCTTAGGAGGCAAGAACTCTCCAGGACATCAGCCTCCCTAGCTCAGGGATATGAATCTTAGAACCTACGGTGTGTGTGTGTGTGTGTGTGTGTGTGTGTGTGTGTGTGTCCCCACTCGTGCATGCCTCACAGATCCTCGTGTTGTGGTTGCCTTAGGAGGGTGCTGGGAGCCAAACTTGGGTCCACAGGAGGAGTGAAATCATTACTGCTAGGCTATCTTTCTAGAACCCTGCACCCAGCAGTTCCTAAGAAAGAATCTGTATCTACCAGGCAGCATGTTTATTCCGAGTGCCCGCCGTGCACCAGGCCCCTGACTCTAAGGAACTGAGAAGCTAAAGATTTCTAAGATGTTCTTGGTCCGACAAGCACCGACTCTGCAACCTGACACTCCCAGCTCTCTCTCTCTCTGCAATGAGAACAAATCGCTCTTGATCTAGAACCAAAGAGCTGGAAGCTTCTCAGTCCTCACCAGAACTATAACTCACTAAGTCCCTCAAAGACAAGCTGTCCTCCCATCCGCTGGGAACGCCGGGAACACAGCATCACGCCATTGTGTGCCGGTTTACTAACCCGACACCTGCTAAAATCCAGAATAGGTACACATCAGTCTAGGACGCCCTCCCGTCAGGTCTTTCTTCTTAAACCAGCTGGTCAGGATGCTCCAGAGTCTTCAGAGCGTCTCCCTGCCACACGTAACTGCTCTCGGGACTCACTCGGGCCCTCCCCAGGTGACCCCCCCTTCCTCCTCTAGACGAGGTCTCCCTTCCCACCCCACCTCATCTGATGAAGCAGGCCTGGCAGAGGCTGCACACACACTCACGCACACACACTCACACACCCACACACACTACAGAGAAGTGTTTGTAGATGTAAATGCCTGTGCTTCCCAGAGTGTGCCAAAAGGAAAACCCATCTTCTGATGCCAGCCTGTTCTACTGACAAATTTATAAACAAACACCCACCCTTTCAGGAGACAAGATATGCAAAGTAGCTGATCTTACAAAGGTCAGATCTATGTATGTAAAACAGAACGAGGAGGACTACAAACTTAAGAGAGGAAAACAAGTCAAAGGTAAGAGAAACCCTTTGACATCGAGGCATAAAATACCGAGACTTGGTCGCAAAGCACAAGGAGAATTTAGCACTCATCAAATAAAAATCACACAAATGGTCGTTGGAAAGATGGCTCAGCAGTTAAGAGCACCCACTGCTCTTTCAGAGGTCTGGAGTTCCATTCCCAGCAACAACAGGGTAGCTCACAAACATCTGTAATGGGAACTGATGATGCCCTTTTCTGGTATATTTGAAGACAATGACAGGGTACTCATACACAATAAACAAACAAATAAATAAGCAAATAAACAAACAAATCAGTCAGTCAGTCATTCACACAAATATATCATATGCATTTTAAAGTAAGCACCTGCCGGGTGGTGGTGGTGCACACCTTTAATCCCAGCACTCTGGGAGGCAGAGGCAGGCGGATTTCTGAGTTCAAGGCCAGCCTGGTCTACAGAGTGAGTTCCAGGACAGCCAGGACTACACAGAGAAACCCTGTCTCGGAAAAAAAAAAAAAATCCAAAAACTAAAGTAAGCACCTTACTAAAATGCTAGGTAGTGATCAGGCTGCACCCCAAGCAGTGTACCTAAGTAATAAGACCTTGTGTTCTTGCACTGTTAAACAACTATCTTTTCTCCAGCTTTCTCAGCTCAGTGGCCGTGATTACCGTCAGGTTTCCCAGCATCCTGTGCAGTTTAATTTCCATCTCCAGTGCAAATATATGTTCCACTAAATTGGGAGTCAGGCCTTACGGGCTCCTGCTGGCGGGTTGAAGGCGGCCTGCCTCCGCCCGGGGCACCCTGCCTTCACCTTCCCTGTGATCGCTTTCCTCGTTCACAACCCACCCTGTCTATGCTCAGCTTCCCAAGGTGGCCGTCCCTCTTGGCTCTGTAAACCTAATGCCCTGCTCGGAAGGGCAGCGATGACCCAGTGACGTGAAGCCACCCTGCCAGCTGCAGCACCACCATTCGGGTGTGGGTCTTCTGGTCCCTGAGGAAAGCCACTTCCACTTCTTGTGTAACAGCTGGCCCCTACGAGTCTCAGCGCTTCCCAAAAGCATTTGACAGTCACCTTCGAAGGAGCCGGGTGTATATGAGGCTCTGCCAGCTACCTAAAGGGCAAAGGGGAAGGGTGGAACCGGAGCCAAGGCACCGCCTGTCTGCCTGTCCGTCTGTCCGTCTTACAGCCACACCCACAAGTCCAAGGACTGCTGTTGGGAATGAGAAGACTGCCAACTGCGGACACAGGACTCCAACCTCCTGGCTTGAAGCTGGACCTGGTGGGTCGGGCCCTGCTGGGTTCTCGATGACCAAAGACAGGCTGTGGCAAGGTGGATTATAACATATCTCTAGGCAGGATTCGGGGCTTTGTTTTCTTCTCCTACTAAATGCAAGCCTCAGAGTTACAAGCATTCAATCCGTGTGAATTGCTTTGGCTTTTCTTACGGCTCAAGCACAAGACTTCTGTAGGCGGAGGGCTCTTCCCCTATAAATCAACAGTTTGAAATGATTGTATCACCCACGCAGAGGTAGGGGGTGGGGACCAGGGGCTCTATCAGTTTTGAGTAGAAAAAGCCTAATTCCTCATTCTTTGCTTGACTGTGTTGCTCCCAGGGATTTAAATATACATTGTCCAGACCTCTAGTGACAGTGTGAAAGACTCCCAGGAATTATTCCTCTCATGGGAGGGATGGTCGCTCCCCCTCCCTGCAGCTGCCCATTCTAGCTCTGCGGTGAACAGGACTCCCCCTGCCATCTTACACCTACTGTCCTCTTTGAAGCTAGCACCAGCACTCCTTCAAATGCCTTACACAGACTTCTTGAATTTCCATAACTTCAAAATCTTTTCTTACTTAGCTATTTTTTTTTTGTTTGCTTGTTTGTTGTTTGTTTTTTCGAGACAGGGTTTCTCTGTGTAGTCCTGACTGTCCTGGAACTCACTCTGTAGACCAGGCTGGCCTCGAACTCAGAAATCCGCCTGCCTCTGCCTCCCAAGTGCTGGGATTACAGGCGTGCGCCACCACGCCCGGCTACTTAGCTATTTTTTAAATGACCAAACCAGAGTTTTCTAAGCATAAAACAGCAGTGTTCAGTCATAAATCCCCATGAGTGCAGCGCCTTCAGTGTGGACAAATGGATGGTGGATAGGTGGGTGTATAGATGAGTGGGTAGACGCAGGATGGATGGATGGATGGATGGATGGATGGATGGATGACGGGCGGACAGACGGACGGATGAGTAGATGGGTGGGGTAGGTGGATGGATAGATAAATGGATAAATGTGTGAATAAGTGAGTGGGTGAGTGATGGCCGTGTGCATGTGTGGGTGGATATGTGCGTGTATGGGTGGATATGTGCGTATATGGATGTGTGTGTGCATGGATGTGCATACATGGCTGGATGTGTGTGTGTGTGTGTGTGTGTGTGTGTGTGGTGTGTGTGTGTGTGTGAATGTACCCACACCCACTTGTGGTTTTCCTTGATTTGTTCTGAACTAACAAACAATAAACAACTGAGTCTCCAATCTATCTCACTGCTTCTGCTCCCAACTCCGCCTTGTAATCCACCCTGTGAGCCCCGGGGATTCCTAGGGGGGACTCGGATCCTTCATCAGATGCTGCCAAATCACCTTCCCCTCCCCAACCTTAAAAAGAAATCTGACAGTCCCCTTAGAGGACACAGCCTGCCACCCCTGTTTACCTCTTTCCTGGCTTCTGGGACACTCACTTGTCCTTTCTCTTTTGCTCTGACACAGGGTACAGCGTGTGCATTAAATGCAATGCTTCCTTCTTGTCCCCAAAAGCCACTATGCAAATGAAATCAGGAAAATACATCATCTGCTCCTGCCTTTTCAAGTGTGTTTCCCGGAGACAGTCACATGCCGAGAAATCCCCACGCGCCGTGTCTCAATGATCGGGATGAATTCTCACCACTACCAGCTCCTCATCTCACACAGACCCTTCTCTTGCTTCCCAAAACGCAAGGTCACATCCATAATCCTAAAGCCACGCACGAAGGTGTCTGCACACTTCTACCTGCCTTTCTCCAAACTGTCTGCTTCCGGTGCCACACACTCAGCACCTTACAGTGCCTGCCAACCGCACACCAGCTGCTCTACACAGCTCCATTCCCTGCCAGGCGCTCCTGCCTGGCACGTCCTGGGCACCGCTCCTCCCCGCAGACATCCACTGTACCATCCAGGGCAGCTCCTCTCCTCTCGCCTGACTCTTCCCTTCCGGAAATTTATCGCCTCTATATCCAGCCTCATAAAAAAGGTTTGCCAGCTTGGGTTGTTGGAGGGGGAGGCTCTTGTTTAAAATGGGAGTTTTGGGTCTACTTTCCACACCTGTGTGTCGATTGTGGCGCACAAGGCCTGTCTGAGGTGACCAATGCTCCTGTGTATATTTTCGGCAGCTGAGTCTGACTTCTCAAAGGAAGAATGTAGAACTCAACCCTCAGCATCCCAAGCAGGAAAGGACAGTCACATGACCACAAAAGACCAAACCCCAATAAACAGTATAAAGACAGGGCATTCTGCGACGTAGCTCGCAGTAACCATGGTGGCTTGGGGACACCAAGCAATGGCCATTCTGTCTTCAGACCTGAGTGTGACCAGGAGGTTCTTCACAGCACGGGCTGGGCCTTCTTTGTGCTACTCAATCTCCCAACCTAACTGTCCACCCATTTTTCCATAGACTCTATCTTCTTTTGTTGTTGTTGGTTTTGTTTGTTTGTTTGTTGTTTTTCAAGACATGGTTTTTCCGAGTAGCCCTGGCTGTCCTGGAACTCACTCTGTAGACCAGGCTGGCCTCGAACTCAGAAATCCACCTGCCTCTGCCTCCCAACTGCTGGGATTAAGGGCGTGCGCCACCACCGCCCGGCTCTATCTATCTTCTTAAACAGTGTGATTTGCAACAAAAAATGCAAGCCTTTGCTCGGGAGGTCTGAGTGGTTTGGGCTGTTGGAGGCCTGGGTTCGAATAAACACCCCAGCGGATTCCAGTACCTGTCATCCCGAACTACATTCAGGAACACATAGCCGGACGGCCTTTGTCCTAGCGCAGTGGCCACACCCTCATGGCACCTGTCCCTACTCCCTTTCGGAACCTGCCGGGCTGGACTCAAATCTGACCTTGAAGCGACTCTGCTGGTGCCTGGATTCTCCAGCTAACACAAAGCACTGAGGAAAAGCAGAGCAACCCTACCATGATGTGACAATCCTTCATCTGTTCCTCCGACAGACCCAGCCAAGAGTCTCTGTGGTGAGTGCCCCGGCAGGCTCCCCTGGTTGTCTGGTGAGTCACCCCTCCCTCCGGGAGTGATTAGCTGACTCCTTTCCACTCTCTTACTCCCTTTCAAGGCACTTGGTCCTCCTTGGCTGGTTTTCTCTGTCTCCCCACTACCCTACCCCACCTTCTCTCTCCTTCCTTCCCTCCCTCTCCTTCTCGCCTCCTCTTCTTCTTCCCAGGTCTCACACATATACAGACCTCTTTGTTGTATCAAACACCATGGGAGCGAGTCCCTTCCCTTTTTTAGACCCCCAGTCACTGCACGTATCTTCCACGGCAGAGGCCACAGCCCCTCATTCCGCCTGGGACTCCGTCCTGACTTCCGAGTCCTTGCCCTCTCCCCTCCTCCCAGTCAGCTCTCCCCACCACTGCAGGGCCTCTCACGGGCAGCCCCTCCTCAGCCTTCTTTCTCTCACACTTCCTCTTATTTCCAGCTCCGTTCCTCTCACAAAATACAGACCTCCCGAGCTAATCTTGTTGAACTTGCGATAAAACATGTGCGACTAAACTCATAAATATCCCCGATTCTCTATTTGGGATGTTTCCGTGAGTTGTTTGCTTCAGTGAAAGGTCACCAAGGCAGACATCCTTCAGGCAGATGTGACAGCTGGCCAAGGGTGTTTCCCTCACCAGTGACCCTGACTCCGGTCTCTCCCAATCTCTTTGAAATTCCCAAGCGAACCGCCTAGAGAAGAACACGCCTAGTCCACCATTCATCTGCCCACCTCGAATGACCTCATTCCCCCAGAGCAGTGCTCCCAAGTCCCCCCTCCCCCATTCTATCACCCTTTGAAATTTGTGTTCTGATTGAAAGAAACCTGCACAGACCTGATCAACCCTTTTCCATGTGAGGAATGGGTCCGCCACCCTCCAAAGCCATTTCACCGACGCCCAAGGATTCCCCAGCACTAGACACAGACCGGTCTGCTCCAGGCTTACCTTCAGTGTGACCCACTGACAGCCCCTCCAACCAGAGCCCCTCCCCGCTATAGAGCATGCTAGCTCCCTGTCAGCCCCACGGTGCTTTCTCTTGTAGCCTTGTGCTAGACTGTCTTGAAGACCTAGCTTCAAAGTTCCCTCGGTGACTATCCTGCCTCATGCCTCTCTGAGGGCAGGATACTGAGGTGCTGCCTGCTGCTGGCCCATCTGACAGGATCGCACTGACTGAGAGGCCCTGTGCACACCAGGCCTGCAGCCTGGCGCTGACTGACTGCTCTCACTCACTCTCAAAGACTCCCACCTCTCTCTACAGCTGACATCCACGTAACATGACAGTTTGTTACGGTTAGCACTGTGTGAGTTCATCTAAAATCTGTCTGCTTTTCCCTCTTTACTGAATTTCAATTCACGTGTTAAATTCATCTTAGAAAGTTCCTGTATTCATAAGGTTTGTAACTATGGGAACTATCAAGGCAAGACAGGGTAAGAAAGTCACTTCAGCTGTGTTCTGTTTGCATGACAAGAAGACAATCAGGCGGAAAGTCTGTCTTCCTTATTATGTGCCACACACAACTGGCACATCAAAAAATCAAAATCAAAACACCCATGCTAAGCATGTGTTTATGCCCTAGGTGAGGATGGGTTGCTATTTCGCTTGGTTATCACATGGATTCAACAAAATGAGCGTAGATTTTTCCCTCTGGAGAGCCTATAAATATTAATAGCAATGAAATAGTCACTCACCCTCTTCAAACAAGTGATACACATTAAGACAGATTCTAGGAGCTAGAGAGATGGCTCAGCGGTTAAGAGCACACTGTCTGCTCTTCCAGAGGTCCTGAGTTCAATTCCCAGCAACCACATGGTGGCTCAAAACCATCTGTAATGGCATCCGAAGCCCTCTTCTGGCATGCAGGTGTATATGCAGATAGAGCACTCATGTATAAAATAAATAAATTAATTAATTCTTTTAAAGAAATAGATTCTATAGTATGATTGGCCACTATTGAAGACCAAACACTGCCAAAATGAAAATCTGGGGCTGGCCATCCTACAGCCACACAAGAGAAGAATCCAGAAAAACTTAACACCGCTGTGATCAAGTACACAGTATTAGTTCACATCACATCTGGCGGGCACAGGTAGCTCCCATATCACCTCCGTCTTGCATCCATCCAAGCACAGAGTGAAAAGGAATTCCAGTCTTTGGACACAGTAAGAGTTTGCGTGCAGACATCACATACTGCTGGCCTAGGTCTGAAGCTAGAGGATGACGGCACTTCTCACCCCCTTGGTCACTGGAAAGTCTGGCTCCAGCCAAGAAGTGCGAGAAAGAGGGAAGGAGGAGTCCAACTGATAGGAAGGAAGGAAGGAAGGAAGGAAGGAAGGAAGGAAGGAGAATCCAACTAATAGAAGGAAGGAAGGAAGGAAGGAAGGAAGGAAGGAAGGAAGAAAGGAAGGAAGGAAGGAAGGAAGGAAGGAAGGAGGAGGAGTCGCACTAACAACTGTTGAACTTCACACTCCGTATGGCGTTTTGTCATCACTCACAGCGCAGGTGGACGGCAATCCTGGGGGTTACCGATGGGAGTGGAGATGCCCTGGGCAGTCTGATCATCAGTGAAGGGCTTGAGAGTGCGCTCACCAGCGTTCTCTCTCTCTCTCTCTCTCTCTCTCTCTCTCTCTCTCTCTCTCTCCCTCTCTCCCTTTCTCCCTCTCCCCCCTTCCTCTCTCTGCCCACGCCCCCCGCACCTCACTATGTTGGTTCTACTCAAAGTAAAGTCCCCTTCTGAAATATCACCTGTACATAGTCACATTTTCGGTCAGGACTGCCCTGGCTCTGGTGCTCAGCCTGACGCCAAGAACCTGTGAACAAGTCTGCTGTGAGAAGGGTGTCAGTGAGGGGCTCCCCTGTTTCCTAAAACAATCCAGGACTCTAAGTGGGGGGCGGGGGGGGCACAAAAAAGGAGCAGCAGCTCTAAGACCCCAGGGAGAGGCAGAGGCAACCAGGAAGCCACAGTAGCCGAGCCGCCTCTCTCACAAGGCGCTGCGGACAGGAACAGAGGGAGGGGAGCAGAAGGACCCAGGACGCCTGGCAGGCGGAGACGACTTCCAAACTGTTTAATTAGTATCCATAAAGCACTAATGAGGAAAACAGCCACTACACCCAGGACAAAGACTTCCCATAACGGTCATTCCCTGAATATGCAAATTATGACGATGAAATGACTGTAATCAATACCCGAGTGGAACATTTCCCAGTGGCTTCAGTATTACACAGACAAAAGCACTCATTTTGGGAAAACAAAGCTATCATGACAAATGAGGCCATGGGAGTCACTTCTGTGTCCTCTTTTGTTGTGAGACACACAGAACCAGCACGAGTCACTTCGGGAGTCACTCTTTCTGTGGGACATTTGCTCACTCATTTGTTTTGCTAATTCCAGGCCACAGTTTCCATCAATAAAACAAGAACCTTCCGCTGTGCCCAGCAGGATAAAGGGCCCCCTGGAAGTTCTACTGTACAGTCTGCGCTAGGAAGTCCAGAAATGGATCTCAATTGTGGCCCAAGCATCACCAGCAGCAGCAGGGGGGGGGGGGGACGTTCAAAAGGAACTTCCCAGTGTCACTTCGTCCCTACTTAAAGAGAAACTCAGAGTGCACAGGGGCCATGTGAGCTACAGAACCTTCAGGTGATTCTGATACTTTCCATGGAGAAAACCCTACCCTAACGCCTGTGACAAAGTCAGTCTCCTTTGCATTACACAGTTACAACATCTATCCACAGTTAACTAAAACAACCCACAACTATGGTAGGCAGAGAGCAAATTGCTCGATCGGGCGGTGGTGGCGCACACCTGTAATCCCAGCACTCTTGGAGGCAGAGGCAGGCGGATTTCTGAGTTCGAGGCCAGCCTGGTCTACAGGGTGAGTTCCAGGACAGCCGGGACTACACAGAGAAACCCTGTCTCGAAAAAAAAACCAAAAACAAAACAAAACAAAACAAAAAAAGTAATACTTAGATGCTAAGGACAATAGAGAACAGGGGTAAACTGCTTCATCAAAAAGATTTACTTAAATGTTCAAGTACATAAAATCAAGATACAAACTAGCATGTGGAAAGTGTGGAGAGGGGCCCAAGGTACAATACAACAATATTCCTGGTGGCTGGAATATAGTTTTATCTCCACATGTAGGGGAAAAAAAATAGATGCTTGGAAAAATATATTTAAATTATAATACCTAGGTCACTACTACACTTTGGGTGCAAAATGTAAGAACAAAATTTAAAAATTAATAGGAAATAAAGATATTTGCATAGTGTCAAGGTAAGGAAAGCATTCTTTTAAAAAGCAAGTCTTAAAGAGATTGATAGATTTAAAAAACCGTGATTTGATCTTCACAAAAGACTTTCTAAGAAGGATTAGAAGAAAGCAAGCCCGGGACCGTGAAAAGATCCTCAGAACACGCACACAACAGGCAGCTGTCAGACCAGCAGTGCCAACGCCTGCCACAGGTAAACACACACCCAACAGACACCACAGGCAGAGCCCTGGGAACCGCAGACAGCGAAAGCCACAAGTAGCGTCTACAGAGTGAGTTCCAGGACAGCCAGGACTACACAGAGAAACCCTGTCTCCAAAAACAAAAAACAAAAAAACAAAAAAAAAACAAAAAACAAAAACAACAACAAAAAACAATCAAACAAACAAAACCCTTAGATAATGGGATACTGTTTTTACTGTTTGGTCAGTTTGAAAGGGGAGGCAGCTCACAGGTTAGAGCAGGGTATGCTTCCCGCTCTGTCAGAGGGACTGGAGCTTGGCTCTGGGAAACTCCCAGCCGCCTTCATAACTCCCACTCCAGGGAATTGGACACCATCTTCCGTCCCCCATGCACACACGCACTGACATGTACATAAAGCCCTCCCATGAAGCATAGCTAAAATAAATAATTTTTTAGAAAGACCACAAAGCCCATCAACATCAGCGTGATGTAGAGCAGCCCTGCCTTCTACAATAACTGGAGAGAACCTGGAAAGCTGGTACTGGCGGCCAACCCCGTGTTAGCAGGCCCCAAGAGCTCACACACACACGGGAGCAGGAAGGGCTGGGCTAGCCTGCTCGCTGGATAAAGAAGATACGGTTTGTTTTTCTTTTCTCAGTTGCGTGATTTAAAAAACAAAACAAAACAAAGAGTGGAAACCGCCTAGCTGCCCAGGTGAGAACTGGAAAATAAACCCAGGGTGTCTATGTAAAGACAGTTTCCACAGCAGTTCAGAGAAACAACCCAGACCCACAGGGAAGACCACGAGTAACTCTCAAAACACCGGCTAAAAGCACTCAGGCCGCAGGGTGACAAGTCATTCATACAACCATCTCATTGGGAGGGGGGGTCTTTATCTCATTTTTTAATTGAAAATAGATTTTTTGTTTGTTTTTTTCTTTTTTTGGATTTGTTTTTTTCGAGACAGGGTTTCTCTGTATAGCCCTGGCTGTCCTGGAACTCACTCTGTAGACCAGACTGGCCTCAAACTCAGAAATCCACCTGCCTCTGCCTTCCAGAGTGCTGGAATTACAGGCGTGCGCCACCATCACCCGGCTGAAAATAGATTTTTCTTCACAGAATATATTCTAGTCATGGTTCCCCACCCTATCTCCTCCCAGACACTCCCCATTCACCCAAATCCACACTCTTTCTTTCTCTCTCATTAAACAAATAGGAATCTAATCTAAAAACCAAAATAAAAATAAATAAAAATAAAAAACTAACAACCAGAACAAAACACACACACACACACACACACACACACACACACACACAGTATTTGCACATAGAAATTCCACTAAAAAATACCCACAAAATCATAAACCATAATATTGGGGGAAAAAAAAACCCGTAAAATTAAAAAAGAAGAAAAAGCCCAGATAAATCACTATAAAATAAGATGAAAATGAAAAACCTCTAAAAATACTGTTAAGTTCAGTTCCACATTGGCCATCCACTGTAGACATGGGACCTGCCTGCCCTTAAGAGTGGTTTGTGTTCCCTTCGACACGCCACTGGCTTTTCCTTTGTAAGTAATTGTCAACTGGAGATCATTTCTTGGGTAGGAATAGTCCTAAAGCTTTTGAAACTATGTATTTGTTCTCTCCATTTGCTCTCTATGCAAAAACCAGTTTATAAAAAAAAAATCTATATGTACACACATCAAACAGGAACTAGGTCATCTCTGAGGGAGGGGCGGGGAACTAACATTTGGGAGAGGAAGAGAGACTTTATTTATTCATAATGTTCAAATGAATCCAGAGAGAAAACACATTATTCTTTTTAAATCCACTTTAAGAGAATTGAAAAGTTAAGTCAAAGTATTCATTTCCAAATCTGAATGGGAGAAATACAGGTGTTTCTCAGTATCTTTTTTTTTTCTTTTGTATTTTTCTTCAGCTTTTCAATCATCCATCTTCAAAAACAGTGATCACTACCCTTCCGAAATTAAAAAATAAAATAAAATAAAAGGAAACCCATACACTATATTAAGAATGTTAGCACCCACAATAATGAGCCATCTGTAATCTTTTATAATGACAGCGGAATAGTTCAGCCGTAAGAAATGCGGTCACACTTACGCATATAAGGCAGCTTCTCTGGACAGGGGAGGTGCGGTGAATACGTGAAGTTTTGTGGAAGATACGTTGTTGTTTGAACAAGATAGTCGCTTGTATTATTGCCTTCAGGATAATCTTGGAAAAAGAGAGAAGAAGAAATTTACAACCCAATATTGCCTTTCGCTCTACCTCTAGCGTGACGTCCATCACAGTCTGGAGTGGGCTGCGGTATGCACAGCAGCAGCGACTTACAAGCAAGGGCCTGGAAAGAATACGAATAAAGCATACCACGGACACTCTGCAGGACTTCCCAAGAAAGGAGAGGAACCCGCAGGCCCTCCCCCTTACACACAAACACGACAGTGCCTTTTGCAGCCTGTGGCCACTTGCTCCCTTACCCCCGTGGCTGTGCCCAACAAGGACCCCTTCAGCCTTCCAACCACCACACCATTTGCGCACTGCTGCTTGAGCACAGAGCCCAAGGTGCAGGGGACTATGATTCCTTGCCACTTCACCCAGGGAAATGCAAGATTTACCCACTGAACTTACTTCTGGAGCACAGCCTTTAAGCCAGTCACATTCTTAACCTGCAGGCTGCAGCCCCTGAGGAGCCTGGAACTGTTAAATTAGGCTCATTTTCCTTAGGGTCATCAGATTCCACCATATGCAGAGCAACAGCCTCAAGTGCCAGCAAATGCTCTCCTCCAAACCCCGCCTTCACCCCTCCAAACCCCGCCTCCAACCCATACCCCGCCTCCAGCCCCGCCCCAAGCCCCGCCTCCTGACCCTCTCTAGCACGTGTTCGCTTTCAGAGTACAGCAGTCAGATTCTCATTTTGGCATTTTCGGATTTCAGTAAGATGAAATTGCTAAGAGGGCAGGAGAGATGGACCCATGGCTAAAAATGCTTGCTGTGTACGCATGAGAACCTGAGTTCAGATCCCAAACAACCATGGAAACGTCTACAAAACCAACCTGCGCTGGGATGGGTAAGGTTGCAGGGGGTTGGCGACCCGCTGGTCTAGCCGGAAACAAGCAGGTTCAGTGAGAGAGCCAGTCTCAAAAACTGAACGTGTATGTCATAGAGGAAGATACCCAATGCCAACCTGTGGCCTCCAAATGTACCCAAAAGAGTAAGTGCGGACACATATTCACAGCAGGCGCGCGCGTGCTCTCTCTCTCTCTCTCTCTCTCTCTCTCTCTCTCTCTCTCATTAAACTATTCGATGGCCTTAGTTGTGGTGACAGAGTACAAGCCTAAAATGAGACAGTAACAGAGGACTTTGAACATGGAATCCGGGATCGCAATTTAGTTTACTCTGTAGCTGGGGACCAGGATATGCCCGTTTCCTGCTCTATGGAGGAAGCGGGCCTAGAGTAGTTCATAGAGATAAGAGACAGAAACAGCTGCCCAACCGCTGTGCCTGCTACATCCAGCCATGGACGGACACAGAAAATGTAACATACTCCTGCGATCTTCAGCAAAAGCTAAACCCTGTGACTCATGGGAAAGCGGGCGCTGTGGTGGTTATGACATGTGTGAGAAGAGCCACTGCAGGTGAGACGCCACCCCAGGCCAGGAATTGTCCCCATCAATGAAGTAGGTGGGGCTGCAGCCTGGGAACCAGGCAGACTTTTCTGAGCAGAGCCACACCCCCCTTCCAGGGCCACTGACAGAAGGTCCTGCCAAGGCTCCTAACAGGTCGATGAGATGGGCAAAGGTTCTGGGTCCGAAGCCAAAGAAGAGGTAGAAGCCCAAAGAGAAAGGTTCAGTCCCAAAGGCTTCCATGGACGCCCGTACTGTTAACTGGGGAGCTTGTGAGCGAGGCATTAGCTGAACTGCCTGGAAAGCCTAACATGATAAACAGATCGGCGAACAGCGGGCGTATCTCTCCAGGCTACGGGAAGCCCCTATGAGAGCTTTCCCATGCTGCTATCGGGAGCCCCAGAGTGCAGCTGGCAGGGGTCTGCTCCAAGCCATGGGGGCAGGGAAGACAGAACAGTCGGATTTAAAGTCCCCAGGGGCAGACCAAAATCATAAAACCTTCTCTCTCTCTCTCTCTCTCTCTCTCTCTCTCTCTCTCTCTGTCTCTCGGTCAAACTCTATAGTCTCACCTAACATATCTGAAAGACTTATACTATAGTCAACATAAACCAGACGATGAGGTACAGTGAGGCTCACTCCTTCAAGGAGCGTTATAAAAATGTATCAAATTTTTATATGTAATATATATTTTATATATTATATATAATATATTAAATATATAATATAAATATATATTTATATATTAAAACCATTTCTTCTTTCATAAGGGATTCTGCTCTGCCAGTGGGAGGAATTGGTGTTCTAAACGCGAACTAGGAGGCTGCACGCGGCTGGAGGGAGGGCTCAGTATTTAAGAGCACAGGGTGCTGTGGCAGAGGACCCCAGTTCAGTTTCTAGCATCCGCACTAAGGACCTCAAACCCACCTGAAACTCCAGTTCCTTTTCTCTTGCCTTCCTCTGGCATCTCCCTCGCGTGTGCATCTGCCCACACAGAGACATACACACAGGCTCGTAATTCAAAAATAAAAATAACTACTTCAAAAAATGAAAAGATTCTTGCTGGACAGTGGTGGCACATGCTTTTAAAACCAGCACTCTGGAGGCAGTTTGATCTCTGAGTTCGAGGCTAGCCTGGTCTACAGAGCAAGTTCCTGGACAGCCAGGTCTATACAGAGAAACCCTGTCTCAAAAAACAAAAACAAAAACGAACCCTCCCTCTCCACTAGGAATACTTGATTCTTACTACTGCTGTGGGTGTCGTCAGATCGTTGTCAAATTCTTAGATTTATACCTTAGTTGCTTATAATTACTTATTGTTATTTAATCAGTAAATAGACTTTCCTGCTTATTAAAATATAACTGAAGCTTCCGTTTTCATTTGACAGGAAAGAGATTCTTATTTTAAATACATAGTTAAGGAAAAAAACGAACAAGCTGAGCTTGCTGGCACACACCTTTAATACAAGGACTCAAGGGGCAGAAGCAGGCACATCTCTGAGCTCCAAGCCAGTCTGGTCTAGGACAGCCAGAGCTATGAAGAGAGACACTGGCTCAAGGAAAACCAAGTAATAACAACGAGATTAAAAATAAAAGAAAAAGCTGGGCAGTGGTGGCGCACACCTTTAATCCCAGCACTTGGGAGGCAGAGGCAGGCGGATTTCTGAGTTCGAGGCCAGCCTGGTCTACAGGGTGAGTTTCAGGACAGCCAGGGCTACACAGAGAAACCCTGTCTTGGAAAAAAACAAACAAAAACAAAAACAAAAAAAGAGGGCAGGTCCCAACGCCTCAGAAAGAGGGAGAATCAAATAAATAATCCAAATACAATAATTGCCATTAGAATGAATGTCTGCCCCGTTCTCAAAAGTAACAATAGAGGACAGAAGATACCACGGGGACACCCGGAACCCTCCATAAGCAGGGCTCACATTCTGTCTAAATAACCCCGGGGAACCGCAGTGACAGACAGCAGAAATGCTGAGTGAAATCGTGGGGGGTGGGGATGGGGACTGGAAGTGGGGAGTGGAGGGGAAGGGGTGGGGTGGGGGGGACAAGCTACGCCACTGAAACGCTTGGTTGTAGGAGCACAGAACCACTATTTCTGTTCTGAACTGTGCAGATTTGATTCTAAGCCCTGTCTTTAGTGTGGAGGCTGTGGGAGCCGAGGGAGCTCGAAATGCACTTATTCCACAGCAGGACTAGCAGGAGAGTAAGCTGGGCGCGCAGCTCAGGGGCAAAGCGCATGCGCAGCCCGGTGCGCAACAGGCTGAAACCCTGGACTCAAACCCTGGGCTCACCCAGGCAGGCAGGCAGGGCGGGCGAAAGAGATGTCAGCAGAAATGCGGAATAAATTGTGAGGTTCTAGGTTGTTCTCTGAGTACTAGAACTGAAGGAGAGGGCGAATCACTGAAACTTCTTATCATAACCTTCCTCTACCTTAAAGTAAGAAATGATTATTCCGCTGGGCGGTGGTGGCGCACGCCTTTAATCCTAGCACTTGGGAGGCAGAGGCAGGAGGATTTCTGAGTTCGAGGCCAGCCTGGTCTACAGAGTGAGTTCCAGGACAGCCAGGGCTACACAGAGAAACCCTGTCTCGAAAAACCAAAAAAAAAAAAAAAAAAAAAAAAAGAAATGATTATTCCAAGTGAAAACTGAAGAAAGCGTTTTATATAGCTTGCTTTTTGACATAAGTGCCCCCCCCCCATATGCACATCTCACCGCTTCCTTGTGCAAACACTGGCGGGGAGAACAGCTGGCCCGGTTCTATGTCAATGACCGTTCTTAACCTCGTCCACTTTTCTTAGACACCTGTTGCACACTGCCCATTCATGGCAGATGGAAATCAAGGGCGATCTGGGTCCGCTGCCTGTGTCGACTAAAGCCTACAGCTCTCAAGTACTTTTTTTTTGGTCTGTTTTTAGGTGGTTTGCGGTAAGCCCTTATTCTAGCTCAGGGTAGCCTGGAACTCAATTCGCTTTGGAACCCAGGCTAGCCTCGGAGTTGCATCAACACCCCTGCCCCTGCATACTTGACAAATTGTGTCCGTCGCCAATACCTGTGGCTCTCCTCTTCTACATTCTACGATTCTACAGATTCACATCTAACTCCCTTAAGTTTCAGGTTCTCTGGTTATTTCTATAAAGCAAACTTAGTCATCACTCCCTAGAGGGCGTCCGAGGGGAAGAAGAAGGGCCGGGTGGATAGCCTAGGGCTGGACGGATTACAGATTTCATAAAAGGACACAATCATCACTTGCACCAGCTTTAATAAAATCCAACAATAACTTTTTAAGTGCCTGAAAGGCATGCGATGCTGGCTAACCACTTCGGCATCGAGTGTCAGAGGTAAATAAATGACAATAAAGGGCACCGCACTAGGAGACTCCCGGAAATGCTTCAGCCGCGCCCAAGCCCTTCACGTGTGCCACTCCGGCCGATCCACCACCGGAGCCACTCTCCGGAACACCACTGTGTGTGTGTGTGTGTGTGTGTGTGTGTGTGTGTGTTTCAAGACAGGGTTTCTCTGTGTAGCCCTGGCTGTCCTCGAACTCAGAAATCCGCCTGCCTCTGCCTCCCGAGCGCTGGGATTACAGGCGTGCGCCACCGCCCCGCTGAACATCACTTTTTACTGAAATCAAACTGTCTTCAACCTCCAGAATGAGGCACCGAAGGCATCCAAGGAACACGCTGCAAATAAACAGCCCGAGGCTGACGAAGCGGCCTGACTTAAGCTTGTGGAGACAACCCTGAGGAAACCCACCCGGTCATTACTCCCGGGAAGGCAGCGAGTGGGCAGGATCGTCGGGGACAACTCTACTCTCAAAGCCCCGCACGGTTTCCAAGGCTACACGCGAGCTACAGACAGACATGCTTGGGCCTCGCCGCAGCTCTGTGGAAGGCAGACGTTAGTTCATCTAATGAAGGGATGGTAAGGAAATGAGCTCCAGGAAGCCTGCCTGCCTACTGTGCCCAGAGCCACACCCAGAGAAATGGAAGCCTCCAACCGGTCCCCACACCACTCCCAGGAAAGAACAGAGAAAAGAAAGGGACCAAAGGACACCCCCTCAACGGCTTCCCGCCTGCAAGAGGGAACCCTAGAAGGTGCTGTGTGAACCCCTTAGAGCTCTGACCTGCTTGTCCGTCGCTAACGGCCCGATGGCCTCACTCTAGCCGTCCGTACTGGACGTGCACCAGGTTTATTCCAACAGACCTATCATCGCCGCCCCACACAGCCCCAGCCACCTGTTAGACTCACTGTCAATAACGACACCTCCTTTTCTCAACTCCACAGGCCACTCAGAAAGGCATTGTTTGATTCTGAGTATTCGGAGTCTGTTCGGCACTTGATAGTGTGGAGCGTCAGACAGGACTGCGAACCTTCGGAGACCAAATATACTCATCGCAGTCAGTTTGCCTTCTTAGGCTAGGTCAGAAACATATCAATCAGCTCTCCTGGGGCGTTCACAGCTTTATACCTTTTACTGGCCTTTTCTTTTTCTTTTTAAGTTTTGGTGAATTATATCTAAATGTCTACAGAAATAATTAGGCACGTTTTAACGATCATGTCTCTCCATCTTTCCCAGAAGCCTGGAAGCCTCCTCGTTTTTTTTTTCCTAACACTGCATCCCCCATATCTATTCATGCGTGGCATATACTAATTGCTCAATAAACGTTGCCTCACTGAGCCTGTCAGAGCCTCAGCGCTTCCACCAGACTCGACTGCTCTAGGAGACAGAGCAGCAGCCTCACTCAGACCCCGCCCGGGTGAGAGTATTTCAAACGTTCATTCCCAGCACCCCGTGGCCAGATAATCAGATGTGTCTGACCAGTGAGGCGGTAAGGGAACAGACTGGGACTTGTGTGAAGTCTCCTTAAAGGAGGATATATTTTGTCCCCTCACCTCCACTGAGTGGCGTGCTGGCAGCCACTTTGGGATACAGTTAACTAGGAGGTAATGTGGTGGGGCAGATGGGGAAGAGAGGAGAGCGACACACTGGGATTTGAGCTCAGGACAACACAGCGACAGGCCACGCGCTCACAAGACTTCACTCTGAAAGGAGCGCCTCGTGGGTTTCCCCATCAGCAAAGGAACCCTACGGAAGGTTCTAAGACGCTCACCAAAGTAAAAAACTCTTTGTCAAAGTATACACCAGTGACTTCATCTTTATTAAGACTATGGCTCACAGCGGGGAAAGGTTTCCTTGCGTGTTTTGCGGGGTGCTGTGAGGAACAGCCGCTTGCTGGAGTTACCGCTGCTCCAGCCAAGCTCAGCACCCACACAGAAAACTTACTCATATCCCAGAGGATATGATACGTGAAATTCTTAGTGCTCACACAGACAAAACACAGTGACCTAAACATACTTTACGGTCCAGATCAACGGACTAACACAGGAATATCTCCACCAGTGACCGGGACTGCGATGTAGGGCCACAGGGCCAATTCCCTCGAGATGGTGTTTCTAAGCAAGACTAAGGTTTAAGATTAAAGGAAAGAAAATGTGCTCTTCTCCCAGCCTTGAGAAGGCTAAACAGACCCACAATGGTCTTACAAACCTAGGTCTGACCTCCCTGCGTTTGCAATTTCCTACAGGAGTAGACTGCCCGCTGACCTTGCTTTGCAACACAATCTAGCTGAAACACAGGATGGGACTGTGGGTTCTCAGTGATGAAAATTCAACTTTGAAACTTGATCAGAGACTTTGTCTTGACTTCATCCTTCTCTGGACCACCCACCCATCCTTTTTTATTTCCTGCCCCCCCCTTCAGGTAACCCAGTTAATCCATGGCTGCTGGACTGCTACAGATGGCGCCCAAATGAAGGGACTAAAAACTGGGGGGTGGGAGGGTGAAGCCACTGAGAAATGCAGCCGTGGGTGGAGCTCCACAGAAAGCAGAAGAAGAGTTAACAGTATCCTTCGCAGTGGTAAGCAATGAGCAGCATCAATGCTAGTGCTACGTATAAAGTGTATTTTTGGAGGCTGTCGTTGTAGGAGGTGCATTAAGAGAGGATACAGCTAGGCTGAACAAGTGTCGACCCGGGGGTGACAGCACAACTGGGACAGGGGAAATCTATATAGGCATTTGTCCGAAGCCAAGAGCTGCATCCGGCAAGAGGAGCAGGGTTTAAAAAAGGGATGGTAGAAAAATCGTTAGCTCCAGGAGATTTACGCTGTGCATGGTTCCCAGAGTAGGAATGGTAAATATACAAATGACACGTGAAAGAGAGAAAAAGAGAGACAATAGGTCTCAGAAAAGCAGTTGTCTCCTGTCAGGGACACATTAGTGAAAAATGGATATAAGTTATTTCAGAGGGACAGGAGGAATTTCCTTCTAGGGACAGGAGGAAATCAGGAGATGTCCGCCCTGCTTCCTCTCTGGTGCCTACAGGAGATATCCTTAATTCAGGTTCAAGTTCTCTTCCCTCTCTGTCTACTGTCTGTCCTTGGTGCACCAATCTGTCTACGAGTGTAAATTTATGTCGGGATTTTTTGTTTGTTTGTTTGTTTGTTTGTTTTGTTTTGTTTGTTTTCTGAGACAGGGTTTCTCTGTGTAGCTCCGGCTGTCCTGGAACTCACTCTGTAGACCAGGCTGGCCTTGAACTCAGAAATCCGCCTGTCTCTTCCTCCCAAGTGCTGGGATTACAGGCATGCGCCACCACACCCGGCTTATGTCTGTTTTTGATTCATTGTTTGAATGATTGTTGTTTGAGGTGTTTCATGTTGAAAAAAAATGGTTAAAACTTTTATCTGCTGGCTATACATCTGTTGATTTAGTTTAACTTGTTTAGAAGGCAGTCTCAATTTGCACAGAAGAAACTGATAAGTTACCCAGCACTATAGCTGGAAGTTAAGGAGATTGGAGAAGCCCTGCCAGGAAATGAAAAGCTGCTTTTAAAGAGGACAACTCTTCTCAAGTTCTACAGCAAGTAAGCTGATGGCTGGTTTTTTCCCTAGAAAAATCTCTTCTACTGTGTTTATTGGGTTCAGCAAATGACAGGTACTTTTTCTCTTGAAATTACAACTAGAAAGGATAAGAAAATTTTGCTTGGTCTAACTATATAAGATGTGTGTGGCCAGCCGGGCTGTGGTGGTGCATGCCCATAATCCCAGTACTCTGGGAGGCAGAAGCAGGTGGATTTCTGAGTTCGAGGCCAGCCTGGTCTACAGAGTGAGTTCCAGGACAGCCAGGGCAACACAGAGAAACCCTGTCTCGAAAAAAAAACTAAATCCAAAAAGAACAGAAAAAAAAATGTGTGTAGCCACTTCATTTTTGTTTCAGACTGGTTTTAAAGGTATATGTTCTGCATGTCTTGGTTATAGAGTATTGGCTTATAAGCTATTGGGTATGGTTAGAAATTTGTAACATTGGTAACAAAATGTTAGCTTAAAACTTGTAACTCAGGGTTGGAGTCATTCTAAACAATAACACGTGGCATGAGCCAGCCCAGGAAAACAGGTCTCTAAAGATACTTCTAAATTAGGATAATATTTTATGTACTTCTTATCCTAGAAACCAGACTTATAAAAGATAGGCTTTACGACAGTGTCTCCTTGGTGAGGTATTGGAGGCTACCCAGTTGTGCGTTCATGTGCAGGAATTTGCAGCCAAACTTCGTGAAAGTAAAGCTCTTGGTGTTGATTCTTACAGAGAATGGAGTGTTTACACTGTTCAAAATAGGGTTTTGTTTTCCAAAACTATGGTTATGCTCCAATATTGCAAAAGAAACTTAAAAATTATTATAGTTAAACTGCCAGTGTTCCATTGGCTGTAGTTTGCAGTTCAATCACAGGCTCAAGATTTTTAACTCATCCATATTTGTAATTAAGAAAAAAAAAATCAAGCAAGTGGAGATGATTGCAAGAGTAATAAAAGTTAAAAACAGCTGTGACACAGTATAGGCCTCCTGCCCCTTTTATGCTAGCTTTATTGGATACAGTGGTAGAAGCAAATTTTAACCCCACTGGACCCCCACCCCCAAGAAGTAGATCTCAGTGGGAGTTTATCTGAGATCAAACAAGGTGATGAAACATTTCAAGAATCTGTGGATAGACTGCTAAATGCAGCTGATAGAATTTCTGGAGACAGAAATTGGGGACCCTCATACAATCAGGGTCTGGCTATGGCTGCTGCTGCCTTTTGGAAGACTTACCTTAAACATTTACATTTGAATTAATGCAAAGCTCAGAGCAGCCTCAGTGGAGGCTTGTGTGGCACTCCTGTGGTTTTGCAAACCCTGCCTCCACAAGATTTTGGGCCCTTGCCTCCAGGGACCTGTGGATTACTTTTAGGCCAAAGCAGCATTATAAAAGGATTACAGATCTATCCAGGTGTTATAATGATGCAGGAGAAAAAAAAATTATGGATGCTCCCCCCCCCTCCATGGCATTATAACTGTACCTGCTAACCTTAAAATCCTAATTGAAGAAAAGGGGCTTTGAAGATTAATTGACACTGGAACTGATGTACTCACTCACCTCTAAGGGACTTGTTAGTCCATTAATCCAAAACACAGTTCCAAACTGAAGACTTATGAAAGGTTAATGAAACTAGGGTCTTATGAAAGCATTACAGCCTGGATTGCCTACTCCAGCTACCAGTCCAGGAAATGCATATAGAATTATTATGGATTTGGAGGGTTGTTTTTATATGGTTCTTTTGCATCCTGGTAACTGTGGAAGGTTTACATTTAGTGAGCTTGCTTGTAGTTTTAAAGAACCCATGAAGTGATATCATTGGAAAATTTTGCCTCAAGGAATGACTAATAATAGTCTTACATTACGTAAAAAATTTTTGTATTTGCTTCAATACAAGAAGTTGGGACTTTGCTGGGCAGGGGTGGCTCATGCCTTTAATCCCAGCACTTAGGAGGCAGAGGCAGGCGGATTTCTGAGTTCGAGGTCAGCCTGGTCTACAGAGTGAGTTCTAGGACAGCCAGGGCTATACAGAGAAACCCTGTCTCGAGAAAAAAATAAAAAATTAGGACGTTGAATCTTTCAGTGTATTTTATTCATTATATGGGTACTTTATTAGCTGATCCCTCTGAAGGAGTTTTACTACAAGCCTTTGCTCTTATACAACAGCTTTAAAATTCTGGAGTAGTTGTTGCTCCAGAAAAGATTCAAAGGGAATAACTTTTTCAATATTTGGGGCCTCAGTTATGTCATAAACAAATTGTGGCACAGAAAATTCAAATAAGAAAAGACAGTTTACCTACTTCAAATTATTTTCCAAGTTTGTTTGGAGATGTTAATTGGCTAAGACCTCACCTTAAGCTCACCACAGGAGGACTCAAGCCTCTGATATTCTCAAGGGGGGATACAAATTAACTGGCGAGGGATGAATAGCTTTGCAGAACATAGAGGACGCATTAGCCAACAACAGATACATTATACAGACTATAGATCATTCGTTGGCTGTTTGCATTACTGCTACTCATGTGCCCACAGCAGTTCTTTGGCAAAAGAGACCATTAATGTGGATTCTCTTCTCCAAGTAAAGTTTGAACACCCTATTATGAAGCTGTTGTGTTGATACAGAATTGTAGGATAGAATCATGAAAAGTATTTTGGAAACAATGTCTTAAGAGCCTGATGAAATGTTTATTCCTAATTTTGAACAGCAATTCAATAGGTTATTTCAGAATACTGATATTTGGGCTACTGCATGTGCAAACTTTTCAGACAAAATTGATAATTGTTATCCAGTTTAGATAAATTTGTTAGAATTTGTCTCTATACTTACTTTTGTATTTCCTGTAAATTTACGCATGCAGCCCATAGAAAATGTGCTTTCTGTATTACAGATGGCTCCTCTAATGAGGAAACAGCGCATGTGATTGGCTCACATGTTTACTCTCTTGAGTATTCCCTTCACTTTAGAACAAATCATTGAGTTATGTGCTGTAGCCACTGATTTTGAAATGTTGAAAAAAATCAAACTTTAAGTTTGTATACTGAGAGCCAATATATAGCTCATAGTTTACAACGGCTTGAAATTGTTCCTGTTTTAGATACTGCTAATTCTCAAATTTTACAGTTATTTATACAAATACAGCTTAAACATGCACTGTTCCTTACTTTATAGGCCATTTAAGAGCTCGTACTGGATTGCCTGGACAGACCCCTTAGGGCAATGCCACAGCAGATTTGTGTACCAGCCAGATTATAGGCCTTACACAGGAACAATTGGCCGTACAATCTCATCCTTTACATCATAAAAATAGTAATAGCTTGAGACAACAAACTGGTATTTTAGGAGCATGTGTACACCAAATTGGAAAGACTTGTTTGTCCTCAGTGTCCTCAGTTTTCTACCTGTACCACATAATGGTCTTAGTCCTGGAGGACTTATACCTAATTAATTATTGCAAATGGATGGTGCTCACATTTCTGATTCTAGAAAAGTAAATGTGTGCATGTGACTTGACACCTTTTCAGGCTTTCTAGTTGCAACTGCTTTAACAGGAGAAGCAAGTAAAATGTAATTAATCATTGCCTACGTTGCTTTTCTATGCTTGGTGTTCCAAATCAGGTTAAAACAGGTTATGGAGCTGGCTATTATAGTCAAGCATTTGAAATGTTTTGTCAACAATTTAATGTTACCCATAGGATTGGGATTTTTTTTTTTTTATAATTCTCAAGGACAAGATATTGTGGAACTTTAAAACAATATCTTCTTAAATTATATCCCAGCACAGCACGTTATTTAAAATCATGCTTTTTATTTTAAAATTTGGATGCCAAGGAACTCTCTGCTGAGTGTCTACAGCACCCGACAACTAGGCATACTTATGCCTAGGTGAAATGGAAGGATCCACTTACTGACATATGGCATGATCCCAGTCAGGTATTTAATACGGGGAAGAGGGCATGTTTGTGTTTTTTCCGCAGGATGCTGAAGGAGCGTGCTAGCTGCCAGAGCGATTGAGACATGCTGATGCTGGGACCAAGAATGATGCTGACCTGTGGGCTTGCTGAGTGCCATGACAGTGGTGACAGGAAGGCTGTACTGGGTGTGTGTTCCTGACCCACCTTTGCTTGCCTATGCCCCAGATTGGACAAGCTGCCTTGCCTCAGGCTTTTAGACCTTGTGAGACAGAGAACATGGAGACTGTGGAAACTGATTTAGAAAAATTAATCAAAAATAGCAGTTATAATGACTCCTCTCTTTCCTTTAATGTGATCAGTTATTCTGACTCAATCATGGACTTGTCTAAAATATCAATCCAATATTGGAAAAAAAGAAAATGGCGGTCTTCATTTGGAAGGCTGGTTATGAAGTTACATTTGCAGTGGATAATACTGGACAGGATCTGGATTTCGAACAAGTGCTAGTGCATGTGCTTAAGTTCCTAATCTTTTATTCCTTCAACAGGGAGGACTACATACATCCCTCCACGAAGAATGTTATTTTTACATCGATCTGTTCTATTGCTAAATTTCGAGAAGGACTAACCAAAAGGAAAAGAGAAAAAGAACAGAATTAGGGATGAATCCTGGCTCTCCACTTCCCCGTGGCTTACAACTCTAATTTCTACACTGCTGGGACCATCAATTATAATCCTGGTGCTTTTAACTTTTGGACCTTGTATCTTAAGCAGACTGGTTGCCTTCACACAGGATCGCCTTCAGCAAGCTCAGCTGTTCGCCGTGGCAGTTATTCAATGCTATGAAGAAATGCACTGAATGCATCTTCATATGTTCTTCATGGCTCTGGTCTGAATGGAAAAGAGTGTGCTTTAGAAGGGTTAGGGTTAGGGTTAGGGTTAGGGTTAGGGTTAGGGTTAGGGTTAGGGTTAGGGCCTTCAAAAGAGACAGGTAAGCATGTTCTTGAGTTCCTTTTGACCTACAGAGACATACATCAAAAGCTATGTTTGTTCTCCCTGACGGGTAAGAAGGAGCAATATGGCCACTGACCTAAGACAGACATGGTCACAGTCGCCTCACCACTCTTTTTTTGGGGGTTTGTTTTTGGTTTTGGTTTTTGGTTTTTGGTTTTTTGTTTGTTTGTTTTTCAGGACAGGGTTTCTCTGTGCAGCCCCAGCTGTCCTGGAACTCACTCTGTAGACCAGGCTGGCCTCAAACTCAGAAATCCACCTGTCTCTGCCTCCCATGCGCTGGGATTAAAGGCGTGCACCACCACTGCCCAGCAGCCACTCTTTACCCTAGACAGGATTATGGAAAACAAGTAAATCTTGTGCCCTGGTCCAGCTCATCTTTAAAAAACAAAAAAAGGGGGTACTGTGCCCTTCCCCCCAACTTGAGCCTTGATCAGAAGCTTTGTCTTGGCTTCATCCTTCTCTCCACCACCCATCCTTTTTCACTTCCTGTCTCCCCCCCCCCTTCAAGTAACCCAGTTAATCCAAGGCTGCTGGATAGCTACAGGGAAATCATAAATCAATCAGACAAATGAGTAGCATGAGTTCTCTACACATACATATATCATCCTAAAACTTCCACCTACCTACCATAGACTGAAAGACCACTATGGCTGGGGATAGAGGCTTTCTATCAGGGAGGAAGGTAACAGAGTTGATGAGAACATAGTGTGTCTACCATGGCACAAAGAGTTTTGATAGTTTTAACTATTCGAGAACAAAGATCTAAAGAGTGCAACGGGGGGACAATCCCTGATCTTATCCATGTGACATCCCATAATATGCCAGGAGACACACTTTATTCCCATAACAGGGAAATAAAGCTACCGACATCAAGTACTTCCCGTTAGAAAACTCTAATTGAGTCAACTTGATATTAGCCTTATGTGAGTCTAATGGAGAGCCGACTCCCAGTTCACATTTAAACAGAAAAGAACAGTTGGTAATGTCCAGTGTCATAAAAACACGTCCTTTGGTTTCTTTAAAGAGGTCTTTAAAATTATTAGGAAGTACATCCAAAGTTAAATGGCAGGTTTATTAACCTAGTAGAACACTTAGATAGGCGGAACAAGTAGAGGATATCAATCTCAGGATACAATGGCCAGCAATGAAAACAGTGACCTAGCCCTACACTGAGTAGTGGACCAACCTGGTCATACACTGCTCAGAAGATGCCTACCGTGTAACAGGCACCCTCAGAAGACACCCACTTAGCAGTACATTTCATAGAGGATGCTAGTCATCTCGTAGTGCACTTAGCAGGAGGCGGATCCCTCTCTAACGGCGAGGTACGTGCAGGTGAAAGAGCTGGGACTGAAAGGTTTGTTCACTGATCTGCAACTCACATGGTAAACATAGGAGAACACAGTCTTACCTGTCCCGTTGAACGTCGTGTTTTTATTGGTGTACAGCCTGATCATGTGTCCAATTGTTTTCACATTCTCTCTCAGCATGATGCCTCTAGCTTGTACCATAAAGAGGTATGTGTTGGCTGGAAAAGAAAGACAAAACAGAGAAAAGGTCACACACAATAAGACTTCCTTAGTAAGATGCTCTTCAGACTTAATGAAGTACCCAAAAAGTGGACACTTGATTATTTACCATGCCAGAGGAGAAAACAAGATGACTATTTCCTACCTTAGAAACTTAGGAATAGATGGACTTTTAAAATTAAAATGGGGGGCCAGGAAGATAGCTCAGTGGGTAAAAGTGCTTGCCACCAAACCCAATTGAGTTTGATTCCTGATACCCATATAATTGAAGAAGAAAATCGATTCCCGAAAGTTGTCCTCTCGGAGTGGAGAGATGGCTCAGCAGTTAAGAGCACTGACTGCTCTTCCGAAGGTCCTGAGTTCAAATCCCAGCAACCACATGGTGGCTCACAACCATTCATAATGAGATCTGACGCCCTTTTCAGGTGTGTCTGAAGACAGCTACAGTGTACTTACATATAATAAATAAATCTTTAAAAACAAAAGTTGTCCTTTGACCTTCACGTGTGCACTGTAGTGCTTAAGTGCACACACATACACATGTGTGCACACAAAGGAATAAATGCAAAATTTTAAATAAAAATGAAAACGGTTATGTGGCAATGATTAGAAATTCCAATAAATGGTCAAGGCAGGATAGAAACCGCAGATCAGGATTTTCTACAACAGATAATATCCATCTAGTTAACAGAATAAGACTAAATATACACATTGTAAAAAAATTCCTTAACTTCTACAAAATGAATAAAGTAGTCATTGAAAAAAAAAAAAGTTACTTATCATAAGGTCACAGTCCTGTACTTCAAAATTCACTTTTAAAAATTCTATATTAATTCCCTAAAACAAAAAAATTCCACAAAGGTTAAGAATCTCTTATCTGACAGTTAATACACTACAGATCATAACAACACCAGGGTGGGCTCTACAGATTACCATAACACTGGGATTGGGTCTACAGGTCACCATTACACCAGGAGGGGGTCACCGTTCTGGAGTCCCACAAAGCCTCAATGTGTCTGAAAGGAGTACTAACTTAGAACTGACAGTTCTTGATCGTGTCTATGAGTTAGTTAAAGTACTATAATTCCTTTCAAACATAAAGTATGAAAAAAAATCACCCATCAGTGTACAGTTTAAGGTTGGTTTCTTTAATTCTTTGTGATGTTTCAAAAGCAGACCCCTAATTTCAATTTGTTGAGGAAACCAGTAAACAGACAGACTTCAGGACACCTTGACTCAGAGGTGACACTCTTTTAAGCAGTAGGGGAACTAATTCAGGAGATCCTCTTGGGAGCCCTACCTGGGACAGCCCACAGTACCCCAAGTCTGGCTTTATAAGGAGGTAGCATCACACTAGATGCCCCCTAAAGCCCTTTCCATGCTAACTAGCCTCATCACAAGGCCAAACCTTCAGGACTCCATTCAAACAAGAGATTCATTCCCACAGGACAGGCAAGCACCAGGAGGACTGTCCACTCAATGAAAAGCTGTCACTGTACAGAGTAATGACACTCACACAGAATGAACGCCTAGGCTGAGACATGCCCTTGGAAGAGAACTGTCACAGCACCCCGGGGTTCAATACCAGCACTGCGTAGTAACTTTTCTCTTTCACTTTCAATGCACAAGAAGGAGATACACAGAAATCTGGGTTTCACATGAGCACTACTTCATCATTCATACATCTTCATGTTTGTCTAGGCTAGGAGATGGCTCAGAGGGTAAATCCACCCACATAGTGGGGGGAAAAACTGACTCCTTCAAGCTGTCCTCTGGCCTCCACATGCACACTGGCATGTGCACTCATACACACACTAAAATAAATGTAAAGGGATATCTTGGCCCTTTCTAGAAAGCAGTCTTATAATTAGGCTTAACTTGTTTAGACTTGCATTTATTATGTACAGTTAGCAAGACCACATGATTATTTGCACCTGTATGGATGCTAAGATGCTGAGAGGAGAGGGGGGCATTATCCTGGATCTTAAAAGATATAATCTTTCATATTCCAATCATATTTCCAGTTACAGACAACAAAGCTGTCTATTAAAAATTTATCATCGGGGGCTGGAGAGATGGCTCAGCGGTTAAGAGCACCGACTGCTCTTCCAGAGGTCCTGAGTTCAATTCCCAGCAACCACATGCTGGCTCACAACCATCTGTAATGGGATCCGATGCCCTCTTCTGGTGTGTCTGAAGAGAGCAATGGTGTACTCATATACATTAAACAAATAAATAAATAAATGGAACTGCAGGGAAAATTTTTTTAAAAATTATCATCATGACGTAGATTTATTTAACCAAAGGAAATGCATTTTCTATTCACTGCATGGTTGTAGAAACAGGCATAAGGAAGAGCTGGGACCCATGCTAAACAGTGGAAAGAAATCTATTAGTTTATTTTAAATCATTTACAGCCAAGACATTACATTCCTTAGGTAAATGGACCTTGAAGGATTGGTCCCTAAAGAAGGAAACCCTCTGGGGAATAAGATGTACTTAAACATAGAGCAGGCAACAGGGACACAGTAGTGTACCAACAAGTCACATTAGCCAACCATCAGGACAAAGTCCCCAATGTAATACTGCCACATTGACAGGCACAATGACCCACAGTCACCTAAATCCTAGCTAATTATCACGTAAGATGAAATGCAATCTCTCTCTGGCAAGACTTAAAGAAAGAAAGAAAAAAATCCTTGCCTAAGATTTTCATTCTAACTTGTGAGAAACTATAATTCAGAAAATAAATAAGGAAGTCTTTGCCCTGTGTCTTGAAACAACTCAGAAATAAACAAACAAACAAAAAAGACACCACTGCTTAATTAAAACCACGCTACGTGTTCTTTAATGAGCTCATTTCCTACTTTCCTCTACATAAGGAGACATACATCCAACTTGTTTGCCAGTTATCCTTTCAGAAGGATGAAAGAGCATCTTGGGGAAAGGAAAGAGAGTAAAAATCAAGGGGCAATAGTTTACAAAACTGCTAGGCACTCTACCAGGGCTTGCGATGGGAGCCCCACGAACCTGCCTCCTTCTCTACTAGGAAAGAAAAGAGAGAGATTCGGAAAAAGAGCCTTGTGCGGACCACCCTTCCCATATCCAGCTCTGCTCACTGCAGGTGTTGAAGATCGATGGTGAGGGCCCGCCATGTGCAGGGCACAGAAGTGCCACAGGACGGGAAGATCTCCAGCAGGGACCGCAGCGCCTAACAGCTGGGACACACCCTGCAGTTCGGTGCTTTCCTATCAGGTGCCAGGTCGCCTGCCCACCGGGTCCCTTTGGAAACAACTGTTCACCTGATAATAAAGCAGCAAATAGCAACAGGTAGAATGGTAGGACTGCAGCTAAGAGGAAATACAACTAGGAGACATGCAAATAACACCACAAGCTGGAACTAGACTGGGAAATTACCAGAAAAATGATCTAGAACGGATGTAAGCAGGTGGCAGATAGGCCCGTTATGCGGATGACGCCCCCAAATTAATTAACCTCAGAAGAATCTACAAACTAAACAGAGGTCAGCTAGGTTAAACGCTGAAAAGGCTGCAGAGAAAGTATTATGATCGCCTGAATGTTAGAAAGATGGCTCGGTGGTTAAGAGCGTGTGTTGCTCCTGAAGAGCCCTGGGGCTCGGTTCCCACCACCATCAAATGGCACTGTTACAATGACCTGTAACTCCAACTCCATGGATCTGCCATCATCCCCAGCCTCTGTGAGCCCTGAACTAAAAGTCTTAAATCAAAAAGCCAAAGTACAACAAAATAAAAAGATAATTTAGGAGAAAATACCCAACATATGACATACGACCCACGCTTTGCCAGGCTTCCCTAGATGTGCCTTAGGTCAGCCATCTTAATCAATCCTCTCAGGCAGCTCTGTGGGTACTAACATTCTTCCTATTTGTAGATTAAAAAATTGAAGCAGGGCAGTGGGATACCACATCCTTACTGCAAGTGAGGGAACAGTTACCGCCACACCTCCAGACAACGCTGGGAGGCGGACCCTTCCAACCTTTGAGAGGGCGGTGCCTTTTGGAAGAGAAAGTAAAATAGTCTATGGCTCAGTGGACCTGTACATCGGTACATGTCATGAAAGTGGGCAGCCAGCAGGGAGAAGAGAAGGTTCCTGAGACTCGGAGTGTCTGAGCATGCCCGGGGGAGGAAAAGAACACAAAAGATTCGCAGGAGAGTTTAGTAGTGTCTTAGGGTTTTCATTGTGGAGAAGAGACACTGTGACCAAGGCAACTCTTATAAAGGACAACCTTTAAATGGAGCTGGCTTACAGTTTCAGAGGTTAGTCCATTATCATCATGGCAGTGTCCAAGCAGACGCAGACACCGTGCTAGAGAAGGAGCCAAAGGTGTCACATCCTGACCGAAAGGCAGTCAGAAGACTGACTTTCAGGCAGCTCGGAGGAGGGTCCCAAAGCCCACACAATTCCTCCAGCAAGGCCACACCTCCAACAGTGCCACTCCCGGGGCCACAAGCAAAGGAAGACTAGCTGGACAGCTCCCTGTGTAGAAAGAGAAGTGAGGAGGCAGGGTGGGATGGGGTGGGGTAGACAGAGAGGAAGAGCTGGGGGCCTTAGGTTCTGAGCGCGCTGGGGAGGGCAAGCCACTGAGGAGTTGAGTGACACCCAAGCTAAGCAGAGTCAAGGACCTAAAGAGACAGCTCTGGGTCACCTGGCAGTGGCTGTTATAAGACTGAGAGGGCATGTGTGGTGTGTGCACACACAGAAGGCACATGAACTCGGACGCAGAAGAAACTCGGGTTTCTGCTGGAGAAGCCAGCAAGCACCTGCGACCTCAGGAGGAGGGAGGAGGCATCCAGCCAAGGCCTTCGGTTCAGGCTCCGGGCCTTGGGAAGAGATAATTCCTAGTATTTTAAGCTGTGCGTTGGAAGGCGTGCAGACCTGGGAAACGGATATAACAGCTGAGGGGGAGCCAGCTTTGTTTTCTATGAGATCAGTCGTCAGAAAAACAGAGAAACTAGGAAAGCCAGAGGCACCTAATAAGCAGATTTGAAAACTGATATCCAAGTACCTACGTAAAGGGCCTGATGACCTGCACTTTAGAAGCAATGCGGCAGAGATGGGGGTGGGGTGGGGCAAGTAAGGAAAAAGAGAAATATTCAAGACAGAAAGTTTCTGGGGGTGTCTCAAGCCTGACAACCTGAGTTTGGTCCCCAAAACTTACAGGGTAGAGAAGAACCAGTTCTAGAAAACTATTCTCTGACCTCACGAGCACGACACGCACTCAGTCTCTCTCTCTCTCTCTCTCTCTCTCTCTCTCTCTCTCTGTCTCTCTCTCTCTCTCTCTCTCTCTCTCTCACACACACACACACACACACACACACACACACACACAATCACCAAGAAAGCAGCACCAGACTGCAATTAACTCCAGAAGCCAGAAGGGACACAAAATGGCAGAAGGGAAGCCTCCCACACCACCTAAGAACACCCAAGGAGACGGTGTCTCAGAAGACACCACACCGCTTACCTGACATTACCTCCTGAGCCAGGTACCTCAGAGTGTCTACAAATTACAATAATCTAAATATGTTTCAGGCACCGTAAACTTATCTTCTTTCCACACTCAGTGCCATAACCAATGAACCTCTGGAAATCACTCACCCATGTTCACAAGAGAAACTACATTTATAAAAATCATGGTAACAGCAGGATTAGGTCAGATCAAGCACAAAACAGGATTTGTATTTGGCAGTGGGACTCAACCTGTGGATTGTGACCGTTTTGAGGATCAAAGACCTTTTTACACAGGGGTAGACTAAGACCATCAGAAAACACATATATTTACATTACAATTCATAACAGTAGCAAAATTACAGTTAAGTAGTGGCAACAAAAATAATTTTTATAGCCGGGCGGTGGTGGCGCATGCCTGTAATCCTAGCACTCTGGGAGGCAGAGGCAGGCGGATTTCTGAGTTCGAGGCCAACCTGGTCTACAGAGTGAGTTCCAGGACAGCCAGGGCTACACAGAGAAACGCTGTCTCAAAAACAAACAAACAAACAAAACAAAACAAACAAAAAAAACAAATCCAATAATAATAATAATAATCATTTTATGGTTGAAGGTCACCACCACATAAGGAACTGTACCAGTTGCAGCATTGGGAAGGTTGAGAACCATTGCTTAAAGGAAAAGATTAAAAACAAAAATAAAAATAGTGGTACTGTGCCAAGCTGATGAACAATTCCCATTGGGCCAAAGTGTTATAGAATGCTACTACAGGAGGATGAGATTCAGATGTGGTCACAAGGTAATCTACTGTGAAAACCATTAGCCTGTAGGTTCAACTCCATTTTCCAAGTTAGTCATGGTCTGACTCATGGAGAGAGAAAGAGCCCTGTGTTTCAGAGTTCCACTTCATCAACTGATAAGACAAAAAAAAAACGTTAACAGGCAGAACGCGACCATCACCAGTCCCATTCAACAGGCAGAACGCAACCATCGCCAATCCCATTCAACAGCTCTTGCTTTGCTGGTGTAGACACTACAAACGAACAGGAGTGCCTTGAAATGTGTGTATCGCGTCTACGCTGCCGGAAACAGCTCTATGCTCGGAGAGCGTGTGTGCTAAGACTGGTCATAGCTTTCATTTTTAAACAAAACTGACTTTTCCAACAGTCTTATTATATTAAAACTAGTCCAGTGGAGATAGGTTTACCCGGCGGATATACACTGTATCCTATTTACCAGGTACTTCAGGAGACTAAGGGGTCAGGTAGATTCAGACATTCAGACCCCAGATCCTGAGCTGTGGGTTCACTGCAAAGTTCACTTGCCTACCATGCACAAAGGTCTCACACCCAGTCCTGCATAAAACCAGAGCCTACACAAGAGGCAGATGCGGGAGGGTCAGAAGTTCAAGGTCATCTTTGGCTACATAGTAGTTTCAAAGCCAGCTGGAGCTATCTGAGACTCTGTCTCAAAAACAAAAACAGAACAAGGTTGAAGAGCTGGCTTGGCAATTAAGAACACAGAGTGCTCTTGCAGGGCACTCCAAGTTCAATCCCAGGGCACCCCAAGTTCAATTCCCGTCACCCATGTTGGATGGCTTACAACTGCCTACAACTCCAGAACTGACAGACACCCCTATTCTCCAAGGGCACCCACACTCATGTGCACATACCCATACACAGACACACACACACATACACATAATTAAAAATAAAATAAAATTTAGGGTATAGTGGCACACCCCTTTAATCCCAGTACTGGAGAAGCAGAGGCTGGTGGATCTCTTTGTAATTTGACTATCATGACCTACAGAGCCACCCTGCCTCAAAATTAATAGAGTAATTAAACTTCATTTAGTTTAAAAATAAATCTGAAAGGGAGGGAGGGAGGGAGGAAGGAAGGAAGGAATCAAGATTCAAAAGAAAGACAAACAGCCAGTCATGGGTTCAGACTTGTTTAAAGGCAACATATTTCAAGAATACACTTGAAATCAACCTACCAGGGTGAAAACATGGACGGAGCACAGCGTGTCCTGCACTTGCTAATTTATAGTGCCAGTCGCCAGGAATATTTGTATAGCTTCTCCCAAGTATCCCAGGGACTCTGACGGAGCTAATGAGGAAATAGAACCAGGAGGAAGTGAACAGCTAGAGAAAGGAAGGCAAGATCTAAACAGGAAACCCAGCGCGGGTGACGGACTTAAGACCAAGCCGGAACTACGCATGCCTGGGAAACACGACGATAGAGCCTTCCACATCCACCGGGCGAATGAACCGAATCCCTACCCACTTAAGAATTATAGCCAACAGGCAAAGCAAGCATGGGATAAGCTATGTTTTCCATCTCCAAACACTGTTTTAATGATTAACACTTCAGAATTTCAACTTACTCACGAGAAGAGATGAACTCTAAAGCCAGACAGAGAAGTGGACACGGGTCAAGAATGAGTTTTAGCAACTTGCAACAGAAAAGGATGTTTCTGATCAGGAAGCAAGGCGGCTTTCTCTTCCTTCTCTTCGGCATGCTGACTCAAGTGAAAACAATCGGATTCCTCTTCCCTCCTGCGAGTCACACTGGAAGCCACACTTTCCTCTGTCCCTTTCCCTTCCTTCGTCCTCTGTTTTGGGAGATGCTGTCCTTTATTGTACAGGCTGGCCTCAAACTCCCGGCCTCAAGCAATCATCTCGGCTCAGCATGCTGGACAGTTAGAGCCAAGGCACTTACTGGCTCCTCGATTATCACAGACAGTCTGTGCAACACAACTTTATTCAACAAGTGGTTATAAACCAAGTTATATTCACATTATCAAATATAAAAACCAATAGACCAGGTGGTAGCAGCAAATGCCTTTAATCCCAGAAGCAGAGGCAGCTAGCTCTCTTCTGAGTTCTTAGCCAGCCAGGTCTACACAGAGAATCCTTGTCTGGGGGCTAGGAGCTGGGGACCAACAGGATAGAATATTTCAATATTTCAGTAACTTTAGGCAATCACTCAATATACTACTACAGTATATTACTGGTGGTAAGTGCCTTTAATCCCAGCACTCCAGAGGCAGAGGCAAGCAGATCTCTGAATATGGGGACAACATGGTCTACAGAATGAATGCCAAGACAGCCAGGGCTACAAAGCAAGACCTGCCTCAACCCCTCACCGCACCTCCAAAAAAGGTACTTTTGTAGTATTTTGCCCATGTGTGTGTGTGCCCTACAACATGTTGCCTGGTGTTTTGGGGAGTTCAGAAGAGAGCATCCGATCCCCCAGAACTTGAACTACCAATGGTTGTGAACAGCTGCCTGGGTTCTGGGAACTGACCCTTCAAGAGCAGCCCACCCAAAGCGCCGGGCCATCTCTCCAGCTCCAGTAGTCTAAGAAGACTTTTCTAGCCAAATGCTCAGAAATGCTATTTTTAAATTATACCTTTTGGAAAAGCTGTAATGCTATATGCTTTACGGATTTTTATTAATTTTGCCAAAGAATTGCTACTTCTTTAATTATTAATTCTAATAATTAAAAATGATAAATAATTAAAAATGATCAACTTATGACCACATCCCCTACTCACTGTTAACCCATAAATGAACACCATGGCACGGTCTTCTAATTCGCTATCCAGTTCTCTGGATGAAAGATGTTATTCGCCACAAATGGTCAGCCACTTCTATCTTAAAACAAGCTAGCTTGGTTTTCAAGCCCTAGGATTAGTTCTTCCATAGATCAAACTGGAAACAGGTGATGAATCCCGAAAAGTAAAGCCCAGGGGTAGGAAACAGAGCGCCATGAGTAGAGCGCCATCAGTAGAGCGCCATCAGTAGAGCACCTGCCAGACCATGAGTTCAACCCCTAACACTGCTTCAACCAACAGGAACGTTCATAATCCAGCGCTCAGGAGGTAGAGGCAGGAGAATCAGAAGCTCAAGGTCATTTTTGACTCTTCGAAAGAAAAAAAAAAGTAAGGCGGGGCATTGACTGTGGCTGCACCTTAATCCCAGCTTGGGGGAGGCAGAAGCAGGTGGATCTCTAAGTTCAAGGCTGACCTGATCTGTATGTAGTGAGGTCCAGAAAAGCCAAGACTACAGAATGAGACCCTGCCTCAATAAATGTTAAAAGAAGAAGAAGAAGAAGAAGAAGAAGAAGAAGAAGAAGAAGAAGAAGAAGAAGAAGAAGAAGAAAGGGGTATGAGAGAAAGAAAGTATATCTAAAAAATATCCCTGGGGAAAAAAAATGCCCATTAAAACAGACCACCTTAAATAAGGCTTAAACACATTCACGTGTAAAGCCACTTTAATAGTATCAAAAGATAACCACAGAGTGAGGCCGCAGGGGAGGAACCTGCAGAGCCTCCTGTCCCCAGGACACACAATGACTTCATAGTTTGGAAACCTTCTGCCAGAGCAGTAACAAAGAGGATACTGTGTGAGGGATACGGCCTGGATGTGCCGATGGAGAGGACTCAGGGAAGGAAGCAGACGTTGGCTTCCGCGAGGCCCTGAGCATGCCTTCGGGAAACACCAGCTTCCTCCGTGGGTAGCGCCGTGTGCCCCGTGTGCCCCAGCAGCCCGAGGCTTGGCCACTTTGATCAGTTGTGTGTTATGGTTAGGCTCGTGTGGGCACATCCGCGTTTTCAGTGATAGCAGAGATTGGCCGTGTCAGTTGTGAGCTGCTACAGAAACCCTGCTTGGTTGAAAGAGGAGTTAGCACAAAGAGTGTTTGTTAAAAGGCCGTTAGACTTTTGGCCTGTGACACGTCGATATGTTGATAAAGCTATGCCTAGTACTTTGTGATTAAATTTGTGATGGCTCGAGTCAGCACAGTCAACGTGACCCAGTATAGCCTCATCAGGGGAAAAAAAAAAAAAGGCAAAGTCTCTATTGAGTAAGTGTCTTTATCAGATTTGCCTGTGGGCCAGTTTTGGGATTTCGACCCTGAGGCTTCTCGCTGATTAACTGTGACCTCCAGGACTCCCTGCATCTAAGCTCCAGGCTCCCTCAGCGCCACACCCTTGCACAAAGAAAATAATGGAGACCCTGAGGACAGCAGCAGTCACACCTGGAACCACAAACAAGAGGTCCAAGAACTGAAAAGCCATGGAGTCGTTTACATGAGATGAACTGTTTTTAAAAGAAGAAGAGCCAAGCTCTTCAGGCATAAGGTATAAAGGGGGGTTATTAGAACAGCATGCCTTAGGGTAGAGATGTAGCTCAGATGACAGTGTTTGCCTGCACACTTCAGAAGAAGGCACAGAAATACCACTGCAGTCCCAGCACTCAGGAGGTGGGAGTGGGTACAAGTTCAAAGATATCTTTAGCTGCAGAGATAATGCTAGCCAGCCTGAACTAGAGACCTTGCCTTGTCTGGAAGAAAACACAAAGCAAAACAAAGCAAAACAAACAAACAAACAAACAAAAAACCTACATTCAATATGGCTTGGGTCGTTTCTAAAACTATCTACACCCTATTTATACAAGTTAAAAGCATTCTCTTCATGACTCTTGAAAAATGTTGAAATATCTATCACACAGAGACACTTACCAACCAACCCAGGCTAGGATTTCTCTTTCAGACAAGGCTATCTTTATCTTCAATAAACACTCAAGGCAGAAATGAAAAGCAAGGCTGTAGACAGCACACATCACCTGAGCACTCACCACAGAACAAGGTGGAGACCAGCCCCTGGCTGTGCTAGATTCCTATGAACCAATACATTCGCTAGCTTCCAAGTCGCACGATTCACATTAACTGTCGCTGACACTAAGGGCCGAGCTACAAATAGGGCTCACTCCTGAGTGCATCCTGTCTAGAAGGCAAGGACTGAAGAGATGGCAGATCCTCTGGGAACGATTGCTGGCCTTCTGGGCAGCCTTGTAAAAGCCTCACTAAGAGACCATGCTTCGGTGGCACTTATGTGCCGAGTCACAAGCACTTGCAGAGGGAGGTTAATCACTGCTCCGCTGTAATGCCAAAGATAGCCAAAGGTGACCCTCCTCTATGATGTGTAAGGGTCCGTTGTTCTATGAAGAAAGAGACTCCAGACTCAAACAGAATGCAAGAGCAAGGAGTGTTTTATTCTGCAGAAGCCCAACGTGCGGGCTGGAGAGACAACCAAGTGGGCTTGGGGAATCCTGGGGTAGGTAGATGGGCTTTGTCTTACTCTTGTCTCTCTGGAATGGCATTCCAGAACCATTACAGGGCACGGGGATTGTCAACTGTTGCTGAGGAATCCTGGGGAAGGTGGGCTTTGTCTTACTCGGCCCTTGGGTTCCAAGCTCTTATCTCCACCTATCTAGCCACTGACAAACTCTTCTCCTGGGTATTCCAGGGGCCACCAATTCCCGGATCCTAAAGCCAAAACTGCTCCTTCAACCCCAGGACCCGGACATCATCTGTGACCGGTCACCTGGGGTCTAAGTGAGAATCTGAGCACCTTAGGGGAACTCCCCCTCTCCTCCCCTCGGCTCCCAGTGCTCCTGTCTAACCTGAATCTAATCTCCAGCGCTGGAACCACTTGGATACCTTCTCCCCTGGTCTCCCCAGTCTCTGCCCTACATTCCCATCCTTCATGCTAGGATTACTCCAAAACAAAGGGCTGTCTCATTTCCCTTTGCAAAGCTCCCGCGGAGCCCAGCTACTCACGGAACAAAAATAGCACACGCCACAGCAAGAGAGGCCCAGAGGCAAAGTGTGGCCAATACCCAATCTGAAGAACCTCAGGAAAAGGCCCTAGAGAACAGGGAACTTGAAGAGGGGGGAAACAAAGGTCCTTTGCAAAACAAAGCAGGCTAAAATCAGCACAAAAGGCCCTGAGCACAGGTACCGGCTGAGGTAGCCCTGAGGCTGAGGTAGCCCTGAGCGGAACTAGAGTCAGACCCCAGGCTAGACTTCCCAGTAACATCCGAGCTGCCTCCTACTAACACATTTGCTTTCTTGTATACCCCACAACGCCCACTCCACCATTTCAGCAGCCCCGAACAAATCCCCTGGAGGCCCAAGTATCCAAGAGGCCCACGGGAGGCCAGACGAAATGGCCAAAGCCAGATTCCTCCCACAAAGTCCAAGAAAGCCTCCCCAGGAAAAAGGTCAGGGACTTTGGAGTCAAAAGGACAGTAAACTCCCCACTCCCAAGGAAGTTATGCAGTCTCCCTCAGATCCCGCCCTACCGGCGGCAGGCACTACAATTTCCTCCTTATCATCCTTTAGATAAAGCGGTGAGGGCAGACTGGCTCACTTTGCTGTGAACGTTAGTAACCTCGAGAACTCCACCTGGGCTGCATGTGGAGCTCTAAAGTCCAATCTGCCTCTCCACACCCTAAGGAGTAGCCATACAGAAGCAGAGAACTGACATTTTCTATGCTTTTTCTGTGCTCAAGATACACCAACCTTATGGTACCCATCCTAGGAATCTATAAGCAAACGCAGATATAATATCTATATAATATGTGTGTATGTGTATATACATATACATATACATATATATATATATATATAAAATTTCTATCATGTACAATGAAGCTCCTACATGGGACCAACCTCCACATATGACTGTTATTATTATCTTTGAAGTCTTCTAAACCTCACGGTCCAGCTTCTCTTGGGTGCACCAAGGCAAATCAATTGCTCCTCTAATATGACAGGATATGACATGTGTGTGACACGGGAAGCTATATTGGAAATGCCATCTTAAAAAATGGAACAGCCATCCGCTCAAGGCCTTGGATAGAAACTGCACTCACCTGGGCAGCCATGGCCAAGGGCAGGCACAAAACAAGCTGCCCAGACCCTAAGGTTCCTAACTGAAAGATGATACCTTGTGTTTCCCCGAATGGGGTATCGGGGAAAATGTTTCAATTTACTCTTAAAATAATAAGTAAAATAATAAGTGTTGAGTTCTATTGAACACACTATAGACTGGGACCCAAAGAATGCAGTGCAGCACCAAGAATAAAAGAGAAAATTAACCAGATTGGCAGTCTACAGTGTCTGACCTGTCAGCTCAGAAGAAAGAGGCAGTAAGAGTCCACTAAGTGATGGAAGGCCTGTGTGTAGGAACACACGTGACCAACACTGTCAACACCCGAAAAGGTAGTGAAATACCGTAACACCTAGCAAACAAGTTCATGTGATATGGCTCGTAAAGACTTAACAGAGTAGATCCGAAACACTTTTTCCCCTTAAATCAATGAAAGGAATCCCCAGCACTCGGGAGACGGAAGCAGGTGGCTCTCTGAATCTGAGGCCATCCTGGTCTACAGAGGGAGTTTCAGGACAGCCAGGACTACACAAGGGGCGAGGGGCAGGCAGGCTGGCTAGAGAGATGGCTCAGCAGTGAAGAGCACTGTTTTCCAGAACGCTGACTGGGGTTCAATTCCCAGCACCGATGTAACAGCCAATAATCATCGATAACGTTTGGCTTCTGCGTACATACGGTGCACAGACATACATGCAGACAAATACTCATACACATAAAATAAGAAAGAAATTTAAATAAATAAATAGAACTTCTATGTAGCATAATCCAGTCAAGAGGAAATTTTGCTCCAGGATATAGAGCTCGTGTGCGAATATTGAGCATTGAGAGAAATATCGGCTTATCCAGTGGAGGACTGTGAGAACCTGGGAGAACAGGCCACACCAAGGCACCTGTGGCTTCAACGAGCACTGACTCGGGCACTGGGAACTCAACTGACCACATTTTCCACATCATTTTCACTTCAGACACGGCTGACACACTGGGTGGAATCTGACTATCTGACCTGCATTTAAGAAAGTGACCTGACGTACCAAAAAAAAAAAATAAATAAATTAAAATAGACAGCCCTTGTCACCAAACACAAAATTTAAATTTCCTAGCAAAATTAGAAAAACGCCTTCCCAAATTTAAAGATGAGAAACCCCACCCCCACCCCAAATAGCACAAAGGTATAGAGGGGGAGGGGGAGGAAAGCAGACACTGATTTAACAAATCCATAGCTTGTTATGATTGGTTAACTTACTCTTCTTCCTGGCTTCATCGTTACCATTTTTAATTACAAGGTCCTCAAAATAGAGTAATTTAAGTTATGCTGACCTACTTGCTTGCAACAGAAGTGCCAATTTTTTAGGACATTAATCACTGGCTGTTCTATGGCAACATCACACACTTAAAAATATACCAGGCTTTCCTGGCCGCTGACCGGTAGCAATCTACAGATAGTATATGAGCACTAGAAAGCTGAGATTTGGACCTCCATTGCTTGACTTTGTAGCACGTCACCCATTCAATGAAGAACCGGGAGCAAGGATTTATCTCAGGTACTCAGTTCTTTCTTGGCACACACAGGGCTCCAGAGGACCATCCATCCCCAGCTTCAGAACAGAAACAAAAAAGCAAAAAGGGAACCTCAAAGGAAATAGGAAATTGTAAATTAAAAAAAAAAAAAAAAAACTCTTGCTTTTGTGGTATGAGATTAAAATGCCTTTAATCTCAGCACTCTTATCTGCATAGAGAGTTCCAGGCCAGCCAGGGCTACATAAAGTGATCCAGTCTAAAAAAAGAAATCTTGTCAGGGATGAGCAGGATGGCTACACAGGAGGGAAGGCTGTGTGTTGCCAGGCCTGGCCACCTGCACTTCATCCCCAGAACCCACATGGTGGGGGGAGAGATGACCACAGCTGCACTCTGACCTTCACACACACACACACACACACACACACACACACCCTATAAAGATACCCTAAAATAGTCTCGTGCAGAATCTCTCACAGTTAAATATCTGGTAAAATAATATTCTCCAACGAAGCCCAACTTTTAAGGAGTTATATGAAAAAGTAAAAAGTTTTTATACAAATAAATGGCGCCGGGCGGTGGTGTCGCACACCTGTAATCCCAGCACTTGGGAGGCAGAGGCAGGCGGATTTCTGAGTTCGAGGCCAGCCTGGTCTACAGAGTGAGTTCCAGGACAGCCAGGGCTATACAGAGAAACCCTGTCTCGAAAAACAAACAAAAAAAAAAAAAAAAAAAAGAAAGAAAAGAAAAGAAAAGAAAGAAAGAAAGAAAGAAAGAAAGAGATGGAATTCTTGATGTCTAAAATGGCAAGAAAGAAAAAAAATTGTTTAAAACCTTTTCCTAAATGTCCTAAGCAATAGCCAACCTTCTAAATGATAAGATATTAAAATACATCTGACATCTATAAACTAGCTGGTGGGGCAGAATTAATAAAGATTTTCTAATAACAGAGACTCAAAACATCTAACTTAGGGCCAATAAAAACCATTCTTACATAGTCTATGGACCATCTCTATGAAAATTTTGCCCAATTCATAATTCAGGTTAAAATGTGAACTACTGTCATAAGTACCAAAAGATTCGGGAGAGTGTTTTTCTTTGTTCTTGTTTGCCCAAAGAAAACCCACATTGAAGGACCAAAACCCACACTGAAGGAGTGTGTTGTTAAAACATCCACACTCCTTCAAAAAAGTTCGCTAAACTTCTAGTTGACGATGACACATGATGGTCTTTCCAAGAATCATCATCTGTATACTGAATAAATCCAAAAAAGAAAAGGATCACATAGTATTTTTTCATGAGAAATCAAACAGCCTGGATAAGGCTACAGTCTCTCTCCTGTAATTCATTACCATTGTCTTACACACACACACACACACACACACCCCTCTGGGAAAACAAGAATTTCAGCTCAAAATTCTGCAGGTGTTTTTCCTTTCTGAAAGGAATGACATTTTTTTGATAACTCCGGGGAGAAACACTGACTCAAAAGAAGACAGCTGAATATCTAATAAGAAATGACAGAGTGTGCACTGTTACCAAGTCACTCAGCATTAAATACCCAACGACAAGAAGACTCAGCCAAGCTTAGTGAATAGGATGTGTTCAAACAGTCATACAAATCCATAGAAATTTTCATTCACTAAAACAAGGCCATGTGGACCCCTTGTCAACAGCAGGAAAAATAAGGAATTAGAGTATTTCAATCAAGGAGCCAAGATCAAAAGTGTATTGGGAACCAGAAGTCAAAAGTAACTCACAGAAAGTCAACAATTTAAACCCACAAATCGCCTAGCATAATTGTTTTCATCAGTATTTTGTCTGAGCAGGCGTCCAAACAGGTTAAGTAGACTGACTTTAACAAGAAGACTCAAGTTGATTAACCGAGCTGGGTTTCAAAAGCTACAATGTCTCAAGTAAGCTGCAAATGTCTGTTGACCTGCAATACCAGCATGCATAGTTCTGACCTTCCTCTCCGTAGCTACCGACTCATATTACCGCGACCTGTTATTTTATAAGAAATAAAGGTGCCTAGGTAAAACTACAATTAAACACTCCCCCAATAGGTAAGGTAGTCACGAATACTCAAGAAAGCGACAAGAGGCACTCCACCCCACCCCCACTCCCCAGCCTCCAGGCCCTCATTTCCCTACATCCCCTGAGCGCGACCTTTTAAGTTCATCTGGACGGTTTTTAACCAAGCTAGCATGCCCAAGCAGTTTCTTCAACAGTTCTGAAATAAATCAATCAAATCAGATGCGTTGGTTCAGCTTCCAAACCCCCTCAACACCCCAGTTACCTTCCTTCTGACCATAGGAGGTGAGGGTGTGTCTGAGTGCTTACCGATGCCCGGAGCCACATAGATGAAGTAGAGACAGGACGTGGAGAGGGAGAAGAAGAAGATGAAGGCAATCAGGGAGCGATTGGAGACCCGCATCATCCGCTTGAGCGCAGACATCTTCCTCTGCCCTGCCAGCAGCGCGGGCTGCGCTCTCAGGCCAGACTCCGGGCCACGGTCCAGGCCCTAAACTTCCATGAATGTACGGAATACCCCAAGAGGGTAGCGGGGTCCGGCCGGGGAGGCTGTGGGGAGAAGAACCGAGCCGGGGAGGAGAAACGGATGCAATGAATGGGAGGCGGTGGAGCAGCGGGAAGGGTGTAGGAAGGATGCGGAGAAACGTGGAGGGAGGCCGGGAGACCGGGCTCCGTGGAGGCCAAAGCCACGGGCCAGGCTGAAGGAGCTCTGCGATGCGGAGCGCGGCCCGCGCGCTGCAGCGTGCCGGGGTCCCCGCACTCGGGGCGGCGTCCAAGAAGCGAGTCCCCGCGATCCGGACCCGGGCCGGGCCGGGTCGCGTGCGCTCTGCGGGCCGGTGCCTCCACGAACGCTGCTGGTGCGGGGCTCTAACGTGGGCGCCGGGGCACGCGAGGCACGGGCGGCCGCGGGGAACCTGGGGGCCGCGGAGCGGGGCGCTCGCCGGCGCGCGGCCTGCACCTCATTCCGCGCCGGGCCCCGGAGCGCAGCGGCGGCCTCGGGAGCCGAGCGCAGGCCAGGGCGGCGTCCCGGCCAGAGGCGAATGCGCCCGGGTTCCGCTTGCTGCCGCCGCCGCCCGCTGCCCGGCCGGCCACAGCAGCCGCATTCCCGCCGCGGGGCCCGAGGGAGAGGCGGCGCCGCCCCTGCACAGACCCCGGACTACCCCGGCGGATGCGCGCGGCCGGGGCCCGGAGGACGAAGGAAAGAGATGACAGACGCGCGGCGATCTCCGACCGCGGACACCCACGAGGACAATCCCGACAGCCCTGTGCGCCCCGAGACCCCTGCAGGCTCCGCCCGCCCGTGCAAACCTCGCCAGGCGGCGCTGCGCCCGGAGAAGAGGAACCAAGAGCCCTAGCCCCTGGAGCGCCGCGGGTCCTGATTGGTCCTGGGACTCCGCGCCAGCATCCCCCACCTCGCCCCGCCCTCCCGGTCACCATCCCTGGTGGACCTGGCACTAACCAAGCCTGGGATGAGCGCTGCACCAGGGATAACGTTCATAGGAAATAAGGACCTTTTGGAGAGGGACGAAGGAGACACATGTCCCTCCTGGATTTATAGACTGTCGGATGCAATGTGGGCCAATGTGTATCTGTTATGCCTTGACCAGCCTTCTCATTGAAGGTGAATACAACCAAAAGGCCCATGAGCACCGCAGTCCCAAGCTAATCCCTAGCTAACCCGCAAGCTGACCACTGAATTGATGCATCTTCTAGGCGCAAGGCTACCCTTTGTTCGAACGCTTCTTGCTGCTAGCTACATTACGGGGCTTCTTACCTACAGCACATGTTCCCAGCATATTGTGTGCAGGTGTTTCTTTTCAGCTGATGATGACTGCATAAACCATCCTAGCAGGACTAAAGATAGATTCCAAAGAGACATGGGTTCCTTCCTTTAACCATCAAACTATTAAAAACAAGGGTCTTCAAAAAAAAAAAAATGGAATTTCTCCATAGTAGCATGCTGGGGAAGGAACTAGGTCAGTGGTGGGAGGAACCATACGCTGACCAGTACTGTATAGTTAGGCATATCTCTTGCCCTGCATTAAAAACTAAACCTCATGTCAGGACTCTGGAGCTAACTTGGGGTGGGGTGGGGTGGGGTCACTGGATCTCTTTATTTGTTTCTTTTCCCAGTGTGGCCACATTGAATAAATGTCCTGTTGAGGACAGGGGCTTAGGCAGTCAGGGCCCAGCCTCTGATCTTAAAAACTCGAGCAACACTTGTGTGTGTTTTTAGCATTGTTTGCTTTAATCCCATCCCTGGGCGGGTCAGACACAGGTGGATCCCAGGCGCTCCCTGGCCAGCCAGGTGTTAGGCAATCAGTGAGAGGCTTCCCAGCTGCACATCTCAAACACCAAGGTGGAGTGAGGCGGACATCCAAGCCCACCTCCACCCTCCTCCTGCTCAGACGTGTGTGTGTGTGTGTGTGTGTGTGTGTGTGTGTACGAAGCTGTACGCATGTACAACCATGCACATACACACATCACACAGAATGTCTGGTAAAAAAAGACTTGAGTGTTCTGGAATACAGCACACCTCCACAACCCCATCAGAAAACAAGAGTCGGATTTCTAAGTTCGAGGCCAGCCTGGTCTACAGAGTGAGTTCCAGGACAGCCAGGGCTACATAGAGAAACCCTGTCTCAAAAAACAAAAAAAACAAAAACAAGAGTAGAGGCTGGAGAGATGGCTCAGTGGTGAAGAGCACTGAACGCTCTTCCAGAGAACCTGGGTTCAACTCCCAGCACCCACGCGGCAGCTCACAACTGTCTGTAACTCCAAGATCTGACATCCTCGCTCAGACAGACACGGAGGCACATTAAAGAAAGAAAAAGGAAACAAGTGTATGCGGTGACTTTATTAAATGAGTTGATGTCTTTGAAGGGCACGGGGGAGCCTGGTACATGGCGGGCATTAGTGGAATCTTTGTCTAATTTACTCCTTTTTTCCCCCCCTTTTAGCCAGGTGTAGTGACCCAAGCCTTTGATCTCAGCACTCAGGAGGCAGAGTTTGAGCCCAGTCTGGTCTACAGAATGAGTTTCAGGACAGCCAGGACTACACAGAGAAACCCTGTCTCAAAAAGCCAAGAGGAGGATGAAGAAGAAGAAGAGGAGGAGCAGGAGGAGGAAGAGGAAGAGGAAGAAGAGGAAGAGGAGGAAGAGGAAAGAGAAGGAGGAAGGGGGGAGTGTAAAGTATGCGGAATGTGGAAGGATGGGGCAATTGTTTCTAGAGATACGTAAGAATGAACAGTATCCAAGTTTACAAGCTTGGTAAAAAACATTTATGTGACAGAAGAGGGAGAGGGAAATAAAACTGCATATAGATGGAGTCTCTCTTCGGCCAGGCACGGTGGAACACACCTGTAACACCAGGATGTTGAAGGCCAAGACAGGAAACACTGCAGTGCAGGCTTGAGACCAGCAGCACTACATAGCAAAAGTCCTGCCCGACGAACTAGCCTAACAAGATCCTGTCTCTTAGAACAAAAAGACAGCACCCTATTTTTATGGGGCTAGGGCTATGGTTGAGCTGTCCAAGTGTTTAGTCGAGCATGAGGACCAGAGTCCCGATCCCCAGAACCCGGGTAAAAAGCTGCACATGGTGAGATTAATCCAGAATCCCACTTCTGGGAAAGTGAGGGCAGGAGGAGCTTACGGGGCATTTAGCTGAATCAGGCAACTTGACATTCAGAGAGAGAGACCCGGCCTCAAAAAAGAAAGCCAAGAGGTAGACAGAAAGACACTTTGCCTCCACACACAAGCGCTCACACATGCACATACACACCAATACACACCACCACACACATGCATATACCATAGACAAAAAATCAAATTTAAGCCGGATGGCAGCGGCGGCGGTGGCAGCACACGCCTGTAATCTCAGCACTTGGGAGGCAGAGGCAGGCCTATTTCTGAGTTCGAGGCCAGCCTGGTCTACAGAGTGAGTTCCAGGACAGCCAGGGCTACACAGAGAAACCCTGTCTCAAAGAAAAATCAAATTTAACTTGATAAGCATATTAATATATAGTATCGTACCTTTTTAAATACATGGTCTTTTTATCTGAGTCTCAGAAATACTATTGGGTTAATTAATAAGTTGTGCTTTAACAACTGAATATTTCACAAAATGTTTATATAATTAAATGTAAACCATATGAAAGTTAGACACTAACATGAGGCATAAAATTTTTTATACATATGCTGTAGTACAGAACCTTCTCTTAAAATGAATTTTTCTCTTATAAATACGGTCAGAATTCTGCTAGGTAAAAAAAATGATATCGATTTCTTCAATATTTAGATTCTATTCAGAAAATTTTAAATGTCATATTGACATGCAAACTTAATCACATTAAAACTTAATCACCTGCCAGGCCATGGTGGCCCACGCCTTTAATCCCAGCACTCTGGGAGGCAGAGGCAGGCGGACATATGAGTTCAAGGCCAGCCTGGTCTACAGAGTGAGTTCCAGGACAGCCAGGGCTATACAGAGAGGCCTTGTCTCGAAAAACCAAAAAAAAAAAAAAAAAAAAAAAAAAAAAAAAGGCAATACTTTAATGCTCACATATAGTATTTACAAAATTTATAGAAAATCCCTAGTTCAACATTTGACCCACATTTTGTGCTGATCTCCACGGGCCTTCTGTCTTTGATCTTCCACGCGGCCGCACTTTCGTGTTGTCGGAACGCCCCGTTGGATTTTCAAGGATTCAGACCACATGCGTGCCATTTCGCAACACCCCACTGGCCGGCATTATAGGACCTTTGGGGGATAAGGAAGCCGGAGCTAGCCAGGTGAACAAAAACAACCGGCCTCAGGTCAAGCATGACCAAGGCCCAGAGCTGGGAGCTCAGCCAGATGTTACCAGCCAAGCTGACCTCACACCTCACGCCTTCCTGCCAGCCCCACCCGCGCCATCCTCACGTGGCTCCTTCATTTGTGGGGTAAAGCTCTCTAGCTAGTGCGCATTTATCGTCTTTGTGGGGGTCGTAGAGACGGTCTGTGACTCCAGCTTTCTTGGCAGTTCTGTCATAAGCATCTGTGTCAGGATCCTGTTTCAGTGGTACCCCATGGAATCGATGCCTGGAAGGAAGAGCAGTGCCTGCCGTCCAGGCCCCTGTGGGAGTCAGGTCCCTCCCACCGAGTTCATAAACCAGATGGGCAAGCCGTAGAGGGCGGTAGCTGTGTCCATTCTTCTCCTCAGACGGGCTTGTGTTCCGTTGATTCAGCACTTTGCCTCTCAGAGAATCTGAATGACCTGATAGCCACCGGCCCGGGGCCAGCAAATCGAGGCTGACTGGAGTGAGAAGCCTGCCTGGGGGAAAACAAGGAGTTCTTCAGACCGTCCCGGGGCTGGGCACTGAGCAGACAGACTCGAGGAGTGAACGAGGGAAGCTTTGTTTTTTCAGTTTTAGTTTTGACTTTGAGCACAATCTCGGATAGCCCAGGCTGACCTCAGGCTCACTGCATAACTGAAAATGACCCTGAATCCTGATCTTTTGGTCTCTCCCCTTTAGTGATTACAACCTTTCCCTGACACACCCAGCTAAAGAATGAAGACGGAAGGATCAAAGTGCCACCTTCTCGTCATCCTGGAGAAAGCAAAGCCCACGGTCCTCGTAGGAAGGGGCGATCTGAGACACTCGAGTTGAATAGAACAGGCTGCCTTTGCTCCTTTGAGGCTATAGATTCACGGGCCTTGTGCAACCCAGGAAAACTGATGGAGTCACCATGCTGAAGCATGTGTGTGTGACTAAAATAAGGCCGGGACCTCTCCAAGACACGGTTGAAGAAAAGGGTTTTATTGTTCTTTACTACAATGGAAGCACATGGCTGCGTCATGACATCACGTCATGACATCACTGCTAATGACATCACATCATGACATCACTACTAATGACATCACTTTGTGACATCACTGCTAATGACATCACTTGCCATAAGGGAGGCACAAGGTTGCTATTTAGAAACGTGTTTTCCTAAACAAGAGTTGAATTCAAGCTGTATATATAATAAGTGATAGATTGTACCGGTAGAGCTGGTACAGAGTCTAACAGTCTTCTGAGGAAGGAGTGAGGATGATTATAGGAAAGATGAAAAAAGATGCAAGCGACAGATGCGGGAAGGGGGCAGGTCATTACCATGCCAGCCCCGAGTGTACTTCTCATAGCCTTCTTATACTACAGTACCATGGGAGGCAAAGCCATGAGCCAACAGAAACAATTTTGCAGAAATATACAGAAGACCCAAAAAAAATTCCCCGTTCCTTCCACCAAGATCAATAGTCTTCAGCCCCTCACCTTGAGCCTCAAGCACACCTCCTCTTCTGGGGTCTTACAGGAAGTCTGCAGACAGACCCTGACCTGCCTTGACTCTGCCTGGCAGGCAGTCTCTCAATCTCTCCCCCCAAGCGCCCCACTTCAGAGATGTGGCCAACAACTCCTGGCTATAGGTTATTTCTCTGCCAGTGAAATGAGCCAATTCAAGCCAGATAAGAATATATTAAAGGCAGATTTATTGGGAAGCTGCTCTCCAGAGCGTTCACTGACCACAAGAACTAAGGTCAGGGAAGTCACCATGAGGAAGAAGGGGAGGGAGGGAAAGAGAGAAAGGGCATGTGCACAGAGAGAGAAGGGAAGAAGAAAGAGAAGGAGAAGAAGAAGAAGAGGAGGAGGAGGAAGAGGAGGAGGAAGAGGGGGAGGAGGAAGAGGAGGAGGAGGAGGAGGAGGAGGAGGAGGAGGAGGAGGAGGAGGAGGAGGAAAAGAAATAGAGAGAGAACCCAAAATGTCTGCATTCTATAGGAAAGAGCCCTGTGGGAACGGCAGCCCAGCCCCTGGGCTGGAACATCAAGAGTTGGGGGCAAAGGCCGGGCAGTGGTGCCGCACATCTGGGAGGCAGAGGCAGGTGGACTTCTGAGTTCGAGGCCAGCCTAGTCTACAGAGTGAGTTCCAGGACAGCCAGGGCTACACAGAGAAACCCTGTCTCAGAAAAAAAAAAAGAAAGAAAGAAAAGAAAGAAAGAAAGAAAGAAAGAAAGAAAGGAAAGGAAAAGAAAAGAGAAAAGAAAAGAAAAGAAAAGAAAAGAAAAGAAAAGAAAAGAAAAGAAAAGAAAAGAAAAAAAGAAAAGAGTTGGGGGGCAGGTAATACAGAGTAGGGACCGAGGGATGCTGGGAGAACCTGGGTATCAGGTCTGCTTTGATATGTAAAACACGAACCACAGTCCCTTGTCCCAGGTCTAAAACCAAACAATAAGTATCTATGTTTTTAAAATGAATTTAATCACATATAATAAGTTAAGATTCCATTTTCTTTTGTTACAAGTTTTAAACTGTCTGTCACAGATTTTAAAGATTCTTTAGCCATACCCAATGAATTTAGAAGTCCTGAGATAAAGACTGCTTCCATTACAGTCTTGGAAGGTCTCCTGAGAGCGGAGCATGGAGGAACTGTGGTGATTAGAGACCTTCGGGGAGCGTGAGCAGAGAAAGTTTAGATAGAGTAGATTCGGGGATCATTTGTTTGTGCTGTGGCAGAAGTTGTTACCCCATGAAAGAATTTGAAAATGGAGTGTGCCAGTCTTGGGCCTTTGATTGGAATGTATTGAGGGTACGTTGGTTGTACAAGACAGCGAGGCTTTAATGAAACCTGAGTCGGGGAGGAAGGGAGAAGGGGCCAGATCAGGCCCAGGAGGGTGTCAGGAAGCTAGAAGCTCAGGTGGTCCCTGTTGGACTCAGCAGTCAGCACCTGGGGTGCAACGGGTGTAATGAGAGAGAGCAGGTAGCTTCATGGGGAGCAGGCAAGGAAAGGGTCAAAGGCCCCGGAGGGCTATGGAAGCCTTGGGACTTCCAGGAGAGAGCTGAGAGACAGAAGGGACAGGGTTGCGGAGGCCAAGAAGGGCTCACGGGAGCTGGGGGCTGCAGCTCCTGAGGAGAGGTGGGGGAACTCCAGGGAGGCGCTGGGAGCAAACAGAGCAGAGGGGCATCGCTCTCTACTAAAGACACTCCCCTGCCTCTGTTGGAACCCTCTCCTTTCCCAAAAGCCTCTCCCACCTTTCCAGCAGTTTTCTCTTTCTCTCCTCATCTCCTGGGGAAGTGTCATACCCAAGTTGCCTTCTTTGTCCACTATTACTACAAAACCCATTCCTTTGGGCCAGACTGCTTCTGTCTCCCTCCTGGGCCCCTGCCATGTGGAAACAGATGCCTCTTCTCTGTGACTTAGGACATTTGTCTCTGACAAGCCTCTCCGCCTGCTTGGGGAGGCCCTGGACTCTTGTCACCGTGCTGGTGACCTCAGCCATAACATTATTTTCATTGCTACTTCAGAACTGTGATCTGGCTACTGTCATGAATCATAATGTAAATATCTTTTTTTTTTTCTGATGGTTGCAGACAAGCCCTGTGTAGGATCAAGAGCCACGGTTGAGAGCCGCTGATTGAGACGAAAGGTGACGAATCTGAAGTTGGCCTTTTACTTCAAGAAGAAAGTTAAAGCTAGACAGCGGGGGCTCAGCACTCACAGAGGCGGGCAGCGGGAGGCAGATCGCTGTTGAAAGCCCTCAAGTTCTAGGACAGCCAGAGCTACAGAGAGAAACTGCCTCAAAAAACAAACAAACAAACAACAACAAAAAAAAAAACCCAAACCAAAACAACAATGTACACACACACACACACACACACACACATACACACACACGTATGTGAATATATACATACATATATGTGTGTATATATATGTATATACACACACATGTATGTGTATATACATATATATATGTATATATTAAGAAGACAAGCCAAGAAGTACAATTATAATACAGAGTAACTGTTAATGTGGGATTTTTTTTAGACCATTTTTTTTTCGAGACAGGGTTTCTCTGTATAGTCCTGGCTGTCCTGGAACTCACTGTGTAGGCCAGGCTGGCCTCGAACTCAGAAATCCACCTGCCTCTGCCTCCCAAGTGCTGGGATTACAGGTGTGCATCACCACGCCCGGCTCTTTTTTTTTTTTTTTTAATAATTACATTTCCTTTCTTTTTTCTTTTCTTTTCTTTTTTTCTTTTCTTTTTCTTTCTTTCTTTTTTTTTTTTTTTTTTGAATTTGTTTTTTTTCGAGTGCTGGGATTACAGGCATGTGCCACCACCGCCCAGCTTAGGCCATTTTTAAAATCCACTTATTACCATACTTACCATTGTCGCAATGCTCATGGGATTTTGTCAGTCTATTCCTTTAGCGACTTAAAGGAAAAAAAAACTTTTGGAGCTTTAATGTATTCATAATTTGTGTTAGTTTTCTTTACTAATTTCTTTTTTCTTTCTTTTTTTTTTTTTTTTTAGTTTTTTGAGACAGGGTTTCTCTGTGTAGTCCTGGCTGTCCTGGAACTCACTCTGTAGACCAGGCTGGCCTCGAACTCAGAAATCCACCTGCCTCTGCCTCCCGAGTGCTGGGGTTACAGGCGTGCGCCACCACGCCCGGCTCTTTACTAATTTCTTAATTACGTACACGTACACAAGGAAACGTGCTCATCTCTAACCCCGCTCTTCCTCCTCACCTCCTTCCAAATCCTGCCCCACAGGTTGCATGGCTTCCTAGTAACTGCATTTTTTTTTTTTTTGACAGCCTCCTAAGTCCCATCAGGGCGTCCCAGGTGTATATGGGTGTGGGGCCATCCGCTGGAGCGTGAGGATGGCAGGCGCAAGGGACTATGACTTACACAGATCCTTGACAGGGATTACAAACAGATAATAAAGAAGGCAAACAGGTGACGCTTCCCTCACCCTCCAGACCCGAGACAACAGCCTGGCAGCTTAGCTTAAAGGCTGGGTGGGCCTTTTCTCCCGCCATAGGCACTCTGCCGTGGGCCTGGCCAACAGGCTCAAGGTCAGATCAGGGCTCGTTTACCCCACGGTTATGAGCCTATAACCCCACCCATCTGTTTGGCTGACCGAGCCCTGAGTTAGAAGAAGAGCCTGCAAAGACCGGTAAAACTCCTCAGCCCTCGAAGAGAGACCGGCCTCTGGCTCCTGAGTCCCCCTCTGCTCTGCGGGGCCTCCTTAAGTGCCTCTTGCTGCTATGTGTACTGGGATGTGGGAGGGTGCACATCCCTAAAAGAGCCTTTTGTCTCCAGCTAGCTCTCCCTGGGGCTGAACTGATCTTGTGCAGATCTCCTGCAGGTGACTGGCCTGGGCTTCTGAGTGACAGTCATGCTGAAGACGCTAACACTAAGCGAGAAACCAGACACAGGACTTGTGTGCTTCTGCGGCTGAAGGAGAATCCTCAAACACTGGGGTTCCCAGAAACTAAACTCCGGAAGTGCACAGTCACAGGAAGGACAGTGTTACTGTAAATGGTGATAAGTCACTGTAAAAGGCCAGAACATCAGGTATGCTGTGCGGTACCTCAAAGAAAGAAAGAAGCGAAGCCCTTTTACCTGCAAAGTAAGACTTTGTAGTAAGTTGGCCTTGGCCAGATATGCATGCCGCTGACAACCCTAGGCAAAGTACTAGGTAATATAATGTAGCAAGTCGAAAATACAATTTTTCCTTTTCCAATTCTCTTTCTTTCTTTCTTTCTTTCTTTCTTTCTTTCTTCCTTTCTTTCTTTTTTTTTTTTTTTTTTTTTTGCATTTGGTTTTTTCGAGACAGGGTTTTTCTGTGTAGCCCTGGCTGTCCTGGAACTCACTCTGTAGACCAGGCCCCACAGATATTTGAATACTTGTTCCCAGTTTGTTGGCCTCGAACTCAGAAATCCTCCTGCCTCTGCCTCCCAAGTGCTGGGATTACAGGGGTGCGCCACCACCGCCCGGCTCTTTTTCCATTTTCTTAAATCATGCTATGTCGTAGAGAGAGACTACTAATGCTCTAAATTATGTCATTAAAATAAAGTTGGGCAACCAACCAGACCCCCCCAGAGCTCCCAGGAACTAAGTCACCAACCAACAAGTACACATGGAGGGACCCATGGCTCCAGCCGCATATGTAGCAGAGGATGGCCTTGTTGGACATCAGTGGAAGGAAAGGTCCTTGGTCCTGAGAAGGTTCGGTAGATGCCTCAGTGTAAGGGAGTCGAGGGCAGAGAGGCAGGAGTGGGTGGGTGGGTGGAGGAACACCCTCATAGAAGCAGAGGAAGGGGCTGGAGAGATGGCTCAGAGGTTGAGAGCACTGACTGCTCTTCTGAAGGTCCTGAGTTCAAATCCCAGCAACCACATGGTGGCTCACAACCACCTGTAAAAGAGATCTGATGCCCTCTTCTGGGGTGTCTGAAGACAGCTACAGTGTACTTACATATAATAAATAAATCCTTAAAAAAAAAGAAGAAGCAGAGGGAGGAAGGATGGAATGGGGGTTTGGGAGGGGGGGGGAAACCAGTGTAAGGAGATAACATTTGAAATGTAAATAATTTTTAAAAAATAAATAAAAAAAAATAAGGTTGGGATATTGGTTCTGCCAGTCTTTTTCCAGTGCTTGCTAAAGGGGCTGGACTGGCTGCAGGTGTTTTCCAGTTTTCATTTGTGAAATAAAAACAGCTCTGCCTGGCCGGGCGGTGGTGACGCATGCCTGTAATCCCAGCACTTGGGAGGCAGAGGCAGGCGGATTTCTGAGTTCGAGGCCAGCCTGGTCTACAGAGTGAGTTCCAGGACAGCCAGGGCTACACAGAGAAACCCTGTCTCGAAAAAACCAAAAAAACAAAAAACAAAAAACAAAAAACCAGCTCTGCCAACGACCCTCCCAACATGAGCGACGCTGTCAAACAGTCCTGAGAGCACTGAAGCAGGATCCGGCGGATCGGTGAGCTCAGTCTCCACACGCCCATGAGGCCCTTGCATCCTCTGTAGATTTCAGCCTTCTAACTCAGATTCGTATCAGCCCCTCCCCGGGGACCCCAGGCCCTCAGCAAGCATCTGGGCCTGGGCCTGTGGCGAGTCAAAAGATAACGGGGCCCCACAGATATTTGAATGCTTGTTCCCAGTAGGTGGAAGTGTTTGGGAAGGGTTAGGTGTGGCCTTGCTGGAGGAGATGCATAGGGGGCAGGGAGGGAGAGGGGGTGGGGAAGGGGGAAGGAGGGGGGGCGCCGGAGAGGGCGGGGCGGGGTGGGCGGGGCGGGGTGGGCGGGGCGGAATAGGATTTGAGGATTCTAAAGCTCACTCCATAGCTCCCTGCCTGCCTGTCTTCTGCGATGTTCCCTGACATGTAAGCATGGACTCTTAACTCTCTGGAGCAGTGAACCCGAATAAGTAATTTCTGTAGTGATAAATATGAAATACCCAGTCGTGGGGAGGGGGGGGGGGTTCAACCCTGCCTTTGGTTATTGAGTTCCCAGTGGAAATACACACGCTGCTTTATGTTCTTTGCGCGCCTTAGGCAGCGCAAAAGCTAGGCAGTTGCCTATGCTTCGTGCTGAGAGAATCGTATTTCCCTGTCGGTACCCTTAGGTGTCACTTACTGTTTCCTGCGGCGGCTCCTCCCTCCCGCGTGCTCCTCCCTCCCGCGTGCTCCTCCCTCCGGCGTGCTCCTCCCTCCCGTGCTCCTCCTTCTTTCAGGGCGGTTCTTTTGTCTCTCCTTCCCTCGTGGTCTCCTCTCACCAAGCCGAGAACCCTCGACCCCACCTGCGTCTCTTCTGTCCGACTCTTAGCTGTTGGCATCTTTATTTACCAATCACAATTAAATGGGGGCAGGGCCACTCAGTGTCTTACATATAGTCTCTCTTGCTTTGGGGGCAACCAGTCTTAATTTGGGGCCCCAAATTACCATTAACTAGAACACAAGCAGCGTTTATGCCTACCGCATAACCTACCGCAATTTTCTTTCTATGAGTTGCCTTGGTTGTGGTGTTTTGTCTTTTAAAAAAAAGAAAGAAAGAAAGAACTAAAACACCGATTTTTGAGGCTTCCGGCTTGGACCAAGCAGCCGTTGGACTTTGGCTCTCCAGCAGGCAAGCATAATGGGACTATTTAGCCTTAGACTCCATAAAACAATCTAGAAAATCCCTTTCATAACGATATATTACACAGGATTAATTCCTCTAGAGAACAGCAGTGTAAATTCCTTAAAAGTTATGGAAAGCTAGGACCTAAGGCGAAGAGAACTCAGGGTGTGCCTTTGGTGACACACTGGGTCATTATTTAACTTTGCTCACTCCGAGTATCACTATACTTGAATCAGGGCCCACAATTCCTTTGACTTTTGTACAGAGCCTTTTGTATGACTCACACAGGAACTAAGAGCTTAGGCTCCGTGGAATTACACATTAACTTGCAGGTGGACCAATAAACCTAATTTCAGTAGGATTGAAAAGACGTGCCCGGAGTCATATCGTCTTACAAGCACAATCTCTTCTAACACTTTTCTTAAACGCCCACACATTTGTTTCTACAAAATACTCTTGTAACAGCTTTATCATCCTGCTGATCCAGCCGTGTGAGGGTTAAATGCTGCATTCATTCCGTATCTGAGTGAGAATTATGTTTGGGGATTTTTATGAAGTATATTCAGAAAGGATATATCCAGATCCTGGAAACAGTTTATAAAGTATATCCAAACGATGTACTTAGAGCAGAGTAAATCCTCAGTAGATATTACGTTTGACTAGATTTCATGACATAATGCCTTCAACGTTGGAGCTTTAAAATGCAGTGCAGTTCAGAGGGAACAGAGGCATGTGTGTGCTCCTCGATCCGCCTCGTGGTTAGGAGGCCGCAGAATGTCTGCTGTGTTAGACTCCCTGATTGAAGAGCTTAGACGACACACAGCCTGCGACCACGGACACTCTACCCTGAAAGCCATGCTTCCTGCCAGGAAGCTACCTGGCCTTGGTTGATGTTTGTCTGGTTTAGTTTGGGGGGGGGGTGTAATTTGTTTTGCGCAAAGTTATAATCCTGTCCTAAAGAGTTTTTACCAAACTGATGCCACAGATCCTGGGGTCTCATTCCTCCTGAAGATTTGGTATTTATCTACAGATAAGTCCTCCATAGAAAGCATCTCTTAATCTGCTCCAGTAGCAATTTAAAACCTGGCTGTGGTTGTACATACCTAAAATTCCAGGACTCAGAAGCAGAAGTAAGACAATGATATCTTCCAGGCTAGGTTGGACTATGTAGTTAGACTCTGACATAGTGCTTGCACTACACGCACATAAACACATTAGCTACGTGTTTTAAAAATAATCGATAAAATATTAGAAATAGGATGTAGAGAATAGCGAAGAAGAAATAGCAGTAAGATTAAAATTGGTTAGTCAAGATTTGATAAGAATAAAAGAGCCGGCAAAATCCATACTAAATAGAGGTCCTTGTTCTCTTTTTAGTTGTTATATTTTTGGATGTTTCCCATTAGGTTCGTTTTGTTTCTTTTTCAGAAATATCAAGCGTGCCTCTGCTTCGTTGTGTCATGTCTCTATGTCAGCTCTCTGATTCTTTGACTTCCACATACTGAGTTCCAGGTTAGCCTGGATGACAAAGCAATACAATGTCTCAAAAAACAAGGAAATTAAATAAAATTCAAAATTTTTAAATTGCATTTTTATGATAACTTAAAAACTTAAAAGTTCTATACCCCGAGATCTGGTTTCCCCAGACAAGCAAATTTCTGGGTGAATCTCGCTCCCGACTTTAAAACCGCTGGTTAAATAAAAATGGCTAGGGTGAACTCCGGGGAGAAGAGAGAGGTGGAGATTGAGTTACGGGGCTGGGGTCTATGGTAGGGACCAGAAGAGAGAAGGAGAGAGGAGAGGGCAAACGAGAGCAGAGGAGGAGAAGATGGGGGAACAGGGGGTCTCCCTGAAACACGATGGGCCAGCAGCATGCGCCCAAATGAGCTGCCCCACCCAGGACACCAGACTGCTGGAGCAGAAATAACCCAGACAGATTCAAACAGCAAGTATTTGGGGTTCCCAGCTGAGGAAGTAGCCAGTCCAGCAGTTAGAAAAATAACTTAGGGGTTACCTCCCAGTAATTGCCAAAGCCAGATAAAAAAAACCATAGTCTCACGCATTTGAAAACTAGAGCGGGATAGGAATAATTCCAATTATTTTACAAAAAGCAGCGCCATAATTATTTATTCCTGCTGCTCTGCATTTAAAGCTTACTCATATGTTATTATATATATACATATGTATACATATGTATATATATATATATATATATATATATATATATATATGATCAAACTTCTTAAAAGGATTGTAATTAAAAAGGTTAAGCTGGTGGGGCAGTGGTGGCACACACCTTTAATTCCAGCTTTTGGGAGGCAGAGTTAGGTGGATTTCTGAGTTCAAGGCCAGCCTGATCTACAGAGTGAGTTCCAGGACAGCCAGGGCTACACAGAGAAACTTTGTGTTAAAAAAAAAAGAAAGAAAGAAAGAAAAGAAAAGAGAAGTTTAAACTGCTGTTTTACAAAAAATGAATTACGTTAAAATCTGGGAAGTTCTATGTAACCACTTCCAACAATTTAGAAACAGGCTGTAATAGAAGGCCTTATTTACTGTTGGATTTCAGAAACAGTTTGTGGTTACTATTGGTTGCTCATCTTTTTTTTGGGGGGGGGGTGGTTTTTTGGAACAGGGTTTCTCTGTATAGCCCTGGCTGTCCTGGAACTCACTCTATAGATCTGTAGACCAGGCTGGCCTCGAACTCAGAAATCCGCCTGCCTCTGCCTCCCAAGTGCTGGGACTACAGGCGTGCGCCACCACCGCCCGCAGTTGCTCATCTTCCTTTAGCTTTCCTATTATAGTATTCTTTACAAAGCTCACTTTCATGTCTTTCTCCACAATTCTTTTTATCGTGCTCATATTAATATTCACTGGTCTATTTTAAAGGATTTTTTTTAATTTTAATTTTTTTTTTTTTTTTTTTTTTTTTGGTTTTTCGAGACAGGGTTTCTCCGTGTAGCCCTGGCTCTCCTGGAACTCACTCTGTAGACCAGGCCGGCCTCGAACTCAGAAATCCGCCTGCCTCTGCCTCCCAAGTGCTGGCATTAAAGGCGTGCGCCACCACCACCCGGCTATTTTAAACAATTTTTAATGATGCTATGCTCCATCTAAATCTGATTTCTTTTAAAAATCTGATTCCTTTCCAGTTCTAGATTAAGAATGCCCCAAAGCAAGAAATGGAATATTATGGACTGTGTCATCCTTGTATTCTCAATAAAAAAGTTTCATATATAATTAATCTGAGTAATAAGTATATGAAAACATTATTTCCTAGATACAAGCCCCTGTACTTTATTTATTTTTGTTGTTTATTAACATGAAAGACAGTATTATTTGCACTATTTTAATTCTCATCAATTCTGTATAACAATTCTGTATAAAAATTGCATGTCAGCCAGCTGTGGTGGCCCATCCCGAGTTTGAAGTCAGCCTGAGCTACATAGCAAGTTCCAGGCCAGTCAGGGCTACACGGCGAGATCCTGTCTCAAAAAGAAAAGCGGTAAGTAAAGTTACAATAACCTAAAAATAAGCTGCTTCCTGAAGTTTGCATGTCGTATCCACCATAGATCTTCGGGGCTTTGTCCATTTCATCTCAGGGCTTTTGAAATAAGGTAGTAAAGCTGCTTCTCCTTGTGTTCGTACTCAGCATGTACCTCAAGGAGAGCCGAGCTTCGGAATGTCAGGGTCACCCGGAATTTGGTTGGTTTTTATGGGCCTGAAGGAGTCCTGGAGAGCAGTTGAGGCTTGGCAGTGTGGCAGGCCTTGGGCTCTTTTTGTTGTTGTTTGTTTGTTTGTTTGTTTGTTTTTCGAGACAGGGTTTCTCTGTGTAGTCCTGGCTGTCCTGGAACTCACTCTGTAGACCAGGCTGGCCTCGAACTCAGAAATCCGCCTGCCTCTGCCTCCCAATATCTGGGATTACAGGTGTGCGCCACCACTGCCCGGCAGGCCTTGGGCTCTTAGAGCCTGGGAATGGAAAGGGACCCCAGCTAGCCACAAGACACAACAGCCACAGTGAAGTGGCGCTGGCTGGAGTCTAGACCACGGGCTGTCTGTGCTACCAAGGGCAGAGCGGAGAGCTGACCCGAGTCCCTTGGAGGAGCCCAGAGGATCGTGAGCGAATCCTGGATACTGAGCACTGAGCTGTTTGGACTGCTGGAGTTTGTCTTGCTTTCTCCAGATTGTGGTTGGTCCGTTTCTTCCCTCTTGAAGTGAAAAGGGTACTTAAATTACTTTTTGATATTGTAGTGCGTTAGCAATTCCTCTAGGCTCCTCCGACAGTTACCTAGCAACAGCTTGCATCTCTGCCCTCCAGGGACAAGCCAGGATCCAGGCTCTCTCTCGGTCTCTCTCTCTCTCCTCTCTCCCCCTTGTGTACACACACACACACACACACACACACACACACACACCAGCCAGCCTTTTCTCTTCCTCTCTTTCTGTCCTTCTCTGTCCCCCTACTATCTCTGTCTCGACTCCCGTCTCCGGGTCCCCTTCCCTTCTTGCCAACAGACCTTCTTTATATTAGGCCTGTCAGATGGCTTGATTGTTCAGGGGGACACCCTGGCCTGCCGCTGAAGTGACCCTCCCAACCACATTACACTGCTGCCGTCTTATAAAACCCGAACAACGGAATTCCACAACTGAGAGATTTTAAACTTTTTTTTTTAAGAAAGTTTTGAAATTTTACCAAAAAATGTAAATTAAAAATCTATTTTATGTTTTTATTAATATGTGATCATAAATTAAATAGACTAAGGACCACAGATATGAACACCAAATACTAAACATCAGGAACTGGGATCTTCCTGTCTTCCAATGACGTAGGTAATCTGTCAAAGAGCCCATAGGGTCTCTCTCTTAAGGTCTAATCAGCCTAGCAGAGGCTGACTTAAGAATATACGTCATTTTAAATAAAAAAAAATAGAAAATAAAAATTTAAATAAAAAAAGAATATACATCATTACTAACTTTGTTAAGCTTTAACTATTTTGATAAACTGAGTCATGCAGGAAACTGTGATATTCCATTGGTGTACTATGAAAGGACCAGGAAACCAAAGTTGCCAGTCCCTCTTGTGGGTTGTAATTATGATTTAAAGTTTTATTTTCATACTAAAAGAGTTTCAGGTTTTTGTTTTTGTTTTTCTCATAAAAGTTACTTTTTAAGGCTAATCAAACTGGGATAAAAATGCAAATCCTAATCTTATAAAAGCTACTAACTTGTAAACTGTAAAGATGATTAAGAGATGCAAGTTGTGCCCTTCCCCCAGCCTTGAGCAAGCTAAAGAGACCTTAAGTGTCTGCAACAGTTGGTCTTCCGCAGGCCTAGGGTGGAGTTTTAGTCCTTGCTGCACCTGCAATTTCCTACAAAAGCAAACTGCCTCCTGAGCTTGCTTTGCAACACAATCCAGCTGAACCACAGGATGGGTCTGTGGGCTCTCAGTGATGAAAATTCAACTTTGAAACTGTGTCTTGGCTTCACCATTCTCTGTACCCTGTTCCCTTTTCATTTCCAGGCTCCCTTTCAGGTAGACCCAGTTCATCCATGGCTGCTGGGCAGCCACAGCAAGTTAATAGTCAGTTACGTCGAAAATGATCAAATTCTTCAGTGTTTTAAGAACTATACTAGTGGTCATGCTAAGTACTCATGTAAGTGATTATAAGGACACGCTTTATTTAGTCTCCTGTGTATGTTTTCAAGATGAAGTCTAAATCAAATAACTAAAATCAAGTGAGTTTTGTTTATAAAGCGGGTACACGTAATAGATTATGGTCCTCAAAATCTTCAGAGGGTTGATGAATATGGCATTTAAAATGTTTAATGAAAAAAGCTTCCTGAGATAGACAGAAATGCCAGATGTTAGCGGGCAACCCTAAGGTCTCCCAAGAAGACAGTTGGGGCACAGATGCCAACCACTGGACAAATTGTGGTCATTGTTGTCTACTCTTTGTAAGTCAGGGTTGGCCAATTTTTTGAAGTTTTTTCCTTTTTTTTCTTTTTTCTTTTTCTTTTCTTTTCTTTTCTTTCTTTCTTTCTTTTTTTTTTGTTTGTTTGTTTGTGGTTTTTTGTGGTTTGTTTGTTTTGTTTTGTTTGGTTTTTGGTTTTTTGGGTTTTTTTTTTTTGTTTTTTGACACAGGGTTTCTCTGTGTAGCCCTGGCTGTCCTGGAACTTACTCTGTAGACCAGGCTGGCCTCGAACTCAGAAATCTGCCTGCCTCTGCCTCCCAAGTGCTGGGATTACAGGCGTGCGCCACCACCACCGCCCAGCCTGAAGTCTTTTTCCAACAGGCAAATCTCTCAGACCTTCCGGGTCTGACGGCTGAAGCCCTATGCCATTCTGCGCAGCAGCTGAGAGTGTAACGAATGCTGCCCTACGCCACAGCTGAAGACATACACCCTCAGCCTCAGAGATCGCATAGCCCGCTAGGGTACGCACCCAGGTAGCTGGAAAGTCCCTGTCGCTTTGACCATTATGGGGCTCATTCCATTTATACTTCTTGTTAGAATTTATCCTTCTCAGGTCTCTGATGGTGTGGATGGCTTTATCAGGTTGACAGTAGCAGGTGACCAGCAGCTACCCTGTTAGTTCATTTCATATGTGAGAATGAGGCCTTGCTTTCTCCAAGTCTTCTAGGCCCCCTGCTGGGAAAAGCAGACAGGGTTGCCTCGCTGACAGGCTTCCTGTTAAAGGATAAACAGTGTTCCGGTGTGACTTTTTACTATTCCTGTATTTGAAGGCACTCTCTCACTTTGCAATGGCTTCTTTCAATAATTAACCATTTGTGTCTTGTGGCAAGTGATTAGATAGAAAAAAATTTAAGCTTTATATAAATTGTAAAGATCTAAAAAAAAAAAAAGCAATTTAAGGTGTATGAATGCAAGTTGTAAACATTTGAGGATGTGAAAGCCAGAAAAGGTGATGTAAGGTATATAAATACAAGCTATAAAGGTATAAGAACATGATTTAGGATAAGAAAAAAAAATGGTTCAGATCGCCTTCCTCGTTGCTCTGGTACTTCTACTAAGCTTTTAAATTATAACCTTTAAAATTCAGAGTTTAAACATTGATCTGATAAAGTGGTAAAGCACTGACTACTCTTATGGTTCAAAAGATTTCAAATTTTCTTTGGTTCTCTTCTAAATATAAATTTAAAAGAGCTTATTATGTTAAAAACATCATTAGGCCGGGCGGTGGTGGTGGGAGCCTTTAATCCCAGCACTCGGGGAGGCAGAGGCAGGCCGATTTCTGAGTTCGAGGCCAGCCTGGCCTACAGAGTGAGTTCCAGGACATCCAGGGCTACACAGAGAAACCCTGTCTCGAAAAAAACAAAACAAACAAACAAACAAACAAAAAAAAATCATTGGGAGTAAAAAAAAAAAATCAGTAAATACAGCCCTCTGGACAGAGGAAAGAGTATTCATGCTTTTTAAACCAAAAATAAAACTTGTGCTACTATTCAAAGGTATAAGTCTACTCCAGCTGTTCACAGACACCTTGTTGTTCCCGGGTTTCGGCACCAAATGTTGAGTTCATAAAAAGAGAGAGAGGGTTAGAGAATGCTATACAGCAGTGTGGGGAAGGGGGTGCCCCCGCGGGTCCATGCCCAGGCATCCCTTCCCCCTGAGGGACCAGACACACAGAGACATGGTATAGAATAGAGTTTATTCAGGGCAGAGGATGGGAGTTAATGGGGTAGTGGAGGCAGAGAGAGGCAGAGAGAGGCAGAGAGGCAGAGAGGAGAGAGGAGAGAGGCAGAGAGAGAGAGAATAGAGAAGTGGAGGCCGGCCACACCTGTTAGCTGCTTTTTCTACAACGAGGATTTCAGTACCACTTATAAAACATGCTAATGCTAATGTATCTAAAACTTTTCTCTCTTTTTGCATACTAGAGAATTCAGTAGTCGCAACTTGAATGTACCAGCCAGCCGGGCGGTGGTGGCACACACCTTTAATCCCAGCACTTGGGAGGCAGAGGCAGGTGGATTTCTGAGTTCGAGGCCAGCCTGGTCTACAGAGTGAGTTCCAGGACATCCAGGGCTACACAGAGAGACCCTGTCTCGATGAACAAACAAACAAACAAAGAGAATGTACCAGCCACCTTTCCAATGGACCCCGGGAGCGCTCTTCTTGTCCATCAACAGTCTGGGCTCCCTCACCGATGCTTATTACTAGGGAGGAAGTTCAAAATGTAAGATTTTCCTTTAAGTCTCTTAACTTTAATTCCTGTCCCTAGTCTATATCTATTCCAGCAGATTTCTTCTCAGCTGACAGACCCCTTCTGTTGGGGGGCAGCAACGGCAGCTCCAGAAAGACCACACCAGGCCAAGCAGTTCCGTTTATTGAGGAGGGAAAGGGCAAAGGTGACGTTGGAAAGAGAAGAGGGGACGAGAGAAAGAGAGAAAGAGAAAGAGAGAAGGGTGCTTCTCTTATATATACACAGCTGGTGATGTGGTCACAGGTAAAGGTGAGCCCAATGGATTCTGGGAATATGGTGGCTGTTGCCTTGGCAACAGGTGTATAGGTTGCGGCTGTAGCCTGTGTGTTGTCACAGGTTTCGGAGGTCCTGGTACCAACACCATCCAGAAATCAGCTGTGGACTAGAAACTCCTTCAAATGTCCGGGCTTGTTGAGAGTTGATGTGCCCCGGTCCATACTGCGCTGTCTCTTCAGCTGGGTCAATAAACCAGATGCTTCTGATGACTGCCCCATTGCCTGAGCCCCTTCCTGTCCTTTGACTGGTATTCCAGCCTTCCTGGTCCCTGACAACAGCATCCTAATTTCAGCAGGGAGTAGTTACAAAAAAAAAAGAGGATGTCATTCTGAATACTCAACCAAAGGCTGGAAGGCTAAATCCAAAGGAAATTCCCTGGCGAGGAGACAAAATGCCTACAGGCATACTGAGAGACTCATAATGGCCTCCAGACTCTCTCACTGTCAGAAAACTATGTTCAAACCAAACAGACCTAGAACTATCAACAGGCAGATTCCTTAGCTTAAACAGTTCTACACTATGATAGGACATTCATTCACCTTGTTCTGTGTAAAGCTGTAAGACCCGAACACTGGGTGCAGAAACACGACTGCTTTTATAGATTTACAGCAAAACTCGCCTATACAAGCCACTCCATAGCTTCTAAGCCAATCAGTTCTAACCATCCGAGCCCGCGCTCTCTGAGAACCAATCAGCCTTCCACAGAGGCCGGATGGGACCTGGTTAAGTCATTTCTGCCTACGTGGCTGCCACGCACAGGGTCGCACCAGGGTTACACACAGCATCACATGCGTAATTCCCATTACGCATTTCCTGTTACAAGGCCAGGATTACATATTCAAAGCCCACCTTCCCCCACTAGCAGTAGGTGTTGGGGACCTGAGCGCCCCCAGGCATGAGCTCCACAGCCCCTGAGGTGATTCTGCCAGCCCCAGCCTCACTTGTCCTTGACACAGCTGCTCAGCGGAGGTGAGACGGGAAAAGACGCCAGGGACACTCCCAGAGGTTCGCGGCCAGACCCTGGAGGCAGGTGTGACGTGTGCACACTTCCAGGCCAACAAAGAGTGGACTGAAGCTCTGCTTCTTTGGGGTCACCCAAGACTCAGGCACGGGGGATTCCTAGCCTGCAACCTTATCCTTTCAAACCAAGGTTATTTTGTAGCTTTAAGAAAAAAATTGTTGATTCAGTGTAAACCACTTGGAGATAATTCGGCTATATTTCATGTAAAAAATGCAAAAAAAAAGGGGGGGGAATGAAATAAATAACTGGCTCCCATTCTCATTTTCGGGTTCCTCCTGGACAGTAACTCTGGTGTCAGCATCACAGCGCCTTTGGTTCGCCCATCTCTGCTAATTACTATCAGCCCTTGAATGATTGAAGCCTTGACTAGATACATAATTCCCACTCTGGCTGTCATTGAGCTGATGGTTACTAGATCCCAATATGAACAGGTACTCACCACAGAGTCAAGGATTTGACAGAATACCACTCAAGGCGGGGGACGTCAGGGATAACGTTATGCTTTAAGTTTAAATTATTGTGCTTAAGAGATCTATGCGACAAAAACATTTCTAACCTGTAAGCTCAACTTACCCAAGGACAGACCTTCCTGGAATGCTGGGGCTGTTGTTCATGGAAGATCACAAATCACACGTTCTTGCTTCTGTAAGGAAGCTTGGTTGCCCCAGCTACATAGGATGTGCATGACTGATCCCACGTAGGTGGGAGGGATGAAGGCAGGAAGTATGTCAGGGTGTGTGCTTGCCTCTGATTGGACGATGGTGGGAAGTATGGGGTCTTGTGGGGTTTACCTTTGGGAGCACCTGATAAACATAACTCAGGGCCATTCTCTGGGATCCTGGGTATGGACCTGACCAGTGTCCATCATCCTGGCTTCAAATTTGACTCCAAGATTGTGGTAGTGGTTTTTGTCTGTCCCGGTGGAATTAACAGCAGAAAGTTCTGTCAGGTAGTACCGAGCAGAGGCATTCCCAGATCAAGGGAGCCTGAGCCGCTCTGCTGTCCTCAGGAAGGCCTGCCAACCCTCACTACAGTGTGGTCGTTGTTGTTGTTCCCTCAGGTCCTTCCTGATGTTTCTCTTCCTCTAAAGCAGGGAGCGTACACCCAAATAACATACCAGCTGAGACTGGCTGTCACTGAGATCACTGCAGAATGGCGCAGACTAGGAAATAGGAAAGCGTGTAGTCAGTGATCCCATCCTTGGCCCCATCCTCCCGTTCCCACTAGCCCTGCTCCCCGTCTCTCTCTCTCTCTCTCTCTCTTCCTCCCTCCCTCCCTCCCTCCCTCCCTCCCTCCCTCCCTCGTATAGTATAAATAATGTATACTGTATTAGTCAGGGTTCCTTAGGGTAGAAGAACTTATAGACGGAATCTCTCATACACACACACATACACGTACATATATTCTTGGACCTTTCATTTATAGGCAGCCATTATTGGATTAGTTAAACCATAGCTTATCATTCTAATAAATCCCCACATATGTGTGTGTACATATATATATATAAAATAAATCCCCATACATATTATATTCATATAATAATAGATAATACAATGATATAATTATATATAATAAATCCCCATATGTTATTTATTTATATACTATTTCTTTTCTTTTCTTTTCTCTCTCTCTTTCTTTCTTTCTTTCTTTCTTTCTTTTTCTTTCTTTCTTAGAATGACTTTCAGACTAGGGTCCAACTAAGCCAATAATGACTACCTATCAACAGAAGGCCCAAGAATCCAGAAGTTGCTCAGTCCACAAGGCTAGACATCTGAGTTGGTCTTCAGTAGAGGCTAGAATTCAGAAGAAAGTAGGTTCTAATACCGGTGAAGAAATGGACTTGCTAGCAAGGCAAAGGGGACCAGGCAAAGAGCAAAGGCTTCCCTTGTTCATGCTCTTGTATAGACTTCCAGCAGAAGTACAGGTGTGTCCCAGATTAAAGGTGTGTCTTCCCCCCAGAGAGCCAGAGCAAAGATGTGTGCCTTCCTACCTCAAAGGTTAGGACTAGAAGTTTGAGTCACCCACTTCAAACAAAGCAAAAACGTGTGTGTGTGTGTGTGTGTGTGTGTGTCTGTGTCTGTGTCTGTGTCTGTGTCTGTGTCTGTGTCTGTGTGTCTGTGTCTGCCCTCCATTTCTGGATTGCAAGTTATTCCTGATGTAGTCAAGTTGACAACCAAGAACTTAAGTGTAGCGTCTGTACTGTGAGTGTTTGTAGATACATATACTGTGCATATACAGTATATGGAAATCGAAGAGTAAAATGTCAATCCTAGAAGGAAGAGTGAAGCAGTGATTTTCACTCTCATAGGAAGAGCCCACAGAGGCCCTTAGTGCATTTTTCTGATTTTATGCTCAGGGGCTGTGTCATTAGTTGCAAAAACCTTGCTTAAGAAAATCAGCTGAGTGAGGTTGCCAGGTGACCTAAGTAAAATCCAGCCAAGTTTGATTTTCAGATGAACAATTAATAGTATTTAATGTGTGATTTTTCCATGCAGTGTGTGACAGAAATCTATACTAATGGCTGTCTTATACAAATGTGGCTTTGAGGGTTGGAGACATGACTCAGTAAACTGCTCACGGTGCAGCTGGAAGACGGGAGTTCGGATCTCCAGAACCTACAGAAAAGGCAGACATGCCTGTCATATCATATCAGCACCAGAATAGTAGTCAGGGGTTCTGGGGGCTTGCTGACCAGCTCACCCAGCCAAACCCTGGACTTCAGATTCAGTGACAGACCCTGTCACAGAAGGTAAGGCGTAACCATGGTAACTCCAGTTCTGGGAAATCCAGTGCCCTCTTCTGACTTCCTGGGCTACTAGGCACACATGTAGCATGCATCCATACATGTGCGCAAAACACTCATACAAATAAAGTACAGCAAATAAACCTTAAAACCAGATTATTTATTTGTTTGTTTGTTTGTTTATTTATGTATTTATCTTATACATATTGCTCTCTTCAGACACCCCAGAAGAGGGCATTGAACCCCATTATAGATGGTTGTGAGCCACCATGTGGTTGCTGGGATTTGAACTCAGGACCTCTGAAAGAGCAGTCGGTGCTCTTAACCACTGAGCCATCTCTCCAGCCCCAGATTATTTTTTTTAAAAAAAGAGGTGAAGAATAATCAAAGCAAAAATCTGACATGCACATCTGCTCTACATCCTCCTGTCTGACATGCACATCTGCTCTACACCCTCCTGTCTGACATGCACATCTGCTCTACATCCTCCTGTCTGACATGCACATCTGGTCTACACCCTCCTGTCTGACAAGCACATCTGGTCTATGCCCTCCTGTCTGACATGCACATCTGCTCTACACCCTCCTGTCTGACATGTATGCACATCTGGTCTATCCCTCCCCTCCAAAACCACATACACATACCCCATTCATACACATGTGAATGTGCACACACACACACACACACACACACACACACTTTTGAGCTTATTTCTTTTTTCTCCCACTAATTAATTCTAATGCTTATGAGCTCACTCAGGCTTATGAGCTCTGGTCATTTTTAATTTGCCTATGTCTGGAATGTCTTTCATTTCTCAGGCAAACTTCCTCCTTTTCAAACGTTGTCTGTTTCTGGGGAATTGCAGGCTCCCAGGGAGGAATCCGAGGCGACCCTTGGCTGCCACCTCCATTACACTATTTGGTCACCACAGTAACTAATAAAAGCAGAGTCACTCCATTTTGTTAATGACAAGACTGGTGCTGTTAGTACACGAGTAGCCTAGGAAGTGAGCGTCTCCTGGCTACAACTTCAACTCCTCTGTAAGTAGTCACAGTGGGAGAATTAGAAAAAGGCAGGCAGAGACAGAGACAGACTGAGAGAAGGAATTAACATTTTCACAGGACCACACCTCTAACCTACCAGCCATTTATAAGGCCGAAGGGAAAGGACTGAGGAGAGTTGAAAGACCCAAGGTCATCTCCAGACATCTAGGGGTCCGAGACACGGTTCATACCGAGTAATAAAATCCACAGAATGTATAAACCGGCCTCTGGCCTGGTAACAGCCGTGCAGGCTGCACATGCCTGGGAGAATGTTTTATGTTCGGAACTGTTTTTAAACACAGTAATGAGGTACTCAACCTCTCACTTACCTCAGTCACCTGGTCTAAACCCTGGAATTTCCTCACAGTCGGGTAATGAGTAGCCCTGGGCCTGTTCTGCCCCAGGAGCTCCCTACAGTGAGCAGGGTCAGAGAGAGGTTACCTCTGTAGAGGGAGAGGAAGGAGGGAAAAGCCTTAAACCCAGGCTCTCAGGCTCCAGGGGACAGATGACCAACCTGCCTCAATTGCACGCCTGTGGGTGGCGGCAGCAGTTGGGGTGTTTACAACGTACAGCACCACAGGAGGCACGGGCTGAGCATAAGATAGGACACCAAGTTGTAGCCCAGCAGGTTCTCCTACACCTCACCAATGAGCTAGTATGAATATGGACGTTTGACTCTATTAGAGCCTGCAAGCAGATTTATGTTAGACTCTGTACTGGCTGGTTTTGTATCAACCTGACACAAGCCAGAGTCACCAGAAAGGAGGGAGCCTCAGTTATTCCTCCATGAGATCCAACTCTGAGGTATTTTATTTTCTCAATTAGTGATCAATGGGAAAGGGCTCAACCTAGGGTGGGTGGTGCCATCCCCGGACTGCCGGTCCAGGCTACTATAAGAAAGCAGGCTGAGCTAGGCAGGGGAAGCAAGCCAGCAGGCAGAGAGCCTTCTGTGGCCTCTGCATCAGCTCCTGTGTCCAGATGTCTGTCTGTTTGAGTTCCTGACTTCCTTCAGGGGTGAGCAGCCACACGGAAGTGTGACCCGAATGAGCCCTTTTCTCCCCAGTTTGCTTTTTGGTCATGGTGTTTCATCACAGCCATAGACACCCTGACTAAGACAGACTTTATTAGCCTCTAACATACTCGGAACAGTACTATTGTGTTTCAGAGCAAAATACCCCTCACGCTCAGCTTTCTTCATTTTCTCTTTTGTGCCAATACAATTGACATACATTTATTTATTTATTTATTTATTTATTTATTTATTTATTTGGTTTTTCGAGACAGGGTTTCTCTGTGTAGCCCTGGCTGTCCTGGAACTCACTCTGTAGACCAGGCTGGCCTTGAACTCAGAAATCGACCTGCCTCTGCCTCCCAAGTGCTGGGATTAAAGGCGTGCGCCACCACCGCCCGACTATTTTTATTTTGTTTTGAAGAAAGCTATATAGAGATCATATATGTGTTGGCTACATGCAACTACTAGGATAGTTTACATAAGGGGCTGAAGCATCTGAGGTTTGGGAACTGGCAGGGCGGAGCTAAGGGGTTCAGGAACCTCCCCCAGGTGGCTGCAGAGGCGTGACCCCAAAGAGACCCCCCCTTCTGGAAAGGAAAAGTCTGGAGCCGGTAAACACGGCTTCCTGGGGGCGGGGGAGGTCTGGAGCAGGTAAACACATTCCACAGGACAAACTGTGTAAAGACTGATCAAACAGGCTGCGGGGGAGTCGCCATTTCTCTTTCCGGTGCAGGACAACGACCCCAGTGCGCATTGGAATAATAAATTCCTCTTGCTTTTTTGCATCAATTCTCGGCTCTGTCTTGTTTACTCAGGGGGTCCCCGGAAAGCCAAGGCTCTCTGGAGTCTTACAGTATGTGTGTGCATGCACATGTTATATGGTACACGTATCAAGGCACGTGTGTGGAGGTCAGAGGACTGTTAGGTTTGGGTGTGTCAGATGGCTCAGGAGGACACAGAGATGGATTGCTGGAGAACTAAGGGGCTGATTAGAAGAGTTATTAATGCCATGGACAGACAGACAGACAGACAGACAGACAGACAGACAGACAGCATCAGATGGGTACTCCCGGGAGAGCTCGGGCCCCAGGAGAGACAGATGGAATGTTAGGGGTCTCCAAAGTGAATCAGGGCCCATGTGGCAAATGTGGACATCTCTTCTAGCTGGCTCTCTGAGGATAGAAAGATCTCATGGAGGAGCTTGTAGCTAAACTCTCTTCTTCCTAGACAGATGTGGGTAGGGACCAAGTTGTGGTACCCCTTTAATATAAACTTGATTCCCAGGTGAGATGTCATGGTCCCAGCAAGCCTGCTAACTGGACAATCTTCCCAGCAGGGTGCTTGTCAGCATCTGTGAGAAGAGGCAGGGCAGAGGTTAGATCCTAGCTTTTGTGTGTGTGTGTTTTTGTTTTTTGTTTTTTGTTTCTTGTTTGTTTGGGTTTTTTTTGTTGTTTTGTTTTTTGTTTTTTGTTTTTGTTTTTTTTTTGAGACAGGGTTTCCCAGTGTAGCCCTGTCTGTCCTGGAACTCACTGTGTAGACCAGGCTGGCCTCAAACTCAGAAATCTGCCTGCTTCTGCCTCCCAAGTGCTGGGATTAAAGGTGTGTGCCACCACTGCCCGGCTCTAGCATTGCACTCTTACAGGAACAACTTCAGAGAGTGTGAGAGTGCGTTCTCACCTTTGACCCTGCCAATGCTGTGTGTGTGTGTGTGTGTGTGTGTGTGTGTGTGACTGCTGCACTGCACACTGCAGGCTAACTGGCCTTCAAGCCTCTGGACAACTCTCCTTTTTTGCCCCCTATCTGGGAGGGAGCTGTGGGATTCTGGATGTGTTCTGTCTCAGCTGAATTCTTGTGTGGGTTCCAGGGATCGGACTCAGGTTTCACGACTTTCCCAGCAGAGCCATCTCCCGGACCTAACTGAAGAAATGTTCAGCAGAGCAATAGTTTGGGGTATGTAACGTCGGAATCATCATTTCCCATCTTAGACCAGGGAAACCAGTACATCTGGGGATGGTTCTGGGCCTTGAGTGTGCTAGGCAAGTACCTAAAACTCCAACCCAAGGAAAGCTTGTGAAGAAGGCTGAAACACCTGTTGTTGTCTTCACTCAGACAACAATCATTGGTGGAAATGAAAGAGGAGAGATTGGGGTCCCTTTTGGGGTTCTTAGTTTCGCTGACATATATATAAGAATTGACACAAACAGACACTCAAGGATAATTTTACTTGAGTTCAAAAGTTAACCATGCACAGCAGGTAAGCTGTGAGTCAAAGGAAGGAGAATATAGAACTAAGGAGGAACTAAGAGGAAGAAGCCATGTGCTCAGACAGGCGGTGAACAAGCCAACACGCATAAGGAAAAGATGCTTGAGAGAGAAGAAAACCCAAAGTAGCAGGAGAAAGACAGAGACGAGAAAAAGGGGAAGTCGTGTCTTTGACTCAGGCCTCAGAAAGATGGGAAGACCCAGCCCCACCTCAGACCTCATGGTGGCTGCTGGGGACCACCGGGGAGGGTGATCGCTCGGAGGGGAAGGATAGTATCTCATGAAAAGAAAACGGGCTGCCTCGCTCTTTAACATGCCTGAAGGTGAATCTGCTTTCCCAGGCTAGAGACTGTTCTCCTGACCACAAGAAATGCTTCCTTAATGGTCTTTTCTAGTGAGTATTTCAGTTTATTTTAAAACCCAGTTATGCTCCGCGAATATGCTTTCCTGTTAATCCCAGGTGTGGGGCTATGCGACTGCTTCAGACTGTCCGCAGCAGCTGACTGATTTGTCCCCCGCTCGGGCCGGGGTGTGCTTCTGCCAGCAGAAGAGAGTTTACATTTGGAATCCTGGGAGATTCCTGAAATGTAGGAAGCCACATTCGCCATTACAAGATGGCGCCCATTTCCTGTGATGAATCAGCAATGTGCTGTTGTTTACTCCACTCCGCGCCCTACTGTGCATGCGCAGGTAGAGGTTTGGCGGGTCGCAGCTCAGACCCGGAGCATGCTAATGAGGCATCGAGGCGTGCACCAATCAGGTAGAAACACGTCTTGCCTAGGCTTATTTAAGATGCACCATTCCTTTTTTCATGGTCTTTCGCCTCTGCAATCAACCCCGCAATAAACGTCTGTGGAAGGATCCTGACTGTCTCGTGTCCTTCTTGCTGGCGAGATAGACACGCGACCTACAACTGGTGCTGAAACCCCGGGAACCTTTACATCAACGGCCTGCGAAGACCCCTCAAAAATTTCTTCTGAGGTGGATCCAGAACCACATGACGGGGGTAAGTGACAAAGAAAAGAATCCTAAATAAACTGCTCTGAGAAGGACTTGCATTTGTCTAACGCAGTTCAGAACTCTTTGCAGTCAGGGTAGTAAGTCAAGTAGTAAAGCCGGCTAGTAAGTCCCAGGTAAAGGGAACCAATTCAAGTCTCTGGGAAGGAGCAATAAAGTCCTCGGTAAAGAGGCTAAAAAGGAAAAGGGAAAGTATGGGTAACTCTGTAGCCAATTGTTGTGGCTCTAAGGGAGCTGTTAAAGGGAAAGAAATTAGAGTTGAAAAGGAGTATAAAGCAGTTGAAAAGATTTGTTAAGAAGAAAGGAACCGTAGAAAAATGAGAAAAGGAAAATGGATTTCAAAACTCCTGGGGACAAGGGAAAACATGGAGACATCCTGGTTCCTCTATGGACCCCAATGGAGATATTCTTAGTACTGGTACAAGTGTTCTTCTCTCTCTGTGTATTGTTTGACTGTTGGTGCACCAATTTGTCCACGTGTGTCTGTCTTTGTTTTGTGGTTCGAGTGACTGTTGCTCTGCTTTATGTTAAAAAAAAAAAAAAAAAAAAAAAAAAAAAAAAGGTAAAAACTTTATTTGCTGGAAGTCCATCTCTTGATCCAGTGTCAGTTTACACAGCAGAGGCTGATTTAAGTTGCTCTGCAATTAGCTAGGAGTCAAGCACAGCTGGAAAAAAGCTGCTTTTAAAAAGGGCCAACAAGCCAGGCAGCGTGGTAGGGCACGCCTTTAATCCCAGCACTTGGGAGGCAGAGGCAGGCGGATTTCTGAGTTCAAGGCCAGCCTGGTCTACAGAGTGAGTTCCAGGACAGCCAGGGCTACACAGAGAAACCCTGTCTCGAGAAAAAAAAAAAAAAAAAAAAAAAAGAAAAAGAAAAAAAAAAAAAAAAAAAAGGCCAGCAGCTACTTAAGTTCTAGGACAAGAAGGCTGATGGTATTTCTCCTTTTGGGTACAAAGTGCTTTTTCTCTTGAATTACAGCTAGAAAACAATTGTTTGGTTCAAGTTTATAAGATTCATGTAGTTTCATTTTTGGTTCTGATTGGTCTTAAAGGTATAAATATGTTTTACATGTTTTGACTATAGAGTATTGGCTTATAAGTTATTGGGCATGATTAAAAATTATTACATTGGTAACAAAAAGAGAATTTAAAACTGGTAACTCAGGGTTGGAGTTATCTTAAATGATAACACGTGGCATGACCCAACCCAGGAAAAACAGGCCTTTAAAGATACTTCTAAATTGAACTTTGTAATGTAAAAATAATGCATTTGCCATTGATTTTTAAAGAGAATAAATTGTTTAAAATTGGGTCTTACTTTCCAAAACTATAGTTATACTCTAATATTGCAAGAGAAAGAATTATGGTTAATAACTGCCAGTATACCATAGACTAAAGTTTGGAGTCTGATCTAAGGCTTACGATTCTTAACTCACTCATATTTTGCAATTAAGATGATTTCAAGAGTAAGTTAAAAACACCTGTGGCCAGTATAGGCCTGTTGCCACTTTTTCACAAGCATTATTGGATACAGTGGTAGAAGCAAAAATTAACCACCCAAGATTGAAAAGGAGATCTCAATGGGAATTTATTTGGTATTAAACAGGTTCTTTTTGAACTGTTTGAAAAATCTTTAGATATGACTACTAAAAACAGCTAGTAGAATTTTTCTGGGACCTTCAAATTTCAGGTTCCTTTTGTTAATCAACCCTTATACAATGGGGTCCAGGTGTAGGCTACTGCCCTACAGGACAGGTGAGTGTTGAGCCTGGCCTTGGCCAATAGGCTCAAATTAGAGAATAATTTACAGTTGAGTAAATAAAAGGCTTAGAGCTGCCTCAATGGAGACTTGTGAGGCACTGCTTTTGTCTTGCAATTCCCACCTAGGAAGTTTCAGGCCAATGTTAATGCCCACCTAAAAGGTGGCATAATGATCCTTAATCAAAGAATTGATTTGGTGCAGGAACAAGTTGATACCCTTTGGCAGGTTGCTCATATATTTAAAGGTATCCAGCAACTATTGATTCACCAACAACACCCATTTTTTATTACCCACACATTCCATGTCCCAGCGGAGACCCTGCGCCTCCGTTTCTCCACTAGTTGAGCAGAGGCTCGTAATATTGTTCTCCAATGCTCTAATTGTGTTGACTTCTTATCTACGCCTCATGTTGAGATTAACCCACGGGGCCTACGTCCCCTTCAAATGTGACAAATGGATGTTACTTATATTTCCTCTTTTGAAAAGCTTCAATATACATATGTCTCTGTGGACACAAGTTCCGGCATGATATGTGCCACCCCTTTGTCAGGAGAGAACGCTGCTCATGTCATTCAACATTGTCTTAAAGCCTAGAGCATGTGGGGTATCCCACATGTTTTAAAAACAGATAATGGTCCTGCCTACACTTCTACAAAGTTCTCACAATTTTGCCGGCATATGGGAATTACCCATATCACTGGTTTGCCCTATAATCCCCAAGGTCAGGGCATGGTTGAGAGGGCTCATCGTACGCTTAAACAATATATTACAAAACAAAAAGGGGGAATTGAGGGCTTATCACCCTCCTTCCCTAGAACCATTATATCCATAGCACTTCTAACATTGAATTTTTTAAATCTGGACACTCAAGGCCGTTCTGCTGCTGAACGTCATGGCTAATGGCCGGCTCCACCAAAAGAGATGGTAAAATGGAAGGATGTGCTGCTTAACAAATGGAGAGGCCCGGATCCTATTTTAATAAGATCCAGGGGATCTATCTGTGTTTTTCCACAGAGTGAAGACAATCCTATCTGGGTACCTGCAAGACTAACTTGCGCAGTACACACCGAAGAGGAGACACTGGACAGCCGAATTGGAAGAATTGCAGCTGCAACTTCAAAATCAAATTGTCCTCAGCGAAAAGCGAGCTGATCCCATTCCCTTTGGAGATTTCACTTCTTGACTTACCTCTGCATTTTCATACTTTAAAGAGTGGGCGGGAGTTTGTCTTTTTGGTGCCCTAATATGCTGTGGAGGAGTGTTTCTGCTATGGTTGTTGTGCAAGCTACGTGTCCAACAAAAATGCGACAAGGTGGTGTTTACACAGGCACTCGCTGCATTGAAAAATGGTGCTTCCCCTGAAGCATGGCTGTCCATGCTTAAGAATTAGTTTTACTCAGGCAGAAGTCAGCCCTTGTACCCCGAGTCCTTGAAAGGACATTGCACCGGGATGGGTGACGTGCTGTTTGCCACAGCCCTTGCACCTCACAGAGACTATCTCATTGCACGTGAGAGGGTGTTGGTCATGAGTTCACTTATGGATTGCCTCGAACCCTGATGGTCCAACAAGAACCTGATGGTTGATCGGCAGCCCTAGGCCTGCTTTCTTATAAAACAAAAAAGGGGGAGTTGTAGGAAGCCACATTCGCCATTACAAGATGGCGCCCATTTCCTGTGATGAATCAGCAATGTGCTGTTGTTTACTCCACTCCGCGCCCTACTGTGCATGCGCAGGTAGAGGTTTGGCGGGTCGCAGCTCAGACCCGGAGCATGCTAATGAGGCATCGAGGCGTGCACCAATCAGGTAGAAACACGTCTTGCCTAGGCTTATTTAAGATGCACCATTCCTTTTTTCATGGTCTTTCGCCTCTGCAATCAACCCCGCAATAAACGTCTGTGGAAGGATCCTGACTGTCTCGTGTCCTTCTTGCTGGCGAGATAGACACGCGACCTACACTGAAAAGGTTCAGAAATGGCAGAGCCCAGAGAGGCTGTGGTGGCGGTGGCGGCGGCGGTGGCCCCGGCTGTGGCATTTGCTGTTTTGCTACTTTTGTTGCATTTTTCTGGTCCCTGGTTGGAGAGATATCCTGACCATGAACACTGGTCTTGCCCCTAGAAACTCGACACCCTTAACCAGCAGGAAGTAGTCTAAAGAGCCATAATGCCCCCTTTCTCTCTCACCAATCTCGCCTACCAAGTGTTGGGGGCCTTGAAAGGGGTTGGGGTGGAGAAGGGTGGTAGATATAAGAACCCAGTAAAGTAGCCAAAAAGTAAGGTTACAGTCTTTATTGTTACTTTAACAGAATAAGGGGCCATGAGCTCACACACTTACCTAAAACAGTCATCTTACATGGAAAGCAGAGGGGCTGGTGACCAGGTGACCTCATGAGTTATTTCCAGACCAGTATTACAGTGAGTACTTCTCAAAATAAAAACATTTAAATAAGTATCTGTTCTAACCCCTAAGTCCCTCAAACCTATCATTGAAAGACCTTTACGGCTATTGTCTCTTTAGAGGTAAACGTCTCTCCGTCTATTTTCTATCATCTTGCCAAGAATAGCAAGAAAGCTTGGTCAGAGGGTCTCAGGCTTGGCAGAGGTTGCTAAGTAACAAATTGTGTGGGTAAAGTCAGTGAGCGAGAGGTTGGCATTCAGGACTGCAGGGGAATAGCCTGCCGCGTGAAGCAGGGCGTTCATTAGGAACCAAGGAGAAGACACATTGGAGCTGTGGCTCCTGCCTGCATGTTTGCCTGGTGGGCGTGAGGTCCTGCGCTAAGCCCCGCCCCCCCCTCACACACACACACACACACACACACACACACACACACTGGACTGAGGCAGTAACGAAAGGAGAGGAGGGCTTTTTAGAAACCCAGTATTGCCAGAGGAAAGCAAAGTTTTTATGCTGGCACAGCCCAGGCCTGCTGTCTCTCTGACGCTTTAGGATGTACCTTGCCTGTCTTCATGAAAATCGCTCCCATGGCTGGCCTCATGTATGAGACAAGGACAAGACACACGGTTAGTTTTCTGCTTTCTGAATTCCCCTCTGCTGATAGAAGTGAGCGTCTGGGTTCTAATTCAACTTAGAGGTGAATTCTTTTTTTTTTTTTTTTTTTTTTTTGACTCTTTTTTTAAATTTTATTTTCTATATTCTTTGTTTACATTCCAAAGGCTTTCCCCTTTCCCAGTTCCCCCCACCATACATCCCATAAGTCCTCCCCCCCAACTATTCTCCAATCACCCCCCCCCCACGAATTCTTTATCATTTGAAGGATGGCAGGCAGATTTTTATCTCACACACAAATCTCTGTGAGGATCCAGGACTGGGACGGATACTCTGACACGGGTCAGGGAGGGGCAAGAGGAGAAATATAGCCCAGGTATTCACTGTCACTGCTTTTTAAATGAATAGGTCAAGGCTCTCAGGATGGCTCAGCAGATAAAGGCACCTCGCCACCAACCAAGCCTGATGACCTGAGTTTCATCTCTAGGGCCCATAAAGTGGAAGAAAAGAACTTTCTCCTGCACACCATTCTCTTTCTATTTATTTATTTATTTATTTATTTATTTATTATTTATTTTGCACACCATTTTCTAACTTTCACAACACACACATACACACACACACACACACACACACACATACACATGCACATAAAATGAATTAGTTAAGTAATAAACTGTAAAGCCAGACGTGGTGGCGCATGCCTGTAATCACAGCACTTGGGAGGCAGAGGCAGGCAGATTTCTGAGTTCAAGGCTAGCCTGGTCTATAGAGTTCCAGGACAGCCAGGACTACACAGAGAAACCCTGTCTCAAAAAAAAACAAAACAAAACAAAATAAAACAAAAAGAAAGAAAAAAAAGAAAGAAAAAAAAAAGAAAAAACCAAAAAAAAAAAAAAAAAAAGATGAGGTGTTCTTATAGGTTAAAGAAAATGAAACAAATTATCACCAACAATATTAAATCATTTCTGAAAAGTTTTAGCCAAACAATAAGAACGGAAAAGAACTGTGTGCTACAGAAAATTAACCAGGCAATGGAAGTCATGCTGGTTTCAGAGAACCCCACGGCTGTCCTGACTGCAAGGTAAGTCATGCTGGGTTCGGAGGAGCCCACGACTGATCTGACGTCAGTCAGTGGAAGTCATGCTGGTTTCGGAGGAACCCACGGCTGTCCTGACCTCAGTGGCAATGTTCTCCGTAGGCTCAGATATTTGAACACTTGGTCCCGAGGTGTTAGTGTGCTTTGGGGAGGTTTAGGAAGAGCGGCTTTGCTGGAGAAGGTGTATCCCTGGGGCTGGCTTTGAGTGCTTGTTACAGGCTTGCCCTACTTCCTGTTCATTATCTCGAGTGCCGGTTTCCAGGAAAGGACGTGAGCTCTCAGCTTCCTCCATCTGCTGCCATGCCTGCTGCTTGCAGCTGCGCGTCCCCGTCACGACAGACTCTGTCCGACCCTCTGGAAAAATAAGCCCAAGTACCCCTTCCTTCTATGTGTTGCCTTGGTCACGGTGTTTTATCACAGCAACGGAAAAATATCCCGTTACCCCATGTGATGGCTCTCCGTGATCGTCAACTTGACCTCATCTGGAATGAACTACAGTCCAAAAATGGAGGGCATGCCCGGGAGAGATTTTTGCTTAATGTGAAGTAGAAAGATCGGCTTCGAATCTGGATCTTTGAGGTAGACAGATACACCTTTAATCTCGATCTTTTGAACTAGGAAAAACACGTCTTTAATCTGTATCTCGTAGCGGCAGGACATAACTTCATTCTGGGCCACGCCTTCTGCTGGAAGCCTGTATAAGACGTAAAGAAGGAAGCCATGGTTCTTGGCCTGCTTGCCCGGGCCTGACTAGCATATCATCCCTTCCCTGGCACTGGAGCCTTTTGGGATCCCAGCATGTCCAGAAGAGCAGCTGAGACACCCCGCCTTGTGGACTGAGCAACCACCAGTTGTGGACTTTCCATTCACACTAGCTGTTGTTGAATTAGCTGGATTGCAGCCTGCAAGTCATTTGATTTCAATAAAACCCATGTGCATATATTTATGTGTGCATATGGGTATGAGTATGCATATGTGTATGTGTATGTATCTATGGCTATGTGGTGGTTTGAATATGCCTGGCCCAAGGAGTGGCACTATTAGGAGGTGTGGCCTTATTGAAGTAGGTGTGGCCTTTTGGAGGAAGAGTGCCATTGTGGGGGTGGGGCAGCGAGATCCTCCTCTTAGCCACGGGGAAGCCAGCCTTCTAGTGGCCTACAGATAAAGAAATTAAACTATGGGCTCCTCCGGCACCATGTCTGCCTGGATGCTGCCATGCTTCCGCCTTGATGATAATGGACTGAACCTCTGAACCAGTACACCAGCCCCAATTCAGTGTTGTCCTTATAAGAGTTGCTCTGGCCAGGCGGTGGTGGCGCACGCCTGTAATCCCAGCACTTGGGAGGCAGAGGCAGGCGGATTTCTGAGTTCAAGGCCAGCCTGGTCTACAGAGTGAGTTCCAGGACAGCCAGGGCTACACAGAGAAACTCTATCTCAGAAAAAAAAAAAAAGAAAGAAAGAAAGAAACAAAAAACAAAAACAACAAAAAAAAAGATGTTTGTTCACAGCAGTAAGACCCTAAGACAATATGTGTGTGTACATATATATGTATATATGTATGTATATGTACATATATGTGTATGTATATGTATGTGTGTATGTATATATACATATACATGTACATATATGTGTATATGTATGTGTGTGTATATATATGTGTGTATGTATGTATGTGTGTGTATACACACACACACACACACACACACACACACACATATATATATATATATATATATTCTAGAGAACTCTAACTAATACATCCCAGAAGTAACAAATGGATCTGTGGGCACATGTTGTAACCCAGGTGTGGAGCTAAGGGTGTCAGTCTTCAAGTGTTCCATCCAGCTTGCTTTGTTTCTTTGTTTCTTTTCTTTTTTCCACAGATTCTCTCATTTCCTTGGACCTTGCCAATTAGGCCAGGCTAACTAGCCTGTGAGCTCCAGGGATCTGCCTGTCTCTACTTCCTGAGAGCTGGGATCATAAGCAGGAGTCATCAGACTCAGTTTCTCTCCATAGTCTCTGGTAGTCAACCCCAGGTCCTCGTTCTTGCAAGAGTCATAGTGCCAGAGGAGCTCATAGTTTAATTTCTTGAGTCCCCAGCCCTATGGCTCCCCAAATTCTAAGAACTAACAACTGTTAGACCACATGGCACATTATTCGTTTTAGTGCCAGTAGCTACAATGTTAGAAATCAATAGTTAGGACTTCCAGGACTGACCAAGCCTGCTCCATCAGTCAACAGGGTCTCAAGGGCAGGAGTGAGGATTGAAAAGAAAAAGACAATTAGATGAACGAACGAACATAACAGTGCTGAGGCTGAAGGGGCTTTAATTTTCCCAGCCAGCTTTTATACCATCCTAGGTACTAGCAGAGCACAGTGCCGGTTCTTAGATCAAGACAAAGTGATTAAACAAGGCAATGAACAAAGAGAATACACCAGGTAGTAATCAAACTAAGCAAGTCACTGGGTCTGGGGGCTTATCAGGATTACCAAGACAAAGGGAAAGTCGCCCATTCCTTGACTGTGTTCACCTTGATCCTTGCGTTAGCCCAAATGCAAATATTCTCTGAGCCTACTTCCTTGAGCCCAGTGACAAGAAACTGCTAAATTTCTCTAAGAGGTACAAAAAGCTCTCCCCACAGGACCAGCGTTGACTCAGTTGGGGTGTTCCCCTGCTACTATGGAAAACAAAGAAAAGCAGAAAGGAAAATGAATTAAAGTCCACAAAGTATTTTTAGCAAAACTAGGAGACAGATGTACAATGCCGACCTGAGACATATACAATCTTCCCAGCCAAGCCTGGCCAGGACCCAGGTGGGGGAAGAGAAACTGGATGGCAGCGTGGGCAGCGGGGATACATCCTCACGAGGAGGGCTCCTCGCGGCACCAGCAGCTCAAGTCTTGGTAAGCAACAGGTATAGGGAATGGATGCAGATGAAGGAAAGGGGACAGCAGGTATCTTCCCAGAGCAAGGGTGACCCAAGGGATGCTGTACAATCAGTGGGGCAGATAAGCCATCTTCCAAGGAACCAGAGTCACCCTTGGTGCCTCCCAGAACAGGCTCCAGGACCCCTACAGACGCCAAAATCCACACCTAGTCCCTTATGTAAAATAGCACATGTCTTAGTCAGGGTTTCTATTGCTGTGATGAAACACCGTGACCAAAGAGCAAGTTGGGGAGGAAAGGGCTTGTTCCACATACACTTTCATATCACTCTTTAATAGTAGAAGGAAGTCAGGACAGGAACTCAATCAAACAGGACAGTAACCTGGAGGCGGGCGCTGAGACTGAAGCCATGGAGGGGTGCTGCTTACTGGCTTGCTCATCATGGCTTGCTCAGCCTGCCTTCTTACAGAACACAGGACCACCAGCCTAGGGAAGGCCCCACCAAAATGAGCTCCTCCACCCCCTCCCCCACCCCCCATTGATCACTAGTTGAGAAAATGCCTCACAGCCTTGAGTACAACCTGATCTTATGGAAGCATTTTCTTAAGTGTAGTTCCCTCCTCTCAGATGAGAGCACATGCACACATGTTTTGAAAGGACATGTAGATAATTGGTCAAACTAAGCAGTATTGATTGATTCTGGAGATTACAACTATAACTTTGGAATGTGGTTCCACATCTCAAAAAAAAAAAAAAAAAAAGTCAAGGTGGAATTGAAAACATTTTGTGTATCAGAAATATTTTCCGCGTAAATCTTCAATTCTATCATAAAATGTTTCTATCCCATATTTCAATTAATTTAGCAATGTTTTACATGTCTACCACTTTACTCCTTAATTTTCCATGAAAATTGTCAAGTTTAACATGTTTATCTGAAATATTTTCCATGTAAATCTTTATTTTTATCATAAAGTGTTTTTTACTTCTCTTTACTTCCCTTTTCAATTAATTAATTAATTAATTAATTAAAAACATTTTGTGATAAAATCAGAGATTTACATGGAAAACATTTCTGATAAAACAGAAGAAATATATAGAAAATATGTTACAATTGAAGATTATCTTGAAAAATAGTGCAGATAAAAAATTACTAAATTAATTGAAAGAGGAATTACAAACATTTTCTGATAAAATTGAAGATTTACATGAAAAATATTTCTGTTAGCCTATGTCTTCTTATTGGGGAAATTGAGTCCATGGATGTTAAGAGATATTGAGGAATAGTGATTGTTGCTTCCTGTTATTTTTGATGCTATTTTTATGTTTGTGTGATTATCTTCTTTTGGGTTTGTTGGAAGAAGATTACTTACTTGCTTTTTCTAGGGTATAATTTCCCTCCTTGTGTTGGTGTTTTCCATCTATTATCCTTTGTAGGGCTGGATTTGTGGGAAGACATTGTGTAAATTTGTATAATTTTCCATGAAATAATCAATTTTAACGTGTTTTTCTATATATTTCTTGAATTTTATCAGAAATATCTTCCATGTAAATCTTCAATTTTACCTGAAAATATTTATTTATTTATTTATTTATTTATTTATTTATTCATTTATTCATTTATTTATTTTTCGAGATAGGGTTTCTCTGTATAGCCCCGGCTGTCCTGGAACTCACTCTGTAGACCAGACTGACCTCGAACTCAGAAATCTGCCTACCTCTGCCTCCCAAGTGCTGGGATTAAAGACATGCGCCACCACCGCCCAGCTGAAAATATTTATAATTCCACTTTCAATCAACTTAGAATTATTTTTATGCCTACCATTTTAATCTGTATAATTTTTCATGAAATAGTCAATTTTAACATGTTTTTCTATATATTTCTTGAATTTTATCAGAAATTTTTTTCATGTAAATCTTCAACTTTATCAGAAAATGTTTATAATTCCAATTTCAATCAAATTAGTAATACTTCTATGCCTACCATTAATTATATCTATATAAAATTTTCCATGATAATCTTCAATTTTAACATGTTTTTCTACATTTTTCTACAATTTTATCAGAAATATTTTCCATGTAAATCTTCAATTCTATCATAAAATGTTTCTACTTCCTTTTTCAATTAATTTAGCATTTTTTTTATGTTTTTTATGTCTACCACTTTACTCTTCAATTTGCCATGAAAACTGTCAATTTTAACGTGTTTTTCTATATATCTCTTCTATTTTACCAGAAATATTTTCCATGTAAATCTACAATTTTATCATAAAATGTTTTTACTTCCTTTTTCAATAAAAGGACGTGCTTTTCCAAAAAAATAAAAGTGAAAAGATGAAGCTGGGAAAAAAAATCGATATGCAAGAGATATTTAAAAGCACAGTGCTTGGCCGCGTGGTGGTGGCACCCTCCTTTTCAATCCCAGCACTCTGGAGGCAGAGGCAGGCAGATCTCCGAGTTCGAGGCCAGCCTGGTCTACAGAGTTTCAGGACAGCCAGAGCTTTGCAGAGAAACCCCGTCTTGAAAAACCAAGTATCGGGCAGGGGGAGTACAGAGCCTGACATGTTGAGAGTGTCTGTGGTACCTAAGGCGCTCTCCTCTTCGGGCTGAGCCAGGTGGTGCTCCGTCCTCTACAGATTGCCTGAAGAGCACAGAGCACATGCGGTGAGCATGGCCATCAGTCCTCATCGGCGGCCAGCACCCGGTTGCCCCCCCTGCCCCGCCCCTGCCCGCCCGCAGTGGGGCTGTCCCAGTCACCTGTTAAAACAGAACCCAGATGTTCTTCAGGCACGAATGAGACGCCCATACTCCTTTGTTACTCAACTGTGGTAAAGAAAAAAGAAATTACAGCGTTGGGGAGTGATTATTCATCCATACTTAAGAGCTGGCCCACCCTTGAATGACTAAGCCACAGCGATGACCGGCTGTAAACCCTGACACCCTGTGGACTGCGAAGACTTTGGACCCTCGGGTTCTGTGTGCAGGCCACAGTGAGTAATGGAGCGGTAGGAGATAACTATGTAACTTCTTGAAATGTAAGAAAATAGGAGAATGTAACGACCTGGCTGTCACTTTTCCAGCATTGCCCATTCATGGTTAGCATTTTCTGAACTTACTGACAATCTCTTTTTTAAAAATCAGAACGTGCCACATGTCTTTGTGATACTGTCTGAGAACAAATTTAATTGTAAAAATAAATCAAGGCGCCGGGCGATGGTGGCGCACGCCTGTAATCCCAGCACTTGGGAAGCAGAGGCAGGCAGATTTCTGAGTTCGAGGCCAGCCTGGTCTACAGAGTGAGTTCCAGGACAGCCAGGGCTACACAGAGAAACCCTGTCTCGAAAAACCACAATCAATTAATCAATCAATCAATCAAGGCCAACTGCCATTTTTAGAAGGAAAAAGAAAAATGTTTTAGGTGTTCCTGGTTAAGCAATTATGACATATTATTGACAATTCCAAAACTATGAAAATTTTAATAATGTTGGCAAGGTTGGTAAATATATTACAAAATTGGCTAAAACGATATTTTGACTTGTATAAAAACTCTTAAGTCAATACAAACATCCATAACTTTTAAGTCTTCTATAAGTTGATTTAATATTATTTTAGTTGATGCTAAAGTCTTAGCATTCAGACACTTCACTATTAATCAAGTTAAAGGCATATCCATTTCCTTGGATATAAACTCGCATGTCTGGGAGAACGTTCCTTGTGCTCTCCAGGCTGCTTTCTCCTGCTTTCTGGATGCTGTACCTCTACGAGATCACGGCTCAGCACCCTTGCCCCGCCCTGGCTTTGTATCCACCTGTTTGCGGGTAACCAGCTTTCACCCTCTAGCTGGCCAGGCTGCAGGCTGGCTGGATCTTTCCATGGGGATCGCTCCCCGGGTTCTTCAAACTCGGAGTGTCTAAAAGTGAGCTCACCATTGAACCCCTAAAACAGTTTCTTTGCCAGAGTTCATTATCACTTACTTAGTCGACCTGGAAGCAAGACAAATCCTGCGCTATTCCCTCTCTGCCGGAAACTAAAGCAGAGCAAGTCTCCAGTTTGTATCAGGATCTAGACGGCTCTTTGCCACAGTGTTTCAATTACTTTTTAGTTATTCTGCGTATGCACGATCTTTCCCGCCTCTGCTCTCATTCATAGTGCAACCCAGATGATGAACTGAACTCAAGTCTAGGAAGGAAATTAGCGATTTTAGGTAGTGCTAAAAATTGGGCTATGGAAAACCATGAAGCCAAATAACACTGTGATGTCTTCTGATGCTTTGAAGTTTGTGTGTGTGTGTGTGTGTGTATGTGTGTGTGTGTGTGTGTGTGTGTATACACACACATCATATACATATGCATATATGAAAAAGTTTACAATCTGTAAATAGACCTTTATAAGGTTATCTCAGACTGACAAATGCCTGACACATAAATGCCAGTTTGCCTGGGTGTCTCACTATCAGTTCTTCCACCATGCTACTGAATATGGGACTCCCCATTTTATTTATTTATTTATGTATTTATTTATGTATTTATTTATTTATTTATTTTGTTTTTTCGAGACAGGGTTTCTCTGTGTAGCCCTGGCTGTCCTGGAACTCACTGTGTAGACCAGGCTGGCCTCAGAAATCCGCCTGCCTCTGCCTCCCAAAGTGCTGGGATTACAGGCGTGCGCCACCACCGCCCAGCAACTCCCCATTTTATCACTCCTGAGATACTCGGTTCTGGGGGAGCAGCCACTCCACAAAGAGAATAGCGCCCCTTACAGCTGGCAACAGGGTAATGCCGACCGTCCGTCCGTCCATGTGCTGGAACTGCCTTAGCCATTGAACTCGGTTCCCATTTCCTGTCACGCCAAGGACAGGTGGAATCTGCCCCCTCCCGACACTTAAAGAACACTTGTATGATTTTCTCTGGCAACTTGGGCCTCTGTAACTGTTTAGGGTTCCCCTTGACATCCCATGAACTCCACCGACCTCATGGCTGCTGCTGCTACCACCGCAGAGACCACGTGATCTCGATCATCCCCGACTCCGAAGAGAGCGCGGTGGTGACAGGGGCTTGGAATGCGGTTGTAAGTGAGGGTGCAGCGAAGCCACCAACCTGGACTACTACTTGGGAAGAAAGAAAAGTTTGTTTTTAATCGGACACTGCCAAGCTGTCTCTGGGTGGGGGTGGGAGTTGGTCAGAAAACAGCTGGCCATGGCCATGGCGGGAGAAGTCTTGTCAGTTTCAGGGAAACAGGTAGCAGCAGGAGGAGCGGTCCAGGCCAGAACAGCCTCCGATTTAGCCTGGGGGCTTAGATCTGTAGCAGGCTGTTCGGAAATCAGGTAGTTGGCCATGCTGGGGCTGGGGAGGGGAGGGGGCGGGGGGGGGCGGATAACATAGTGTCTTTCCTAAAAAAACAAAAACCCACCTTTCAAGATTCTGAGGAATTATGGATAAGTCTTCTGTTTACCCAAGAACAATGTTTCAGTTTATGTGGTCAGAGTCCTGCTTAGGACGTTGTCACCAGCTCGACCGAGTTGGGGACTAACAAGGGCGAAGTGCACAAAGCTTAAGTTAGGAGGAATTCTGGAGTTCTACTGATAGTATGATGACTATAGTTATGTGTTACATTCTGAAAATTACTAAGGGGACAGAGAGATTTTTTTTTCCATCTCAAAATAATAAGAAGGCAGGTTGTTTGTTGGCATGTTAATTAGCTCGATTTAATAATTTTGTGATGTGTAGATATTAAAATATCCGTAAATCCATCTAATTTTTATTTGTCCACCTGTTTATAACATAGGAGAAGGATAAGCAAAAAGCAAAGGCTGTATAAAGCATAACCACACATCACTTTTCCTTGAGAATCCAGGTTAAAAAATTTTTTTTCAATAAGGGAATCAAATCAAGAGACAGCCAACATAATTAAAAAATACTAAAGAAAAAAAGAGAGAGAGAGAGAGACCGAGAGACATTCAATAGACCCCAAATAGAGGGTTTGATCTCAGAATCTGAGAATCGTCCAAGCACTATGGAAATATGATTTAATGTCTTTAGAAACTGAAGATAGCAAAACCACAATCTTAAGAGTCTGTTTCGGTGGGGAGAGATGAAAGGAAAAAGGAGACTGTGAGAGGGGATGAAGAGGTTAAGGAAGGGTGAGAAGGAGGAGAGATGAAACAGGCAACTGGACAGCACAGAGGGATTCTGGGAGAAGGAGGCGAGTCGGTGGGGGCAGGGAGGGCGTCAAGCTAGATCAAAGTGTAATGACATACTTCTAAGAAAATGCAGTGCTGAAACTCATCACCCGGGACGGCAAGATGGTTCAGAGGGTAAAGGGACGTGGCCACAAGCTTTCTGACCTAAGATAGCTCTCTGGAACCCACATGAAGGAAGGAGAGAACTCCTGCAAGTTTCCCTCTGACCTCTGCATTGTGATATACGCACGCACACACGAACGCACGCACACTTGCACGTAAACACTAAATAAATGCAATACAAAATCTTAAGTTCATTGCTATATAGTCTAACTTTAAAGATTTCTCTTTGTTATCTTCAATTGTGGGCGTGGGCGAATATGCAGGTAAAGACAATGTCCTTAACACCTGTTTCCTGCTCAGGCTAGACACAGTGATTGTGAGCCACCTGACCTGACTGCTGAGACCTCTTTTTTTTTTTTTTTTTTTTTTTTTGGTTTGGTTTGGTTTGGTTTTTTGAGACAGGGTTTCTCTGTGTAGCCCTGGCTGTCCTGGAACTCATTGTGTAGACCAGGCTGGCCTCAAACTCAGAAATCTGCCTGCCTCTGCCTCCCAAGTGCTGTGATTACAGGCGTGCGCCACCACCGCCTGGCGAGACCTCTTTTTAAAGTTTTGTTTGTTTGTTTTTTGTTTTGTTTTGTTTTGTTTTGTTTTTAAGATTTATTTTGTGAGTACACTGTAGCTGTCTTCAGACACACCAGAAGAGGGCATCAGATCTCGTTACAGATGGTTGTGAGCCACCATGTGGTTGCTGGGATTTGAACTCAGGACCTTCAGAAGAGCAGTCAGTGCTCTTAACCACTGAGCCATCTCTCCAGCCCTTAAAGGTTTATTTTATGTGAGTACACTGTAGCTATCGTCAGACACACCAGAAGAGGACATCGGATCCCATTACAGGTGGTTGTGAGCTACCAGGTGGCTGCTGGGAACTGAACTCAGGATCTCTGGAAAAGCAGTCAATGCTCTTACTAAGTGCCGAGTCATCTCTCCAGCCCATGCACTCTAACTTTTAAAAAGTAATTTTTAAAACAAGTTCCTTTAAAAAGGTACACAAGCCAATAGCTCAAGGTCAGATGTTCAGGGTCTGATTTCCCAAGCTCTCCCTCGGTATATCTACCTTTCCAATCCCTTAACAAGAGGAAGTGAAAACCCAGTCACATGCTTCCTCACGGCAGGCAGGGTTGGTCCTGGAATCTCCACTGATGTGTTAGATCCTGACGGTTCCATTCCGCTAGCTTTGCTGGTAGACAGATGGTCAAAACGAAGTCTCATTTCAAAGTGACATTCATTAGTCTGGTTTTAAGCCACCAAATGGAATTTCTACAGTGGCCCACAGGGCACAGGGCAAACTAATAATTCTGCTTCTTAGTCACAGACCTGTTTAATCCAAGAATGTTTCCAAGGCATTTTCTATAAGAAATTAGATTATTATGATTAATTTGGCAGGAAAGACAGCCAGCTGCTCAAGAGAGCTCCCAAATTTCCTAACAAATTGAATAAACACTAATTTGTTTGTTTGTTAATACAATTATAGAATTAGCAAAACAGCCTGTGTTTAAGCATGAGAATTCAAGATCTGAATTATCTCATTACAGGTTATTTCTGTGACGAGCGGAGCCAAATGGAAAACAACTGAAACAAAATGCGTTGTTGAAAATAAGGGATAGCTGCTGGGCAGTGGTGGCGCACGCCTTTGATCCCAGCACTCAGGAGGCAGGCAGATTTCTGAGTTCGAGGCCAGCCTGGTCTACAGAGTTCCAGGACAGCCAGGGCTATACAGAGAAACCCTATCTCGAAAAACAAAAACAAAACAAAACAAAAAAACAAAGGAAGAAGAGAAGAGAAGAGAAGAGAAGAGAAGAGAAGAGAAGAGAAGAGAAATGAAAAGAAAAAAAGATAGCTGAATACAAGAATACAGGACAAGGCAAATCTTCTTAGAATGTTTTACTTAAGTTGGACCATTCCATTCATGAACACAACATCGATCGTATCCACGCCCCATTCTGACATCACCCTCCCACACTGCCCCTTCCCACTTCATGTTTTCTTGTTAATTAATTAACTGTTTTGGGGGGGGGGTTGTTTCTTGTTTTTTGTTTTGTTTTGTTTTGTTTTTTTTGTTTTTTTGTTTTTTTTTTTGAGACAGAGTTTCTCTGTATAGCCCTGGCTGTCCTGGAACTCACTCTGTAGACCAGGCTGGCCTCAAACTCAGAAATCTGCCTGCCTCTGCCTCCCAAGTGCTGGGATTAAAGGCGTATGCCACCACCATCGGGCTTTTTTAATTTTAATTTTAATTTTATTTATTTATTTATTTATTTTTGAGGCAGGGTTTCTCTGTGTAGCCCTGGCTGTCCTGGAACTCACTCTGTACACCAGGCTGGCCTCGAATTCAGAAATTCAGAAATCTGCCTGCCTCTGCTTCTCAAGTGCTCCCCCCCCTCCCCAGCCATTAACTTTTTTTCAGGACAGGTTTTCTCTGTGTAGTCCTGGCTGTCCCGGGAACTCTCTATATGAGACCAGGCTGGCCTCAAACGCAGCTCCACCTGCCTCTACGTCCCAAGTGCTGTGACTAAAATTGTACGTCACCATACCTAGCTTATCTTCTTTTTAAAAAATAATCTGGGGGCTGGAGAGATGGCTCAGCGGTTAAGAGTACTGACTGCTCTTCTAAAGGTCCTGAGTTCAAATCCCAGCAACCTCATGGTGGTGGCTCACAACCATCTGTACAGCTACAGTGTACTCATACATAAAATAAATAAATATTTAAAAAAATCTACTAAATCTAATTAGTGCCACTTGTGCGCTCCTCTAGATATGAAGCCTGATACCCACTTGAGATTGGGCAGCCTACCAGCAGCCACACCCCTAAAAGAAGACTTCCCTTCTCTCAGAAGCTCCTTAGTAAGGGGTGGGACCTGGAGGTTAAGGCTATTCTCAGCTATACTGCAAGTTTGAGGTCAGCCTGGGCTACATGAGACCCTGTCTAGAAAGAAGATAGGAGGGAGGGAGGGAGGGAGGGAGGGAGGAAGGGAGGGAGGAAGCTGCAGTGTTTCAGGAACTCACTAGGTACTGGGAACAAAAAGCAAATGTTTCATTTCTATGGATTATTAAATCATAACTACTCAATCAGGATTTCTAGTACGAAACCCGGGAATCCGAGCTGTTTAAAAGAGTTTTTATTTGTATTTGCGCATGCGTGGGTATGCCTGTAAGAGGTGCATGCCCGCAGAGGGCAACAGAGGTGTCAGACTCCTGGAACTCGAGTTGCCAGCAGCGGTGCGTCACCCCCCGGGGTGCAGGGAGACCCTTTTAGCTCCTCTACAGGAACAGTAAGCGCCTCTAACCGCTGAGCCATCTCTCTCTCCAGCCCCAGGGAAGTGAGCTATGTGAGATTCGGTCTGAAAGCAAAACAAGAGAAAACAAGAAGCAGAGGAAAGAGAAAAGAGAAAAGGCTGAGAACACAGGCTCGCAGGGCACGCAAGCCCACGTTCTCACCGACCATTCCCAGAGGGCTGTGTGTGCGGCTGCTTGCCCCTCCTCTCTCTTTCACTCCCTTGTCTGTCTCTGTTCTCTCTGTCTCTGTCTCTATCTCTCTGTCTCTCTGTCTCTGTCTCTCTCAGTCTCTCTGTCTGTCTCTCTCCTCTTGCTCTCTTGGGCTCTCCCTTCCCCCCCTCCCTTTCCCCCCACCACGTGGTCATGGCCGGCCTCTACTTCTCTACTCTCTTCTACTCTCTGCCTCTCCTATCCCCTTAACTCCCCTCCCCATGCCCTGAATAAACTCTATTCTATGCTATACCCGTGTGTGTGTGTGTGTGTGTGTGTGTGTGTGTGTGTGTGTTCCCTCGGGGAAGGGATGCCTTGGCAAGGGCCCGCTGAGACACCCTCCCTTCCCCCACACACCCATAGACTATATCCTTACACCACTTTCTGCTTTTATGATCACAACACTGTGGCAGAGAGAGGTAGCTTTGTGCAACTCATTGTGTAGGACTTGCTCAAGTTTCTTCACTGGAGAAAGATCCCTGGGTTCCTGTGGGTCTCACTCTTCTGCCCAGCAACAACAGTTTCTGGCCCCACCCCGCCAGGATGGCAGCCGCAGCACCTCGACCACCCGGGCTGCCCACAGACCAGCCCGCTTGACTGCTGATCTCCTGTGCTCCCAGGCTCCTCCGCTCCAGACGACGTCCTTTAAGGCCTTCTTAGTTTCCCTGAGCATCAGTCTCTGCTTTTGTCCATTTCTATTACAGAGAACTTTCCAAACGGATGCCAGCCCTCTGTTTTCCTCGCCCTTCTTCGGATGGCTGTCGGCAGGGCCTCCCTTTGTCTTCCGAGGAACCCCTCCTGATAAGCATCCTTCCTCCTGTTCCTTTTCTTTTTGCGTCACTGGGTGGAAGAAGGAAACGGACAAGCATCTCATAGTCTTTCTCATAGTGATCCAGACTGGAGGACTCATGTGCATGTGGTGAGTTGAACATAATAGGAGGAAGCCATCTGCCGACCCCAAGCTCATCCTGTTAGGCAGACCAAGGAGACAGCCAGCAGCCTTTCACTTAGAACTAAAACACACCACGGAGCATTTCATACAGCTCAATTTTTGCAAAGGCAGCGTAAATTCTGTGAGCATAGGCAGGAAGAGAAGTGTATTTTTATACACAGTGAGTCAATGCTATTTCCTAAGGCATTTTCAAGGCTTGTAAACGTCCAAAATCATCAGCAAATTTGACAGCAGCACATCAGTCACTAAGAAGTTTCGCCACGGGTCTGGAGAGATGGTTCAGTGGTCAAAAGCACCAGATGCTTTTGCAGAGGACACTGGGTCCTTTTTTTTTTTTTTTTTGTAATTCTGGTCCTAAGGGACCTGATGCCCTCTTCTGGTGGTGCATAGACATATAAGCAGGCAAACACACACGCACACACACACAAAATAAAAATATATATTGCTGGGCGTGGTAGCGCACGCCTGTAATCCCAGCACTTGGGAGGCAGAGGCAGGCGGATTTCTGAGTTCGAGGCCAGCCTGGTCTACACAGTGAGTTCCAGGACAGCCAGGACTACACAGAAAAACCCTGTCTCAAAAAAACCAAATATATATATATCCCCCACAACTAGTGAAGTCCGTCACCAGCTCCCACAATCCCTGCTCTAAGATATACTACAGCTAAGTGCCACAGGGTTTTCTGGCTTCATTTCTGCCGCTGTGATAAAAGTACCCCAACGAAAACAACTTAAGGATGAAAGCATGTATTCGGTTTGCATTTCTGTGATACAGTATCACCAGTACACCATGTATATCCGTGTTCCGTGCAGTACAGGTGTGCTGGTGTGGGCGAGACGGTCACCCACACGCTCGGGTATTTGAACATTTGGCTTCCAGGTGCGGCACTGTCCGGGGAGGCTTAGGACGCACAGCCTTGCTGGAGGAAGTGCCTCCGTGGGGCAGGGTTGAGAGTACAGAGCCTTGCCTCCCTCCTGCCCACGTCTCAGGCTCTCACGTTCTCTCCTCCGTGCTCCCGCCACCAAGCCGAGCACCAAGCCGCCCATTCTAAGCCATCGTCCCTCGCCCCTCCGGAACTCTCGGACAACACAAACTCTTCCGTAAGTTGCCTTTGGTCACGATGTTTTATCCCAGTAACAGAAAACTAACTAGTACAGCAGGGAAGTCATAACGGCAAGCTCTCGAGGCGGCTAATAAGTTATGTCCACAGTCAAGTTCTCGGTTCGACTTCTCTACTCTCACACAGTTCAGGACCCGTTACCAAGGGGATGGCGCTGCCCACAGTGAGCTGGGTTTCCTTATACCAATTAATTGAGACAGCAACCCCCCCCCCTCCCGGGACACGCACACAGGCCAACCTAAAGTAGACCGCTCTTCACCGAGACTCTCTTCCCAACTAATTCCAGGTCGTCTCGAGTTGACAATTAAAGCTGTCACAGGGGCCGTGATAATACGGACTAGAATGTTTGTTGTACAGGCACACTGTCATAGATTTATACCACAACGCATAAATATACAGTTGAAAATAGAAGTTATTTGAAAAATATAATGCTCCCTAGTAACAATGCCCAGGGCTCAGTAAACTCAAAGGGGAAAAGGTGAAACCACTTATTGCTGCTGCCTTAGTACCCAGCTCATCTACCGTTCTGAGTCCTCTCCGTGTCTCCCCGATCGTGCCCTTTCTAACCACTCTTCCCCACATCAAAAGGGAAAAGAGTCATTTACAACATTAACTTAGCAACGGAACCTGCCAGAAACGATTACATTTTGATTTACTACATACGTTAATTTGCTTGAGTTAATCCTTGGCAAGGTGTAAACACGGCAAGACATCATGTTACACAGCACAAGTACATGTAACTTTTATTTGCCAATTAAAAGTAATCACACTGGGCATGCTGGCACTGGGGAAGGCAGAGTCTGGGGAATCAGGAGTTCAAGGTTGTCTTCAGCAAAATAAGGAATTTTAGGCCAGCCTGGGCCACAGGAGACTCTGTCTCGAAGGAAAAATAAAATAAAAATAGAGAGCTAGGCCGGGCATGGTGGCGCACGCCTGTAATCCCAGCACTTGGGAGGCAGAGGCAGGCGGATTTCTGAGTTCGAGGCCAGCTTGGTCTACAGAGTGAGTTCCAGGACACCCAGCGAGGGCTACACAGAGAAACCCTGTCTCGAAAAAACAAAACAAACAAACAAACAAACAAACAAAGAGCCGGGCGGTAGTGGCGCACACCTTTAATCCCAGCACTTGGGAGGCAGAGGCAGATGGATTTCTGAGTTCGAGGCCAGCCTGGTCTACAGAGTGAGTTCCAGGACAGCCAGGACTACACAGAGAAACCCTGTCTCAAAAAACAAAAAACAAAAATAAATTAAAAATAAATAAGTAAATAAATTAAATAAAATAAAAATAGAGTAATATCTTTAGAAGCTAAGCGTGGGGCTAGAGAGATGTCTCAGTTATCAAGTGCTAAGTACTAAGTGCTCTTCCGGAGAACTAGACTTTAATTCCCAGAACCCCCGTGACAGCTCAGAAACATCTCGTAACTCCAGTTCTAAAGGATCTGACGCCCTCTCCTGGTTTCCATAGGCACCGAGAACACCAAGCGGTGCAGACATACATACGGGCGAAATACCCTTAGACACAAAATAAAATAAAACTGAGAGCAGTGAGTCGCGTCCTTGTTTTCGCTGCCTTCTTTTCCCTCCCGGGCTGACCTGAACTATCACACCACAGTCAGGACACCAACAGAGAACGGTAAATGAATCAGTCCACCAGGCATGCCTTGAAAGTAATCAGCTTCCTTGTGTGGCCCTGAGGAGGAGGAGCTCAGGGAGGAGGTGTGATTCCCGCCCCCGCCCCCGCCCCCACCCCCACCCCAGTCTCAGTTACTGAGGAGCCCACCACAGAGCACCAGTGCAATGGAGCCTTTCTCCAGCTCTCCTGGTGTCACATCGCAGCAGACAAGAAGCCGGAGAGCAACCAGAGGCAGACAGAGGCGATAGGTCCTCAAAGGCCGCCCCAGAGGCCTGCTTCCTCTTCCGCCTCCCAAAGGTTCCAGAACCTTCCAAAAATAACCTCTACGAGCTGCAGAGCATTCAAGACAGGAGCACGTTATAAACATTCCAGTTTGGACCACACCATCCAGTTCCGGCCACAAAAGACCTAGGGCATCTCAAAAGGCAAAATACATCCAGCCCTTCCCAAACACCGTGTCTGTTTGTGGAGACAAGTCTTTCTCACATCACCTGGACTGGCCTTGATGTCACTTTGTAGACAAGGCTGACCTCGAATTCCTGAACTTTGTCTCTACCTCCCAGTGCTGAATTACAGGCATTTCGCAGCCACACTGACCTCAGGTCCCCATAGTTTAACAGTGTCCACGTTGTCCAAAAGTCTAAAGTCCCTACTGAGACTCAAGGCGATTGTTTAGCTCTTCTTGTCAGGTTTATGACTCAAAGCGATGTGAACACAGACACACACAGTAAACGATCTCACTCGGAAAAGGAGAGCACAGACAGGAGGGGTGGGACTAAGACCTAGACCCGCACCCAGCCCTAAAACTTGTAGCTTCAGCCGGGCGGTGGTGGCGCACGCCTGTAATCCCAGCACTTGGGAGGCAGAGGCAGGCTGATTTCTGAGTTCGAGGCCAGCCTGGTCTACAGAGTGAGTTCCAGGACAGCCAGGACCACACAGAGAAACCCTGTCTCCAAAAAACCAAAAAACAAAACAAAAAACAAAACAAAACTAAACAAAACAAAACAAAAACCTGTAGCTTCAATCCAGTAGCTGGGATGTGG